>JARFIW010001167.1:2550000-3150000 GCA_036346225.1 Platerodrilus igneus
AGATAGAGAGATAGAGAGATAGAGAGAGATAGAGAGATAGAGATAGATAGAGAGATAGAGAGATAGAGAGATAGAGAGATAAGAAAGGAATGGAGATAGAGAGATGAGAGAAGAGAGATAGAGAGAAGAGAAGAGAGATAGAGATGAGAGAGAAGAGATAGAGAGAAGAGAGATAAGAAGAGAAAGAGATAAGAGAAGGAGAGAAGAGAAAGGGATAAGAGAAGAGAGAAGAGAGATAGAGAAGAGAGAAGAGAGAAGAGAGAAGAGAGAAGAGAGAAGAGAGAGATAAGAGAGATAGAGAGATAGAAGATAGAAGAGAAGAGAGAGATAGAGAGACAGAGAGAAAGATAGAGAGATAGAGAAAAGAGATAGAGAGATAGAGAGATAGGAGAAGAGAGATAGAGAGATAGAGAGATAAAGAAAGAGAGACAGAGAGATAGAGAGAAGAGAGAAGAGAGATAGAGAGATGGGAAGAGAGATGAGAGAAGAGAGAGAAGAGAAGAGATAGAGAAAGAGAGGGGGAGATGAGAGATAGAGAAAGAAGAAGAGAGATGAGAGATAGAGAGATAGAGAGAGAGAGAGATAGAGAGAAGAGATAGAGAGATAAGAGATGAGAGATAGAGAAAAGATAGAGAGAAGAGAGATGAGAGATAAAGAGAGAAGAGAGATAGAGAGATAGAGAGATAAAAGAGATGGGAAGAGATAGAGAGATAGAGAGAAGAGAGATAGAGAAGAGAGAAAGAGAGAAGAAGAGAGATAGAGAAGGAGAAGAGAGATAGAGAGATAGAGAGATAGAGAGATAGAGAGAGATAGAGATAGAGAGATAGAGAGATAGAGAGATAGAGAGATAGAGAGATAGAGAGATAGAGAGATAGAGAGATAGAGAGACAGAGAGGAAGATAGAGAAGAAGAGAGATAGAGAGATAGAGAGAAGAGAGAAGAGAGATAGAGAGATAAGAGAGAGATAGAGATAAGAGAGATAAGAGGAAGGATAAGAAGACAGAGAGATAGAGAGATGAGAGATAGAGAGATAGAGAGAAGAGAGATAAAGAGAGATAGAGAGATAGAGAGATAGAGAGATAGAGAGAGATAGAGGATAGAGATAGAGAGATAAGAGACAGAGAATAGAGAGATGAGATAGAGAGATAGAGAGATCGAGAATGAGAGATAGAGAGATAGAGAGATAGAGAGATAGAGAGATAGAGAGATAGAGAGATAGAGAGATAGAGAGAGAGAGAGAGAGAGAGAGTAGAGAGATAGAGATAGAGAGATAGGAGATAGAGAAGAGAGATAGAGAGATGAGAGATAGAGAGATAGAGAGATAGAGAGATAGAGAGATAGAGATAGAGAGATAGAGAGATAGAGAGATAAGAGAGAGAGAGAGATAGAGATGAGAGATGAGAGATAGAGAGATAGAGAGAGATAGAGAAGAGAGATAGAGAGATAGAGAGATAGAGAGACGAGAGATAGAGAGATGAGAGATAGAGAGATAGAGAGAAAGTAGAGACAGAGAGATAGAGAGATAGAGAGATGGAGGAGAGTAGAGAGATAGAGAGATAGAGAGAGATAGAGAGATAGAGAGATAGAGAGATAGAGAGATAGAGAGATAGAGAGATAGAGATAGAGAGAGAGAGATAGAGAGATAGAGAGATAGAGAGATAGAGAGATGAGATAGAGAGATGCAGAGAGATAGAGAGATGGAGAGATAGAGAGATAGAGAGATAGAGATAGAGAGATGAGATAGAGAGATAAGAGAGATAGAGAGATGAGAGACAGAGAGACAGATGAGATAGAGAGATAGAGAGATAGAGATAGAGAGATAGAGAGATAGAGAGATGAGAGAGATAGAAGAAGAGATAGAGAGATAGAGAGATAGAGAATGAGAGAGATAGAGAGATAGAGAGATAGAGAAGATAGAGAGACAGAGAGATAGAAGATAGGAGATAGAGAGATAGAGAGATAGAGAGATAGAGAAGAGAGATAGAGAGATAGAGAGATAGAGAGATAGAGAGATAGAGAGATAGAGAGATAGAGAGATAGAGAGATAGAGAGAGAGAGATAGAGAGAGAGAGAGATAGAGAGATAGAGAGATAGAGAAGAGAGAGAGAGAGATAGAGATAGAGATAGAGAAGAGAGATAGAGAGATAGAGAGATAGAGAGATAGAGAGAGAGAGAGAGAGAGAGAGATAGAGAGAGAGATAGAGAGATAGGAGAGATAGAGAGTAGAGAGAGACAGAGAGATAGAGAGATAGAGAGATAGAGAGATAGAGAGATAGAGAGAAGAGATGAGAGATAGAGAGATAGAGAGAAGAGAGAATAGAGATAGAGAGATAGAGAGAGAGATAGAGAATAGAGAGATAGAGAGATAGAGAGATAGAGAGAGAGAAGAGAGATAGAGAGATAGAGAGATAGAGAGATAAGGAAGAGAGATAGAGAGAAGATAGAGAGATAGAGAATAGGAGAGATAGAGAGATGAGAGAGATAAGAGATAGAGAGATAGAGAGATAGAGAGAAGAGAGAGATAGAGAGATGAGAAGAGATAGAGAGATAGAGAGAAGAGAGATAGGAGAAAGAGAAGAGAGATAGAGAGATAGAGAGATAAGAGAGAAGAGAATAGAGAGATAGAGAGATAGAGAGATAGAGATAGAGATAGATAGAGAAGAGAGTAGAGAGAAGAGAGAAGAGAGATAGAGAAAGAGAGATAGAGATAGGAGATAGAGAGATAGAGAGAAGAGAGATAGAGATACAGAAGAAGAGAGATAGAGAGATAGAGAGATAGAGATAGAGAGATAGAGAGATGAGAGAAGAGATAAGGATAGAGAGATAGAAGAGATAGAGTAGATGAGAGATAAGAGAAGAGAGATAAGAGAAGAGAGAAGAGAAGAGAGATAGAGAGAGAGAGATAGAGAGATAGAGAGATAGAGAGATGAGAGATAGAGAGATAGAGAGATAGAGAGATAGAGAGATGGACAGAGAGATGAGAGATAGAGAGATAGAGGAGAGAGATAGAGAGAGAGAGATAGAGAATAGAGAGATAGAGAGATAGGAGAGAGGAGAGATAGAGAGATAGAGAGAGATAGAGAGAGAAGAGATAGAGAGATAGAGAGATAGAGAGAAGAGAGATAGAGAGATAGGAAGAGAAGAGAGAAGAGAGATAGAGAGATAGGAGATAAGAGATAGAGAGATAGAGAGATAGAGAGATAAGAGAAGGAGATAGAAGATAGAGAAAGGAGGAAGAGAGATAGAGAGATAGAAGAAGATAGAGAAAGAGATAGAGAATAGGAGATAGAGAGATGGGAGAGATAGAGAGATAGAGAAAGAGATAGAGAGATAGAGAGATAGAAGAAGAGAGAAGGAAGAGAGAGAGAGAAGAGAGTAGAGAGATAGAGACAGAGAGATAGAGTAGAGAGATAGAGAGATAGAGAGATAGAGAGATAGAGAGATAGAGAGATGAGAGAGAGAAGAGAGAGAGAGATAGAGAGATAGAGAGATAGAGAGATGAGAGGAGATAGAGAGATGAAGATAGGAGATAGAGATAGAGAGATAGAGAGAAGAGATAGATAGAGATAGAGAGATAGAGAGATCAGAGAGATAGAGAGAGAGAGATAGAGAGATAGAGAGATAGAGAGAAGAGAGAGAGATGAGAGATAGAGAGATAGAGAGATAGAAGATAGAGAGATGAGATAGAGAGATAGAGAGAAGAGAGCAGAAGATAGAGAGAAGAGAGATAGAGAGACAGAGAGATAGAGAAGAGATAGAGAGAGATAGAGAGATAGAGAGATAGAGAGATAGAGAGATAGAGAGTAGAGAGATAAGAGATAAGAGAGAATAGAGAGATAGAGATAGAGAGATAGAGAGATAGAGAGATAGAGAGATAGAGGAAGAGAGATAAGAAGAGATAGGAGATAGAGAAATGAGAGATAGAGAGAAGAAGATAGAGAGATAGAGAGATAGAGAGGATAAGAGACAGAGAATAGAGAATGAGAGATAGAGAATAAGAGAGATAGAGAGATAGAGAGAATAGAGAGATAAGAGGATGAGAATAGAGACATAGATAGAGACATGAGAGATAGAAAGACATGAGAGATAGAGAGATAGAGAGATAGAGAATAGAGAATAGAGAATAGGAGAGAGATATAGAGAGATGGAGAGAGATAGAGGATAGAGAGATAAGAGATATGAGAGAAATAGAGAGATAGAGAGATAGAGAGATATGGAAGAGATATAGAGGTAGTAGGAAGTAGAGAAATATCGATAGATATAGAGAAATATAGGGCAGAGATACAGAGAGAGATAGAGGGACAGAGCGGCAGAAAGACAGAGGAGAATAGAGATATATGATGTGTGAAATTGAAAGGAATTGCATAGGTGAACGATGTCACTAAGAGAGTGCGAGGAAAGGAGATAGAGAGGAAAAGAAGAGAGCAGAGGAAAGAATGAGAGACAAAGAAGTAGGGAGTGTGTGAGAATTTGAGAGGAAAAGGGTTTCTTGAAGAAGAATGAATATTTGCACGTTTGTGAAATTGATAAAACTGCACGAGTGAACGTGGCAATAAATGAGGGAAATGGATCATCGGAGTTAGAGAGTGAGTTGGTAGGTAATCGAGCTAGTGAATCATTGAACGTCAATGAACGAGTTAGTAAGAGAGTGAGACAGTGAGTGAGATGAGCATGTTGGACTGTTGAGTGTCAGTCCACGAGCGTGTCAGTTAGTCAGTTAGCGAGTGAGTGAATCACTAAGTGTCTCTTGGGAAATTGCGGATTGAGTTAGTGAGTGTGTCGATCAGCATGTTGGGACTGAACCAGTAAGTGCCCGAATGAGTGTTTCAGTGGATAAGTAAAAGAGTGGGTGAGTTAATGAGAGAGTTAGAAGACCGTGCCGGTCAAGTTGGAGAGTACGCCAATGAGTGTATCGGCAAGTTGCGAAATGAATTCTGTATGAGCGAGTGAAAATAAATAAGCGAGTGTCGGTCGGTCAGTAGGTCGGTCCGTCGATGAGTGAATCAGTAGGTTACTGAGTTACTCGGGAAACAATGAGTATGTTAGTCGGTTGGTGAATGAGCGGGTTGGTTGGTGAATGAGTCGGTGAGTGAATCAGTGAGGTGATTGCTAGGTTGTTGGATTGCACTTAGAGTGTAAGTGAGTGTGTTGGCGGTAAGCCCACGAATGAATCATTGGATAAATCAGTAAGTGGATTGGGCGATCAGTTGGCCGGTCAAAAGTGAGTGAGTGAATTTCGATCGATTAGGTATTCGGTGAGTGAGTAAATGAGTAAGTCTGTGAATATGTTAGTCAGTCAACGGTTGAATGAGGGTGTCAATCGGTCGCTCCGCGATAGTCAGTGAGTAAGGTGACCATCGTTCGGTCGAGTGAGTTATTGGATGAGCGGTCAGAAGATCTCGGTTAACGTGTTTTAGAATAAGGCAGTGAGGAAGCGAGTGTGACGGTCGGTCGGCCTGCCGGCGAGTGAGTGAGTGTCGAACGATAGCTCGACGAGTGAGCAAGTGTAGTGATTGGTTCAAATGTGAGCCAATAAGTTAGTTAAACAGTGTAAAAGTCGGTCAGTAAGTGTGTCAAAGGCACAGATAGATACAGAAAGATGCAGAGATTCATAGAGATGCAGAAAATTCGGCGAGGTTCGTAGAGATGCAGGAGATCCGGAGAGATACGGAAAGATATGGAGAAATACGCAGCGATACGAAGCGAGGGAGATACGGAGGATACGGAGAACTACGGTGTGATACGGAGAGATACAGAGAAATGTAAAGAGATGCAGTGAGCTACAGATAGATACAGATACGGAGATATAGGGAGAGTTACGGAGAGATACAGAGAGATACGGTAGATATAATGTGATACGGAAAATACGAAGAGATATGGAGAGATACGAATTCTGAGAGATATGGAAATATTCGGATAGAGACGGAGAGATACGGGAGATACGACGAGATAGGTCAACATACCGAAAGAAACGGCAGATATGAGTAGATGCGGAAAGATATTGGAGATACGAAGAGATAAGCAGAGATACGAAGAGTTTTCTAAAGATACCAGCGATACCGAGATATGGAGGATACGGAGAGATACAGAGCGATACGGGGAGAGACTGAGAGATACGGAGAAATATGGAGAGATATAGGTATACGGAGAGATACGGAGCGATACGCAGCCATATGGAGTTATACAAGAGATACGGATAGATACGAAGAGATTCGGAGAAATACCCAGAAATACGGAGGAATAAGGCCTACGGCAGATACAGAAATTTACGCAGTGATACAGAGTGATACGGAGGACACGGAAAGATATAGAAAATATTGAGAGAAGGATACGGAGATATATAGAGAAATACTGAGAGATACGGAGAGGTACAGAGAGTTGCAGAGAGATAAAATAGATACAGAAACGAAGATATACGGAGAAATACGTAGACTTACGGAGAGATACTAAGATATACGGAGAGATAAGGGGGACAGGGAGATAAGGAGGACACGGAGAGATATAGCAAGGCCTAGCGAGATATAGCATAATGTAGCGAGATACAGAAAGATATAGAGATACAGTGAGATACGGGAGATATAAAGGGATAAAGAGAACTAGAAGGATATAGAGGGAGATAGTGAGACATAGAAAAATATAGAGAGACATAGTGACATATAGTAACATCGAGCGGCATAAAGAGGCATGGGGAGACGTATAGAGACATAAAGAATCATAAAGAGACATTAAGAGACATAGAAAGACATGGAAAGATATAGAGGCATAGAGGGATATAGAGGGACATAGAAGTATATAGTAGGACATAGTCGGACATAGCAACACATAGAGAGACATTGGGGCACAGAAAGGCATAGAAAGGCATAGTGAGGCATAGATATTGACAGATATAGAGTGATGTAGAGGAATATAGAGCGATGTAGAGAGATATAGAGAGATTTAGAGAGGTATATAGAGATATATGGAGAAATATAGAGAGTTATAGAGCGATATAGAGATATGGAGGTATAGAGGGATATAGAGAAATATCGATAGATATAGAGAAATATAGGGGCAGAGATACAGAGAGAGATAAGGGGACAGAGCGGCAGAAAGACAGAGGGAGAATGAATATATGCATGTGTGAAATTGAAAGGAATTGCATAGGTGAACGTGTCACTAAGTGAGTGCGAGGAAAAGGGAGAGAGAGGAAAAAGAAGAGAGCGAGGAAAGAATGGAGAGACAAAGGAAGTGGGAGTGTGTGAGAATTTGAGAGGAAAAAGGGGTTTCTTGACGAAGAATGAATATTTGCACGTTTGTGAAATTGATAAAAACTGCACGAGTGAACGTGGCAATAAATGAGGGAAATGGATCATCTGTGAGTTAGAGAGTGAGTTGGTAGGTAATCGAGCTAGTGAATCATTGAACGTCAATGAACGAGTTAGTAAGAGAGTGAGACAGTGAGTGAATGAGCATGTTGGACTGTTGATGTGTCAGTCCACGAGCGTGTCAGTTAGTCAGTTAGCGAGTGAGTGAATCACTAAGTGTCTCTTGGGAAATTGCGGATTGAGTTAGTGAGTGTGTCGATCAGCATGTTGGGACTGAACCAGTAAGTGCCCGAATGAGTGTTTCAGTGGATAAGTAAAAGAGTGGGTGAGTTAATGAGAGAGTTAGGAAGACCGTGCCGGTCAAGTTGGAGAGTACGCCAATGAGTGTATCGGCAAGTTGCGAAATGAATTCTGTATGAGCGAGTGAAAATAAATAAGCGAGTGTCGGTCGGTCAGTAGGTCGGTCCGTCGATGAGTGAATCAGTAGGTTACTGAGTTACTCCGGGAAACAATGAGTATGTTAGTCGGTTGGTGAATGAGCGGGTTGGTTGGTGAATGAGTCGGTGAGTGAATCAGTGAGGGTGATTGCTAGGTTGTTGGATTGCACTTAGAGTGTAAGTGAGTGTGTTGGCGGTAAGCCCACGAATGAATCATTGGATAAATCAGTAAGTGGATTGGGCGATCAGTTGGCCGGTCAAAAAGTGAGTGAGTGAATTTCGATCGATTAGGTATTCGGTGAGTGAGTAAATGAGTAAGTCTGTGAATATGTTAGTCAGTCAACGGTTGAATGAGGGTGTCAATCGGTCGCTCCGCGATAGTCAGTGAGTAAGTCGTGACTATCGTTCGGTCGAGTGAGTTATTGGATGAGCGGTCAGAAGATCTCGGTTAACGTGTTTTAGAATAAGGCAGTGAGGAAGCGAGTGTGACGGTCGGTCGGCCTGCCGGCGAGTGAGTGAGTGTCGAACGATAGCTCGACGAGTGAGAAGTGTAGTGATTGGTTCAAATGTGAGCCAATAAGTTAGTTAAACAGTGTAAAAGTCGGTCAGTAAGTGTGTCGTTTGATGAGTTGCCGAATGAATCTGTGAGTGAGTCAATGATTGGTATAGGGTATCGGTCGGCTAGCGCATGAGCGAGTAAGTGAACGCGCGATTCAATGAATGAGTGTCGGTCCGTGAGTGAGTATGTTGATCGATGAGTTGACGAACGAGGCAGTGAATGAGATTGTCGTTCGGTAAGACGGTAGACGAGTGAGTCACTGAGTGTATCGGTCGACAAATGTATTGCTGACTAAGTGGGCAAGTTGGCAAGGGAATGAGTGAGTGTTGCTCGATCGACCAGTCAGCAATGGAGTCTGAAGATAAGCTGGTGAGTATATTGGTCGGCCGGCCAGTCGGCGAGTGGTTGGGTAGTCGATGCGTCGATCGGCGAGGGAGTATGTCAATAGGTCGGTCGATGCGTGAGTTAGGGAATGAAAGAGTGAATCAATAAAAATGTGTCGCTCGGCGAAATAGGGAGTGAAGCAGTGAGTGAGTCAGTGAGTGATTTAGTGAGTAATATAGTACATGTGTCGATCGGTCAGTAGATCGATTGGTCAGTGAGTGAAAATGCATGGGTGGGTGAGTCAGTGAGTGTGTCGATCGACGAATTGCGAATGAGTAAATAGGTGAGTCAATAGATTAGTAAAAGTGTGTTAGTTGGTGAGCTGGGAGTGAGTCGGTAGATAGGTGTGCCAATAAATGAGTCGTGTATGAGCGCGTTACTGAGTGTATCAAGGTGGAGTCAGTAAGTGAGAGAGCGAAAGTGAGTTAGCGTTAGTAGGAGTGTCGACTGGTAATTAGGTCGGTCGGTTGACTAGTGAGTTATCGAGCTAATCTGAGTCAGACAAGTCAGTTAGCGAGTGCATCGATTGTTGGATGAAAGAATGAGACGATATGCAAATGAATCGGCGAGTGAATCATTAAATTTGTAAGTTAGTAAGTAGTTGATAAGTCAAAGAATGTCAGTTAATAGGTTAAACGGCAAGTTTTGATGTGAATCTTACGTGAGTGAGTTAGTGAGTTAGTCTGCGAGTTGGTGAGCGAATTTTGGTCGACCATTTAGTGAGCGGGTAGGTCGGCAAACGAGTCGGTGAGTGAGTCAGTGAGTGTGTTTTACGGTAGGTCGTTCTATTGCCGCTTGGCAAATGAGGCAGTGAGTGTATTGGTAACAAGTGGCCAATGAGTCACTGAATAATTCAGTGAGTGGGTTGGTCGGTTAGTTGGCCGAACGGAAAGTGAATGAGTGAGTTTTGTTCGTTCGGATAGCCGGCGATTAAGTCTATGAATATGTTGGTCGGTCGGCGGGTGAGTGTGTCAGTTGGTCAGTCAATAAGAGTCGATCAGTAAATGTGGCAATCGTTCGGTAGGTAAGTGAGTTAGTGGGTGAGTGGTTAGTAAGTGTTGACCGGTGCGCAGCAGAATCAATCAGTAAGAGATGGAGGGTGACAACCTTTCGGTCAGTCTGCAATTGAGTGTCCAACGATAGTTCGGTGAGTGAGTAAATGTCTATATCGGTCAAAAGTGAGCAAGTGAGGAGTCGGTAAAAGAATGCATGAGTCTGTAGTGAGTGAGTAGTGAGCGTGTTCCGGTTGACGAGTAGCGGAATGAATCAGTGAGTGATTTAGTGTGTGTTATAGTGTCGGCTAGCTGTCGCATGAGTCAATGAACGAGAAATTGATTTCATGAATGAGTGTCGGTCTGTGAATGAGTATGTCGCTCGGTACGTCGGCCGGCGGGTTAGTCAGTGGGTGTATCGGTCGAC
Source organism: Platerodrilus igneus (assembly GCA_036346225.1). Taxonomy (NCBI): domain Eukaryota; kingdom Metazoa; phylum Arthropoda; class Insecta; order Coleoptera; family Lycidae; genus Platerodrilus; species Platerodrilus igneus. Next base: position 2,560,104 of record JARFIW010001167.1, read on the forward strand.
GTATGTATTACTGAATGAGTAAGTCTGCAAGTGAGTGAGTGTCGGTAGATCAGTCAGCTAGCGAGTGGCTCAAAGAGTTAGTTGGTGAGTATGTTGGTCGGTCAGCCAGTCCGCGAGCCGGTGGATAGTCGATGGGTCGATCGAAGAGTATGTCGATCGATCGGTCGACGAGTAAATCAGTGAGCAAATCAGTGAGAATGTGTCGCTCGGCAAGTAGGGGATAAACCACTGAGCGAGTCAGTGATTGGTGTAGTATGTGTGCATGTCGATCGGCCAGTAGATTGGTTGGTCTGCGAGTGAGAGTGAATGACTGTGAGCCAGTGAGAGTATGTCGGCCAGCAAGTGGTGAGTGTTTGAGTGAATGCGTCAGGAGTCGGTGAGTGAGTGAATCAGTGAGTGTCGATTACGAGTTGGGGAGAGAATTAGTGAATGAGTATGCCAGTCAGCTAACCAGTCGACAAAGTAGGGTGTTAATTCATGGATCGGCAAATGTGTCGATTGGTCGGTCGGTGAATTCATCAATGAATGAATCAGTGTAGAATGAAAGTGAAGGTATTGGTGGGTGAGTTGTGGAGTCAATAAGTGAGCAAGCGATAATGTTTTAGTGAGTGTTAGTAAGAGTGTAGCTCGGTGAGTTGATTGGTCGGTTGGCAAGTGAGCTGGTCTGAGTGAGGCAATAAGTGCGACAATGAGTGTGTCGGTCGGTCGGTCAGTGATTATATGAGATGATACGCAAATGAATCGGCGGATGTCATTTAATGATTTAGTTAGTGAGTGTGTTTGTTTGCTCGTCAACGAATAAGTCAGTGACTATGCCGGCGAATGGTTAATTGAACAAATCAGTGAGTGAGTGAGTAAGAAGGTTGGCCAGTCGGCAAGTGAGTAACCATTATCGATCGGACGGTTGGCGGGAGTCAATGAGTGAGCGTGTCAATTGGTCAGTCGGCAAGTGAGTAAGTGAGTGAGCAAGTACGACTCGGTCGGCAAGTTGTAGAGTGAGCCGGTGACTGAATGGATACTGTACCGGACAATGACCTGTTTATTTATTGGGCCATTGGTTTGATATATAACATCGAAATACATATGTATCAAAGTTAAAGATTTTTACCGCAAATATGAAAAAGAAAATATTACTCTTATATCAAACGGGAGTTCGAGTATTGATTTATTTAAATCGATCTTTTCCTCAAAATCGTTTCCTATACGTGGCTTATTTCAAAAATTCCAAAGATAATTCAAATAAAATGCATTTGTAGGTATTTATTAAAATATAATCTCGATAATCAATCAATACGATAAAACTGTTATTTTCTCTAACGCCTGCTGTTAATATGTATTATTTGTATAATTATAAAAACTAGACGAAGACTGGAATTTTTGATTCCGCACTAAATAATTTTAATAACAAATGCCTCTACTATCGAAGCAATTGATGCGAGTATAAATCGCTTTACGTAAAATTGGAAGCTTAGGCCTTGAACGATAATTCATTTTTTAAGAAATTGAAATAACTTTAAAATTGAACAACGATCAATAAACACTCAAGGACAACTCACGAGGTTGTTGACGTGTCTAAATACTATGGCAATAGACCGAAACAAAGTTTTATTGCATTTAACTAATTAATTGTTTGGCGACAGTGGTTTCCACAACATAAAGTTGTTTACAAATATAACGTAAACATGCTTTTATATTAATTAGCGTAATTATAGAATATGATCATAGAATTTGGGTGAAAATGTTATAAAACCTGAAGACTAAGTTAATTTTATTTTTATGCATTACTTCACACCGTGATGTACCAATTTTAAGTGAACACTCAATTCAAGAAGAATTCTATGCTGAGTATATAATTCGCCAAATAAAGACTAAATACAACATTTTATTCAGGTGCACATTATTATACATATTAACAAGTCTATTTATGTCAACACCACAATTGTACTGCTACAGTAATATGAGATTTAAGAACAAATAATATTTTGTTTAGCACAAACCGCAATCTAAAGTGATTTTTTTAAAATCAAACTATACAAAGATCGATAATTATTAATACGTATAAATACATAGGAACTTGTATATGCGGAGGGAAAGAATCTGTTCTCCATAACGCACCTAAAATTATATGTTATGGCAAAATCGGTAGTTTAATTACTGGCTGGATTCAGACGCAAACACACCGTTGAATTGATGCGCTTCTATCCCTTCCATGCTACTGCAATGTTGCCAATAATAAGAGGCCACATCGTACGAGAATTATAACATTTACTGAAGGAAACATATATGGAGGTCTCTTCGTAGTATCCGTACGATGTATCAAAAACGCTAGCGCCAGTGGCTAACGCAAGGAACTAAAACCCCCTATGAAATCATAAAAACAGGCATAGTGACCTCCACAAAAATTTTTGCAGTTATGCTCTATACACCCTATAGATTATTTACATTCACGAAATTGTTAAATACGCTATGGCCTCCGATTTCGGAGGCCATAGCATCATATATGAGGTCTCAACGTATACATTATACGAAATTTGGAGGTCGTAGCGTATAGTTAGTAATATATATATATATATATATATATATATATATATATATATATATATATATAAATGGACCGGCAAGTGCGTGACCACATCAAACACTATTGTCATACAGTAGACACAAAGTAATGGAATCGTAACTTTGCAATCAGGGTACTACCTACCTGACCTCCGAGGAGTTTCTAAATCCAAGCAGTTCAAATTATTTTGTATTGTTAAAATTGATCCAACTTTAATCAAGTTATAATGTCAAAATCCAAAAATTTCAGGACGGCCTGAATTATGAATAAGAACAGTAGTGACTAAATATACTTCTACGGCTTTCTGTAATCTTCATATTCTACTCTTGCAACCATCACAAGCACTTCAAGGCTGTTTATAACCTGATTACCCTATGTTGTCCTGGCAACCAAAGCAACCACTTACTACTTAACATAATCTTGGGTCTGTATTAATTTTTTTAAATCATTTAAACAAGCGACATCCAATATTGTTCACAAACTAAGTACAAATAGAATTTTGCCAAAATTCATTGATATAAACATTAAAAATGCTTCACTTAACTATTAAAATTTTTTAGTGACTTCAAAATATATTCCAGATATCGCTTCTAGGAATTTCATTTCTAAAGTAGAGAATGAATCGACTTCAACTGTTTCTAATGTTCACCATAAATAATAAAAGTCATCATTCACTGTTGTTCTGTTACACACTCTAAACTATAACAATGTTGTTACGTTCGTATAATTTGAAATTTCTATATGTAGGCTAAACTTTTATAGCTTTTTGGAAGTTATTACAAAGTATTTTATACACTTGTACCTAAAATTTGCAAAACGACCTTCTAAATAACAACAGTTGTGTTGATTTGTATTAAATTTTACAGTGTTTATTTATTCACCTAAGTTTTTCGTTTTTGTACAGGTTGAACACATATGTTTAGGTATCGACATAAGCTAAGTAATTGATTCTGGAATAGACTTTTTAGGCTTATTTTTTAGAATTCTTAATTAAATTAATGTGGAATTTTAAGTTATATTTTAGGGATGCGGTATAATCACATTAATTGCATACAAACAGACGATTACTAGTATGAGAGCGCATATGAATTTTCAAACTACATTTACGAGTTGCAGCATAATTACACAAATTGCATGCAAATGTACGATCAGTAGTATGGGACCGCATGTGAATTTTCAAATGATCTTTACGAGTTGCAGCATAATTACATAAATTGCATGCAAATGGATAATCATTAGTATGGGACCGCATATGAATTTTTAAATTACCTTTAGAAGTTGCAGCATAATTACATAAATTGCATGCAAATGGACGATCAGTAGTATGGGACCGCATATGAATTTTCAAACTACCTCTACAAGTTGCAGCATAATTACATAAATTGCATGCAAATGGACGATAATTAGTATGGGCCCGCATATGAATTTTCAAATTACCTTTACGAGCTGCAGCATAATTACATAAATTGCATGCAAATGGACGATCATTAGTATGGGACCGCATATGAATTTTCAAACTATCTATACGAGTTGCAGCATAGGTACATAAATTACATAGAAATGGACGATAATTGGTATGGGACCGCATATGAATTTCCAGAACATGTTTATAAGATGAAGCATAATTACATAAATTGCATGCAAATGGACGATGATTAGTATGGGACCGCATATGAATTTTCAAATAAGCTTTACGAGTTGCAGCATAATTACATAAATTGCATGCAAATAGACAATCATTAGTATGGGACCGCATATGAATTTTCAAACTACCTTTACGAGTTACAGCATAATTACATAAATTGCATGCAAATGGACGATCAGTAGTATGGGACTGCATGTGAATTTTCAAATGATCCTTACGAATTGCAGCATAATTACATAAATTGCATGCAAATGGACAATCATTAGTATGGGACCGTATATGAATTTTCAAACTACCTTTACGAGTTGCAGAATAATTACATAAATTGCATGCAAATGGACGATCATTAGTATGGGACCGCATATGAATTTTCAAACTACCTTTACAAGTTGCAGCATAATTACATAAATTGCATGCAAATGAACGATCATTAGTATGGGACCGCATATGAATTTTCAAACTACCTTTACGAGTTGCAGCATAATTACATAAATTGCATGCAAATGGGCGATAATTAGTATGAGTCCGCATATGAATTTTCAAATTACCTTTACGAGTTGCAGCATAATTACATAAATTGCATGCAAACCGACGATCATTAGTATGGGACCGCATATGAATTTTCAAAGTATCTATACGAGTTGCAGCATAAGTACATAAATTACATAGAAATGGACGATCATTAGTATGGGATCGCATATGAATTTCCAGAACATGTTTATAAGATGAAGCATAATTACATAAATTGCATGCAAATGGACGATCATTAGTATGGGACCACATATGAATTTTCAAGCTATCTTTACGAGTTGCAGCATAATTACATAAATTGCATTGAAATGGACGTTCACTAGTATGGGTCCACATATGAGCATTCAAACGATTTTTACAAGATGCAGTATACTTACATAAATTGCATGCAAATGGGCGGTCATTAGTATGGGTTTGCATATGAATTTTCAATTTATCTCTTCGAAATGCAGAATAATTACACAAATTGCACGGGAATGACCGTTCATTAGTATGTGTTCGCATATGAACTATCAACCTACTTTTAAAAGGTGCAGAATAATTACATAAAAAGCATATAAATGAGCGTTTGTTAGTATGTGAAGACATTAATGCGTTTTGATAAAATTGAAAACAGCTATATTAATTACATGTCACAGTTGTCCTTTAGTATTTGAGCGTTTAAAGTAATTGTAATCTTGCTTTTGGTGGTACAAAAGTCATACACTGGATAATCTTTGATGATAAGATCACATACGTGAAGCACAATAGTCATAAATTGTTTATCCAAAAAACATATTTCACTAATCTTCTACCTATTCTGTGACTTGGTTAAATGTTCAAAGCGCATTTTATTTTAATCTCACTTTCCCTGGTAGTAATACAACAGATTCTACAAAATAATTTTCGCTCCAAAATTAGTTATCGATTGGGTCGTTTACATGAATTTGTTAACGAACTAAATACAAAATAATATTATAGAGAACGTAAAGTTGTTTTAGCTCGGAATTTGTTTATATACTACGTATAGTTGTTCAACCCACAGATCAATAAAAAAATAGATGAAAACCAAGTTGACAGCGCCATCTGTTCGGGCTGGACCAGTACTAACGGAATTCATTTACGGTTTATTCAGCACAGTTGACTTGCCATCTAGCGTCGATTGCAGATTATATACGAAAGGTTAAAACCTAACATCCTTCTTCAAATCCCAAAATCCTAATTATTTTTAATTCCATAAAGTAGATTTGAAAGCAAGAATGTAAACTAGATATTCATCAAATTCGTTTCTGTTGTTTCAACTAGGAAATATTCGCTACCAATTAGTGTTCCAAAATGAAAATAATCCTCAATTTTTCAGCCATAGGCTATTCAAGTCAAGTTACAATTTTACGATTTCTAATTATTTGCAAATTTGCCAGAAGTCTAATAATTGAGCTAAGGATAATGCAAATTCAGTCTATGGTTACATCAATTCGCCATTTTGCCATCAACTTATTAACTTAGTTTTTATTATTATAAATAATAGTAATAATGACTTTTTTATTGAGAACTTGTACATTTATACATGTGCGCATAAAATAGAAAAATAATAAACAAATTTCAAAGTTCACAAATGGTGAATTTATCGCCAGTTTGCGATTTCTTCCAATTTACCATGCGAAACCGCAAGTTCATAAACAATAGAAAATATTATCTTAGTAATCGGATTTGTATACCTATTATTAAATAAAAATGCATAGATAGTTATTTGTACGTTAAACGAAAAACAAAGAGAGAAGGAAAAGGAGGGTGACGGATGGGAATGGGAAACAATAGGAAGACATCACATGAAAGTTAGGTCTTGTTGTAGAAATACAGTTTGATTTTATTTTTGAAAATACTAATTGAAGTAGATACAGTATTGCCCGAAATAAACAGTACTGAAACTAAGTTGGCGGTGTTTTTATGCGTGCGCTGTCACACTCAAGTTAGCTAGTATATACCTGTCAAGTAAACCTCAAACAAGTAATTAGTAGGGCCTAATTGTTAAAAATGGTGTTAAGTACAGAGGAGAAAGTGTTTCTGGTAGAGCATTATTTTCGTTCATACGGAATCGGCCGACGTAATGGTGCAAGTTTGCTATACGTGTCTGATCAATTCACACAAAGGTTTAATAAACGTTCTCCAAGTAATGCTGTAATTTTGAAGGTTATTGAAAAGTTTAGAAATACAGGTAGTGTATTGTGCCAACGAAAAGGAAACTCGGGGCGTCCCAGGACAGTTAACAACAACAATAACCATGAACGTGTTTTGAGCAAATCTTAGAAAATCCGAAAGTCAGCCAGGCAAGGACAGCGTTACAACTTGATTTAAAAGAACTTCCTTTCAAAGAATCCTGAAGGAGCTGGGTACATTTTCGTATGTGATTCAGGTACATCAACAACTACATCCTCGGGATTATCGCAGTAGAGTGGAATATTGCGCCAGAATTCTCGCGTTACAGTATGAAAATCCTGAATTTTTGAAAATGTTTGGTTTTCAGACGAAGCACATTTTCACTTGTCAGGCTATGTGAATCGTCGCACAAATCGATTTCTGGGCTTTGCCAGACCCGATGAGGTTCAAGAGGTTCCTTTACATAGTGAAAAGTGAGTGTCTGGTGTGCTGTTTCCGGACACGGAATCATTGGTCCGTACTTTATCGAAGAGAATGGTAGGCAAGTCACACTTAATCAACAGAGGTACAGACAAATTTTAACACGATTTATCCCTGATCTACGTCAATTCTGTCGTGCACGTAACTTGGCATTTCGAAACCAATTTTTAGCAGGACGGGGCAACTTGCCATACTGCTGCCGCAATTCGTCAATTTCTTCAAAACATTTTCCAAGCAAATTCATATCACGATTTACTGACTTCCTTATCCTTCACATTCTCCAGACCTCACACCTCCAGACGCATACATTTGGGGCATGGCTAAAAATGCCGTTTTCAAACGGGCACCACAAACCATCGATGAATTAAAGGATGCCGTTAGAGTCTTCTTCGCAGCCCTGAGACAACCCTTATTCAATAACATGACCAGAAACTTAGAACATCGTTATGAAGTCTGTCTCGAACGAGGAGGTGCACATTTAGAACATATAATAAAGTGTCAATAATATGTATTTTTTAAATATACAAAACAATTACAATTTCAGTACTGTTTATTTCGGGCAATACTGTATTTTAATGTCTATCGGAAGCAAATTCCATTGTGGAATAGCTTTAACAGTAAATAAATCATTGTAGAAATTAATTCTATGAATTGGAATTGTAAAACTAACATTATCAGTCGATCTTGTAGAGTACTGTCCTGACAAAAGTGAAAATTATTTTGTAGGTACCGAGGAGAATGTGCTTTTACCACTTTATAAAGTAATACAGCGCAATGCATACTACGTCTGTCGTCCATGGTTAACCAAGCTAGTTCATTCCTCTATGGAGTAATGTGTTCAAATTTAGGCAAGTAATAAATAAATCTGATACCAACATTATCTAAACGTTAGAGTTTTTTACCCAGATAGTCAGCCATATCTGTAAACACTACATTAGCGTATTCTATTTTTGGAAATAAAAGTGCATTGACTAAACGTAAGCGGGCTTGGAATAGAAGAAAATTTTTTAATAATGCTAGCTTATGGAAGGTAAAAAGAAATTTTGGCTAATTTTATTTACATGTAGAATCAAGGATAAAGTATCATCGATATTGATACCTGGATTTCTAACTACACTACTAAAAGATACTACGATGTCAATAAATTTTATATTAGTAAGGGTGTTCTGAAACATGATATTTATTATAAGCAACTAAGAGCATTGCATGGGCAATATTCTCGAATTATAGTAATTGCGTGAAAGCATTTACTGGAAAACTATTATTTCGGCAAATGTCTAAGCGTTGGGGGATCTTGGCAGCCACAGGTTTCTTACCCGCCTTCAATAAATCTCAGTGAAATAGGGCATAATATTAGAAAACAATATAAGGGGAACCGAGCTGTATTGCTGTGTGAGAATTTCAGGGAACTATGTAGGTTAGTTTAGAAAATAAATAAGTGCAGGTACATGTCCAACCAGTTTTGAGACGGGAAACCCAATGACGAAAAAATAAGAGCAATAAATCTGATGATTATTATACACAACTAGTTGTTTGTTGTGAAATATCTGTAACTAATGTTGACTGTGCGAAAAGATATATTGGAAAAAATATTAAATCAGTAAATGTTCAAGTGCTGGGGAACTTGGCAGCCACAGGCTGCTTACCCCCCTTCGCAACCACTGAATGTCTGAGAAATAGGGTATATAATTGTAAAACAAGAAAAGGGGACCGAACTGCATCTAACAAGAAAGAACGGCGCCTATGATGAAAGACAACAAACATAGAACAAAAAATGATTGAAAGCGTATGTGTGGAGCACAGCACAGACAGTATGCCTACGAAATACGAGCAGTCTGAAAAGCAGACAGAAGAACAGTAGCAGCCTTTGAAATGCCGTGCTTCAGATGTATGAGGATGGACAGACAACGCTAATAACAAATAGGTTATAGAAACAGTAAGGGAACAAGGATATCTTTCGGAAAAAAATATGAGAAATAAAAGGGCAGAATACGTTCTAAGGCATTTTTTGGGAATAGTATTGGATATATGACAAGCAGAGATAGGAAAAAAGAGGTAGATGTAAACCTAGATCAGATAGTGATAGATGCAGACTGTGCAAATTTCGGGGAAATCTGTAGGTTAGTTCAGAGTTGGAAACAATGATGGTACGCGTCTAACCAGTTTCAGGATTGAAGACCCAATGATGATGAAGGGTGTTCTTCTGTATAAGTACTTTATTATAAGGCGAGCTAATAATAATACTGTTACGAGTTACTATTAGGCAACTCGTCAAACACACAAGCGCCGTAAGCAATGTAATTCTACAGAAGCCTCGAACTTTCCAGCATATACTGGAGTATGAATCATCTATTTAATTCAGGGTATATATAAGACTGTTGATGAAGTACAGAGTTAGTCTATATCTAAATGTCGAATATAAATTATATCGTCTAAACTGAATTAGTTACGCTTTTGGAAGTCCAAGAGTAAATATAAATTTGTGTTATGTGAACGGGTATATTCTACTGCCAGCTTGTAGAATACATAAATACACAAAAGTGTAATAAATAAATTATAGTGGTGTTAGTGTTGTTAATAGACCTCTGCTTAAGAATTTAGTTTAAGAAGATATTAGTGCTTGTAAATAGCATTAGTGTGATAGTGCTTCATTGTTAATTGGACCGAAAACTATAAATAAGGCATATACTAATTAGACTTGTGAACAGTGAGTAATACAGACATGTTATTACTTGTGTTAAATTGGTGAAACGCAAGTTATGTAATCCCCCATCTATTATATCAATATAAAACTAATACTTAAGAAGTTATTAGGAAATATTAGGAAATGTGCAACAATGTCATAAAAGACAAATTATTACAATTTATTTCAGTTTATAAACGTTCATGGGAACGGAAGCGCTACAAAGTAGCACAAGAATAAGTGACACTGCAAATGTCAGGTCACAGACGGTCGTAGGAAGTCACGTACCGAGATTACGCAGAAGTAAGCCTGCAACAAAGTATTTATGAATAGCTTTTAAGATCGTAACTATGTATCATGAATAGAGTCAAGTGTAAGCAGGCATTAGGTCTGCAAATTCCCACAGAACTGTGAGGGTGCAACGGTTTCTCCTTTGAGGCTCCTGCCCCACTCATGGGCGCTAGTGAGACGAAGTCTTTCGACATAACTAGGGGTCTATTCCTTGGGTAGAGCTATGAGAAATGGGGGGTTAAGTCGAAATCTGTTTGTAGGTCAAACTTAATCTAAGACAAATAGGCGCCACCAAGTCCGGACTTATTCAGGATAATGGCATGGCATATTTCTAAGGGCGGACGTGGAGACCCAAAGAAAAAAAGATCGCCTTTGATGACAAAAACCTGTCTCAATAAAATAAGACGCTGTTCCTGTAAGAAATTATAATAGTTAGGTTAATAAAAAAGGTGGAACACTATTTGTGTCCCGCAAATATACATAAAGAAGTAGTAAAAAGATATTTTCAATATAAAGTTGGCATCAAAATTCTACTCTTAAGGATGTTAGCTTTCTGTGGTTAGGTTTGATCATATTTGATCAAAATAAAAAACTTTAATCTTGAACCAATTATTTACTAAAAAGAATCTCTTTTAAAATAAAATGAATTGCAACAAAAATTTAATTAATAACCAAATTACTTCGTGAATTTTAATTTCAGGTTTATCTAAATTATTCATAATCAAACATTTTACAGTATATTGTAAACTTGTTACACAAAAAAAACTCCGACCTGTGCAGATCTGTTCAGGCAGGTTACATCTAAAAATGTTACTACTCAAGTTTTTCCTTTTTAAATTGCATGTACTAGTTTTAGTTTCTAAAAAAGCAGATCACAAAAATACTCTTGTTTACATAACTTGTGCTAAAGCTGTTCGAAGCATTTGCTTTCAAGAACACATCTGTCAGCAGTATACTACAGAAAAATAAGTGACGTTAGTAACACCTGTTGTTGTTACTAACGATTCATAATGAACCACGCGTGTTATTTCTCAAAACATCAAATTAGTGAATTTTAGTTTCGACACTGGAAATCCAGCTCAGCAATAGTTGAAACTTTTATAATATTCATGCTTTTACACATTAGAACAAATTAACGTGTTTCTAATGTGAAACACCAAAAAAGTACTTAAAGCTAACTACGAACCGAAAACTGCTTTTCTCGCCTTGATGAGGTACTTGTTATATCATGCGAAGATTACTGCATGTAGTGTGAACCAAGCTCATACTAAGCAACTTCTACCAAATGGAGTTGTTCCACGTGTAGGATCAAATACGGTCACGATACATTTGGCAGCTGCTGCAATCCTGATGTTGAATCACACCGCTTCACCAAAGTAGCATCCTTACGTTGTATAACAAAGTGGTCTTCTTAAAATTAGTTAAACTTTCTATTTTCAAAGTTGCTTTTTTAATTGTAGCATTCTTCACGTCGTGCTAAATAAATTATCTCAAATTAAACAAATTAATAACCTTCATACGATACCAACCGCTATTCAAAGATGTGTCCCGACTCCTCAAAGTTGACACGCAAATTGCCGGCCTGCAGTCTTTGGTACATCTTATCGCTTCTTCCACGTATAGCTGACTGATTACAAAACTAGCTCGGGCGACCGAGGCGTCCGAAGAGGGACTGTCAAACTGAAACGCGCCTGCGAATAGCTGTAGAAGACACAGATATTCAACCACAAATAGAATACCAAAGGACGATGCTGCTTTAACGTATTACTTTAGTTGTTAAATGTATTTTACCATTATTTTAATAAAAGTGTTTTATTATTCTCGCACTTTTATGAAGGGATTTATTAATCAAAAATAAAATTGTTACAAGGGGGTAGGGAGATTATATAAGGCCCGGGAGCTCCACTCGCAGGCAGTTCATCAAACGTTCAACTTTTGCATTGCAGTTCGTAGATAGCTCACTTGTACAATTAATTAAAGTATTTAGACTTAGAATAATTGAATTCAAGATTATAAAATTCCATTGTTCAAATCTGTTTAAATCAAATAAATTTGTTAAAGTTCAAAGAAGTCCTTTTAAAAAGGACCGCTCGAAACCACGAACCTTAACTCGCGTTAATAGTAGCCCGCTGCACTGGTGTCAGGCTGTGTTGGGTGTATCAAAAGAAAAAAGCACAAGTCTAAGGACATTTGAGTAGTTTGTATATGCCAGTTACCTGAAGCCAAAGTAAAATGGGCGCAGAAACTTTAATGAATTTACTTAAGAATTTTAAATCCGGTATGGAAGAAAAGTTAAGTGAAAATGCTGAGAAAATGGAAAGGTTCGGTGAAAATGCTGAAAAAATGGAAGAGAGGTCGGCTAAACTTAGAAGTGACACTCAGTGAAAACTTAGTGAGATCAGTTGAACTGGAATAGGCCCTTAAAGAGTTTAAATACGTAATAAAAGTGACACTTAGTGAAAATGCTAAAAAAATGGAAGAAAAGTTAAGTGAAAATGCTGCGAAAATAAAAGAAAAGTTTAGTGAAAATGCTGAGAAAATGGAAAGGTTAAGTGAAAATGCTGCAAAAATGGAACAAAAGTTGAATGAAAGTACTGCCACGTTAGAACAAAGATTAAGGAAAAGCTCCATTGCATTGAAAGAATATTTAACTGAACAGGTAAAAACAGTTGAGCAAAAGATGGACAGTAAATTGGTAAGAATGGAAGAAGATGTGATGAGACTGCAAGAACAAGTGATTTCACCAACAACGCGGCCACTTGATTTAATAAACCAAGTTTGTAAATCAGAACATCCCAGAAATAAGAAGCATGGAAGGAAGCGAGTCAATGCCGTCAAAATTTAAAGTAAAACCACCCACATTCGATGGTAAAACACCTTGACCGATATATGTGAAACAGTTTGAAGCCGATGCAATAGCCAACGGTTGATGTAATAAAGAGAAGGCTCTCTCCTGAATAAGGCCCTACGGGTGGGGGGGGGGAGCTCTTAACATCTTACAAATGATTCCCGATCACCAGCAGAATGATTATGGCCTCTTAACATCGAAGCTTGAGATGAGATATGGAGACGCCCACCTTCAACATGTTTACCATGCACAAGTAAAGAATCGCTCGTAAAGACAAATGAAAGCCTGCAAGAATTTGAATATTAAAATTTTTTATATGATAAGAATTATCTAGAATTTCAAAAAAGGGCTGCATGTTACAAAATGCTGATCTGCAAATTTTAAAATACAATAGAAATGTAGATCAATATTAGTCTGCCATGTATTGTAAATGTAAATTAGGGCATATTTAAGCAAAACAACGTAGACGAAAGCTAAACGAAAGAAACTCTATGTTTGCATGCGACGTTTAAAAATTAGTTATAACGAGATTTTCTGCCATTCATTTGTTGATGTAAATATAACAAATTTGACAGAGAGGTCATTTGATCCACATGTCCGATTATAGTGACATTTGAAATATCTAATACCTTGCTCTTAAATACAAGTAAAAATTTAATAGTGTAAATAACGTGTATGAAATTGGAATAGATACCATGCAATTTTCAAAAAAGGTATATACAGTTCATTTGTGCCGCACAGTGCCAAAAATTTAGCGTTTGTGCTGAAAAATTGCACGTTATTCACAATTTATAGCGACCAATTTTTGAGCACAAACGCTGAATTTTTGACAAGTGACAAAGGTTTTGGGCCGTTGGGAGTTTTTTTTTAAAAACATTTATTTCCCAAAAAACTCGTCTATCAATTTTATTCTCAATTATACAATTTCAAAAATGACTTCTTTCTTGTTACAATCAACTTAAACGTTTATATTCGCTAAACTAATTGAAATTGACGAAATACTTGAAGTTAATAATCAATAATTAATAATTAAAATTTATGGTAAGTAGCTTCAACAACCAACAATGTTAAAGTTATGAAGTTCGAGACTGACTGGCTATCAGGGGCTCCTCAGGGTATTTATGTAATCCCTGCTCTAACATCATCTTGTGGGAAATGCAGATCTCACCGTCTGCTATTTCTTGATAACATTCAATGTCTTACTTCTTGTAATCTTAATTAAGTCTGCTTTTATTGCAGTTTATTGTGTTCTGCACCTGCAGTATCAGGTTGCGTCTGGAATACAAAGTAGTTGCTTCCGTTCTCATGTCTGATATGAACTTTTATTAACCTTTTATATTATTACCTTGAATTATATAATATAACATTCTATTTTTTAAGATAATAATTGCATTTAAATTTATATACATATTAAGTGGGGGATATGTAACTCCTCTCGACTTAGATGAAAATTAAGGGTTGTACTTAATTTTTAAAACTTGTTGTCTCTAAAGTTTTATTTGTAGTTTCTTTGTTCAAATTTGTTTCTTTGTTCTTATATCTAATGTACATTTTATACAATAAATATACAGTTAATAAAAATAATACAATGATCAATGAAATTGTCCAATCACTGTGTAACTTTGGCACTTTTAACTAACTTAATTGTTGTTTATAATTATCCATTAATTTCACTGTGTGGTTGAGATTGTCGAGGTTTAAATGTTTTAGTTGCATCGGTTTTTAATAATTTCGTTCTTCGGTTTGAGGAATATTGAACTGTGGTTCGCGTAGATTTGCAAATTTGTTCGCCACTGCTAGATTTTGATATACCCAAATAATTTCGCTTTTTACTTTTAAACAGCAATCTTCCTTTGTGGTGATCACGTTGCTTTTAATTAGGGCTAAATTGTTTTCGTCTTTGTTGCAATTGGCGGTTGCTATTACTTCTTGAGGAAATACAGCAATCCATTTGTTGTCCGTAACTTTTGAATTTTTATATCTGTAATTTGTACTGGTTTTGGCACACAATTCTCGTAGTGATTGGAGAATCTGTTTGAATAGCTGTTGTCGTTATTAATTGACGTAAGTATTGGCTTAGTGTCACTTCTTTGCAATTCTTATTTGTGAATCCATACCTGAGTTCATTTAGGGAAAGGAATTTGGTCTTTGGGATAATAACTTGATGGTGATTGTTAAATTTCAGAGGGAAAGCAAATAAATGATAATAATTATAAGTATTAATTCCTACAATGGGAATTTCTATTAAAAACGTAATTTCATGATTCTTTACATAACCTTTTACCATGGCTATTTTTTCAAATACAAGCATATTACATTTTATTACTTCAAAAGATAGTTTACTATAAGTTATAAGTGATTTAATTCCTAATAATTCATTTAATAAATCAATTGGTTCTATTATGCTAGCATGTAAACTATTTAATTTAACAAATGTTACAGCATTTTCTAATGTAGCTAAAATTTGTTAAATTACAGTGAGGGTTGATATTATTTGATTAAATATTGTGTTAAATCATATTAAATCTCTCATTCCTAGCATTACGGTTTGCATGTTGCTTTCATTTTTACGTTGAAAGTTTTTGGTAAGGGTGTATTTGCGATAAATTAACGTAGTTTCTTTTTGTGTGCTGTTCGGATTTTGAAAGGTTCTCTTTCTACCTACAAAATCTAAATAATGTTTCTGCACGGTTTTGGGCTAATTAAGGTTTTTGAAGATCCTGTATTGATTAATAATTTAATTTCAGCATGAGGTATTTCTATTTAGGGTAAAATGTGTTGATTAATATTTTTAGATTTATTATGTCTGATCGTATTTTATTTGGTCTAACTGAAAATTTGAACACGCATTTTCTTCATCGTCCTCTTCGTAATTTTCGTAAGGGTTGTTGCATACGTAATTTTTGAATGATTTATTTCATCGTCTCTACTTGGATTTGCATAATTATCTGTGTCTTGATTGTTAAAATCTTCTATTTCTTGGTGAAATAGTTACTAGGAAGTGTAGTTTCATTTTTGGGCATAATCGGGTTTAATTTGACATATTTTAGTGTTCTGTCTGGTGTTACAAAATGAAGTGTCCATAGGGGTTGGTTTGTAATAATTATTTGGGTTGTTATTATTTGTCATGGGTGCATTTCTGTTAGAATTTACGCCAAATGTTTGCCGTGTTCGATTCACGTTTTGCTTAAATTTTGGTGTAAATGTGGGTTTTATAAAAGTCGAATTTGGTTTGAAAAATTGTCAAAATTGATTGTTGAAATTTGTATTATTAAAGTTTAGGTTGTTACTTCTTGATTGATTTGTTGGTGCGTTAAATAATGCAAATTTGGATTGTGTCGGTATCTATCTCGCGGGTTGTATCGTTTTAATTGATAGATAATTTTTGTTCGCGTTAGGATTGTAAATCCGGTGTCTGTAATACATCACATTTTCTTCTTTTACAATTAAATTCATTGCTTCTTCTAAATTTTGGGGTTTCGAAATTTTATCTTGTCCGATAATCGCTCGGGTAACGCGTTTATATATGTGTCCAACACCATTTTATTGTACATTTTCGTTTTTATTAAACGTATGTTTTGATCGGGTTTTTCAAGTTTTAATTTAGTTGAGATTAAACTTCGCACGTCTTGACGTGGCATATCAAATTGGTGTGGTGATTAATTAGTTTCCATTCGTAGGTTTATAAAGTCTCTAATAAGACATTTCATATTTTGCTGGTCGCTAAAATATGCAATTAATACTCTTTTTTAATCGTCCCAGTCTGTTAGGTCATCGCGACTTGCAATAAGGGTCAAAGCTCTACCTGTTAAGTTACTTATGATTAAGCGTAATAGCCATAAATTTCGGTTAATGTCTCCTTGTTTGTAAAAAGACATTGGTATTGAATCTAAATATATATTGAAGTTTTCAGAATTCATCTTTATAAATTTTATTCTCAGTTACTTCAGTTGGGTTTGTACCAAACTTATTTAAAGAATCACTTATTGTTACGTATATTGTATGTAATTATAAACTTCTACTTTAATTACATCAGTTTCAGACTTTTGCTGAATAATTGTTTCATAAAATAATTGTTGCAATAATAAATTGTACATAAAATGTTTATAATTATAAGCCTTTGTTATATTCGAGTTCAGACTTTTGTGATAATAAATTGTATATAAAATATAAACTTTCTTGTTGCAATCTTTTCTGCTAATATCAATATGCAATTGAAAATGGTTAGGAAAATGAACTATAGATACTCATAAAAATTTGATTGCCAGTTCCATTAGCCTTCCTTCTTTATTAGATTTGGTCGATTCTGTACTTAGTCCGATTGTTTGGTTTCTTGTTTCCAGTCAAGAATTAAAATTCACGGTCACCAGTTCTTCGATTTTGGAATTGCTAGTGCCGTTTTGGAATCCGTTCCGACTGCGCCAGATAGGTTTTGGGCCTTTGGGAGCTTCTTTTTAAAAACATTTATTTCCCAAAAAACTCTTAAATCGATTTTATTCTGAATTATACAATTACAAAAATGACTTCTTTCTTGTCACAACCAACTTATACGTCTATATTCACTAAACTAATTGAAATTGACAAAATACTTGAAGTTACTTTTCAATAATTAATAATTAAAAATTATAGTGAGTAGTTTGCACAACCAACAATGTTAAAGTTATTAAGTTCGAAACTGACTGGCCACCAGGAGCTCCCCATGGTATTTATGTAATCCCTACTCTCACATCATCTTGTGGGAAATGCAGATCTCGCCGTCTACTATTTCTTGATAACATACAATTTCTTACTTCTTAGTAATATTAATTAAGTCTGCTTTTATTGCAGTTCATTGTGTCCTGCACCTGCACTATCAGGTTGTGTCTGAAATACAAAGTTGTTGCTTCCGTTCTCATGTCTGATATGAACTTTCATTAACTTTTATATTATTACCTTAAATTATAAAATATAACATTCTGTTTCTTAAGACATAATAATTGCATTTCAATTTATATATCTTTTTGAAAATTGCACGGTGTCCATTTCAACTTCTCCACATGTAATTGACAGAAAGCTGAGTAAACACAAACAAAATTAATTTTAACTAAAACAAACATCATCGCGTTGGCGAAACAAATAAGGATATTCCACAAACCAGTTGGATATTCTAAATAAAGGTTTTAATATTAACAAAGGTTCTAAAGTAAATGCATACGTCGACTGCATCTACATTCGTGA
The DNA here is from genome assembly GCA_036346225.1 of Platerodrilus igneus. Lineage (NCBI taxonomy): Eukaryota > Metazoa > Arthropoda > Insecta > Coleoptera > Lycidae > Platerodrilus > Platerodrilus igneus. Next base: position 2,578,495 of record JARFIW010001167.1, read on the forward strand.
CATCTGGTTTACCTTATAGCACTCCTGAATCAAAGCTACCATTTTGTAGGTTCCGGTAATTTTGACAACACAGTTGGGAATTGATGGCTAGATTTGAATTCGCCCCCCTATACGTGACATACGCACCCCGGTACTGATATAGACAGTTGAATAACTATCCGTAGTATATAAACAAAGTTATTAGGTTAACCATGATTGCAATCAAGCTTTCTCTTAATTCAGAATTTAACTATGTTTGCTGTTACTGTATAAATTAGAATTATATTAAGTTTGGCTAGGGGCAGCAGCCTTGCTGGCTAAAAGATATTGGAGGAGGGTCGGTTGGTCTCGGGCGATCTTCAACAATTTACAAGCTTGTTGGGGGGTTGGCCGTGACGGATACGGCTTTTTTGTAAAATCTTTAGAAACTGCGTTGTGGAAAGATATGGGAACCTACCACAATATTTCCCAGGTGTGCGTGGCCTAAGAAATGAAATATATATGATGGAGAGCTCACAAGTAAAATTCTTGTCCGGAGGTAAAATACTCCCCGATTCGGATCTCCGAGAGGGGGTACTTTGGGCTCGTTATCGTAAGAATATAAAACAACAGTTCGATTTAGTGATAGGGACTTGGAATGTAAGGTCATTACTTAGAGTAGATAAGTTAACGACTTTATTAGTCGAAGTGAGAAAGAGAAAGCTGGACATTTTACGTATTAGTGAGGTGAGATGGCCAGATAGTAATGACTTTTGGAAAGATAATTATAGAATAATTACAACTTCTTCAACTAATAGACAGGCAGGGGTAGGAATAGTGTTAGGTAAACGATTAGGGCATAAAGTTAAAGAGTACTTACAATTTAGTGATAGAATAATTATGGTTAGATTGAGTACAAAACCCACAGATACTGTTTTAGTACAGGTTTACATGCCAACAACTCAGTACGAAGATGAGGAAGTAGAAAAGGTATACGAGGATATAAATAGTATAGTGAGAAAAATAAAAGGAGATGAGAATTTAATAGTTATGGGCGATTTTAATGCGTCAGTGGGAGAAGGTAGTGAGGGAAAAATGGTAGGAAAATTTGGATATGGCAGACGAAATGATAGAGGAGAAAGATTAGTTAAGTTTTGCCAGAAACATAGATTAGTAACTGTAAACACCCTATTCGAACAACATGTTAGGAGAAGATATACCTGGAAAGCGCCAGGTGATAGGGCTAGATACCAAATAGATTATATTTTAGTTAAACAAAGATTTAGAAACCAAGTTAAAAACTGTCGTAGTTATCCAGGGGCTGACATAGATAGCGATCATAACTTAGTTGAAATAAAATGTAAACTAAAATTCAAAAAATTGAGAAAGGTTAAAAGAGAGGGATGAGATCTAGGTAAGCTTAATGATAGTAGGGTAAAAGAGGAATATAAACAAGTATTAGATAATAAGAGCAAAAAAGATAGCTGTAGGAGGGGAACGTAGAAAATAGATGGAAAGAAATAAAACTGACTGTACATGATACAGCAACACAGACTATAGGTAAGAAAAAAATAGAAGCGAGAAAACCCTGGGTAACAAAGGAGATATTAGATTCAATAGAGAATAGAAGCAAGCTTAAACCTTTCAGAGAAGTGGATAGTGAAAGTAAGCAAAAATATAATACAGTTAGAAATAAGATAGTACATGAGTGTAGAAAAGCTAGAAATAAACGGATGGAGGAGAATTGTAAGGAAATACAAGATGATTTGAGAGTAGGTAAGACAGACAGGGCTTACAGGGCAGTTAAAAAGTTTTTTGGGGAAGATAGGAAAAATATAATGGTATTAGAGACGAGAATTATGAGCTTCTAATAAATAAAGTTGAAGTAGCAGACAAATGGAAAAGATATTTAGAAGATTTATGTAAGGGAGACGATATGGATGAGTTAGAGAACGACCAAGAAAAGGATGTAGAAATAGGGTTCTCAATATTAAGAGAGGAATTTGATAGAGCTGTTCGGAATCTTAAACTAAATAAAGCGCCAGGGATAGACGATATTCCTGCAGAACTAATAAAATATGCAAGTCAGAAAACTTTAGACAGATTATATGAACTAGTAAAAGTAATATATGACACAGGTGAGGTTCCAATAGATTTCGAAAAAAATGTTATTATCCCAATCCCAAAAAAGTCAGGAGCTGATAGGTGTGAGAATTTTAGAACAGTTAGTTTAACTTTTCATGCTTCCAAAATACTAACAATAATAATTAAAAATAGAGTAAAAGCTTTGACTGAGAATTATTTAGGCGAAGACCAATATGGTTTTCGTAAAGACAGAGGGACTAGAGAACCGATACTAATGATTAGGGTAATTATCGAAAAAAGATTACAAAAAATAAAAAGACTCATTTCGCGTTTGTAGATTTAGAAAAAGCATTTGATAAGGTTAATTGGATTGTTATGTTCAGAGTTTTGCGAAAAATAGGAATCTCTCATAAGGATAGAAAAATTATTTACAGTCTATATAAAAACCAAAGCGTAGTAATTAGATTTGATGAAATAGAAAAGGAAGCTAAGATTAGAAATGGTGTTAGACAGGGTTGTAAACTGTCCCCCTTGATTTTTAATGTTTATATTGAGGAAGCTTTAAACTTAGCTAGAGAGAGAAAAGAGATAGGCATTAGTGTACAGGGACAGAAAATAGACATGTTACGTTTTGCAGATGATATTGCCATTATAGCAGAGTCTAGAAAAGAGTTAGGAGAGTTTTTAAATATTTTAGATGAGATACTACAGAGTAACTATAGTATGAGAATTAACTCAGTAAAGACAAAGATAATGACAAATGAGTTACAGCCTAGTTCTAAACCAAAATTAAAAATAGGTAATACCGAGTTAGAGGAGGTAGATGAATTTTGCTATTTAGGTAGTATAATTACAAAGGATGGACGTAGCAGAAGGGATATAGTAGCTAGAATAGCTCAAGCTAGAAAAATGTTTTTAAAAAAGAAAAACTTACTAATAGCTAATAGTATTAGTTTAGATAATAGAAAAAGTTTCTTAAAGTCGTATGAGAAAGTTCATAGAAGGATAGGTGAGGAACCCTGTATGTGGAAACAATTAAAGGTCAGGAGAGATAGAATGATAGGGCACCAGTTAAGACATGAGGGACTATTTAGTAAGGTCTTAGATTATAGACTGCCAAATAAAAATAGAGTAGGGAGGCCTAGACAAAGCTATATTAGTCAAATTATTAGTGATTTAGGTTGTGAAAGGTATGTAGACCTTTTTAGACTAGCTCAAAATAGAAAAGAATTTAGAGCTGCGTCAAACCAACTTTAAGTAAGTTCGAAAACAAAACAAAAAGAATAAGTAAATAAAAATCAGTTAACTAAATGTCACCATGACATAACTCACAATTAGTTAGCGGTCTGGCATGTTGGTAGCGATTCGTTGCTTAAGCCTTACCATAACATATAATTTAATAAACGTCACCATGACATAACTCACAAGTAGGTAGCGGTCTGGTATGTTGGTAGCGTTTCGTTGCTTAATCTTTACCACAACATATAATTTAATAAACGTCACTTTGACATAACTCACAATTAGGTAGCAGTCTGGCATGTTGGTAGCGTTTCGTTGCTTAAGCCTTACCATAACATATAATTTAATAAACGTCACCATGACATAACTCACAAGTAGGTAGCGGTCTGGTATGTTGGTAGCGTTTCGTTGCTTAATCTTTACCACAACATATAATTTAATAAACGTCACTATGACATAACTCACAATTAGGTAGCAGTCTGGCAGGTTGGTAGCGTTTCGTTGCTTAAGCCTTACCATAACATATAATTTAATAAACGCAACCATGACATAACTCACAAGTAGGTAGCGGTCTGGCAAGTTGGTAGCGTTTCGTTGCTTAAGCCTTACCATAACATTTAATTTAATAAACGTAACCATGACATAACTCACAAGTAGGTAGCGGTCTGGCATGTTGGTAGCGTTTCGTTGCTTAAGCCTTACCATAGCATATAAATTAATAAACGTCACCATGACATAACTCACAATTAGGGAGCGGTCTGTCATGTTGGTAGCGATTCGTTGCTTAAGCCTTACCATAACATATAATTTAATAAACGTAACCATAAAATAACTCACAAGTAGGTAGCGTTCTGGCATGTTGGTAGCGTTTCGTTGCTTAAGCCTTACCATAGCATATAATTTTGTTACGTTAATCGAGGCAGCCACGTTGGGCGCCAAATTTATGCTACATTGGCTCGTAGCCGTGCGTAACACAAAGAAAATCAAAGAAATGACCGGGCTCAATCGGAGAAAAGGGAGGGTTGTAGAAAGCAGACCAACATATAATGTACGCGGCTGTAAGGAATTAGTAACAATACCTGCAATAAAAAAATTTAGAATAGCAAACCTGCAATAAAAAAATTAGTCCTGCAAACCTGAAATAAAGAAAAAGCATAGCATGCTGATCGAGCATAGATTGTTCAGTACTTTGTAGAATGTAAAAAAAAAACTGTTTGAATAATCTATATAATATAACAACGGTAAAAGCAATACAAAAAATTTTTAGTACAAAGTGAGGTAATATTGGGGAGTAGCAGAAACGTTTCCTCACACACCAATTAAACATAAATCAGACAAAATGTTAACACAAGATAAATAGGTAAGACACAATTGATATGAGTAATCCAGTAGTATTTTTTTTTCTCTTTTTTTTTTGTTTCTTAATAGCAGGCAATTCGATTGTAAAAGGTATCAGAACGACAAAGATATGGCAAAACAAACGGATAGATATTTAAAGTAATAACAAGTAGGAAATAGTTCAACTTACAAAAAGGTCCTTCAGTAACGCTTCCTTGCAATTGAAGTGTGGGATTTACGATGTCCGGCACTAACGAAGCATTTCACCCTTGACTGTGAGGGCGTTGATGGAACTTATCACACGTTACCCTAATCACACCTACGTATTTCACTGGTGTTAGCAGCAGACATTATCACGCGATGGAACTATGTAGCATTGATAAATTTCTTGTTAATTCTATTTCCTGAGACAATAATTTCGAAATATTTTGTAGCACTAGTTTAATTTCAACTGGGACCAAATGTATATTATTTTCATAAACATCCAAAAAGCAGTGAGAAACTTCAACCAATACCTTTGTAAACCGGTAGTCTGTTATATTTCGCAAATAACGAAATTTGCGCAAGCAATGATCTATTTTAGATTCTTTGGGGTTAGAAAATTCAGAAACTACAGTATCAACTGTATTTGGATAATCCAAAATATGCACTACTCTGATAAAAAAGGGACCGCGAAACTAAATCGCACACACAGTTTAAATATCAAAAGACGAAGCACCAACAAAAAAAACCCACAATGAGTAAAGCACGTGTATCACTAAAGTAAGTCCGTCAAATGTTTCGTAAAACACGCGTGCAGGTCGAGTTTAACAAGTTCTACCACTTTTATTTCCAACAGAAACTCAACAAAAAAACAATTAGTAAGGCACGCGTAAGCAATAAAACCGTCCGTCAAATGTCCTTAAAACACACGTGCGTCGACCAAACACGTTCGCCTATAAACCATACTACTTCAATCGGAATTAGCACTTCACTTTCTACAGTTAATATACAACTTTTATTTCACAAGAAAAACTACTAAAATCGTGCCGTGCTTGTTCATGAACAATTTGAAAATTGATACCGCATTAATTCTCACTATTGTCAAAGCAAAAAGAAACAGTATTTTCAACGTAATTAATATATAGGAACCAAGAACAAACTACCACTGCTCATCTGTTTATATCAACTCGTTGCTATTACAACCTCTTATCGTCTATTATCTAGACTTGTATATCCACATAAGCAACAAAATTTATACGAACGGCAAGACAAGAACGGTGCAATCCACTCATTATAATACGACGCATTCGCCAACGAGTTAATAAATATAAAATATAGAAATAGTAATTGCAGAAATGTATTTACGAATTGGGAAAAAGCGTAAAATGTTAAGCTATAAAAATGCACGTTACAATTTAATAAACGTAACCATGACATAACTCACAATTAGTTAGCGGTCAGGCATGTTGGTAGCGTTTCGTTGCTTAAGCCTTACCATAACATATAATTTAACATTTTTCCTTTTTTGAAGCGAATAACCAGGTTATAGTTCATTTTCTTATAAATGGTAATCATGTAAACATGTTAGACTTCTTTAACAACCATCAGGTTGCTAATATCTATGTAGAGCCAGGTGGATAGGAAAAAGATAGAAGGATATAGGAAGACCTAGACCAAGCTATTTTAGTCAAATTATTAGAAATTTAGGTTGTAAAGGGTATGTAGAGCTTTTTAGATTAGCACAGAATAGAAAAGAAGGTACAGCTACGTCAAACCGACCTTAAGTAAGGTCGAAAACAAAATGATAATGATATGTTTGGTCCTCCGGTCTGTTGAAGCTCCTTTCACAGATGTAGTAATGTAGCTCGTTTACGGAAATATTAGGTAAATCTATTAAAAAAAATGTTTGTTTTAATTCTATTATACAACTCCTTTAGCACACCAAATTAATGGCTTTTGTGAAATATAATGAATAAATTTTGATACAAAGATATACCTGAACGTTATTGGATATGCTCAGTACTGGTTCCCGAGGAAAATGATTTCTTGGACCTTGGTCACAGTTTTATAAAAAATACTTTCTACAGAAATGTGTTCCGTTGTTCGCTGATAATGTAACTTCGCCGATCTCCTGATACTTAGGACTCCTTTACAAATACCAACGGCTCTTGACACATTGACTAACTCTTCCACAAAATCTTAATCTTTACCAATTTAGGTGGTACGCCTATTATTTTAATATTGTAGACGTTAACTGCACTCGCATAAACTTTACTAGCTTTAGAATTATTAGATAGTTGGCCGTGTTTTAAATAAAAGTATGTATTGCGTTAACGGAAACAATCAAATTTCATCAAATTTTTATAATAAAAGCATTTAAAATACTCAAGTATGTGTAAAGGATATTAAAAGATTTCAGTTTTATAAATTAATTTGCATCAATTTGCATACAAATACTTTAAAAAAGTTTCATTTGTAATTAATCCTGCTCAAACGCTTAAATACTCTAAAAGAAATTTCAGGATCAAATTTACAGTTACACTTAATGTCAAGCTTATGGAAAGCCGAGTATATATACATTTTAATTTCCTTTTATTAGCAAAAGAATTTACTTAACTGGAAAAATGTATTTTTAAGTGTATGAGTTAGGTAATGAACCCATGTTCTAGAAAACAATAAAATCTTGAATATTGATAAGGTAGGTAAACGACATCAATTAGTAGATAGTTCGAGTCAATAGTAAAATAATAAACTTACGAATGTTGGTAACAGACGTAAACGACACGCATACTTCTAGAGCCAATTCGAACATGGAAACAACTACTAGATTTAGCGCGAGAATTTTCGAAATCTATGACAGGGAATGTTCGCCTTTATGAAAGCTAATGACTGTTGAATAAGAGGTCAGTCTTAATTAAAGCTTTGATGTTAACGTATTATTGACGGGATTAGACAATACGTGACGTAGTTAAAAGCTCTAGCAAACATGTACAGTATTTAGTAGTGAACATTATTTAAATACGGTTTTAAGTGGAGTGTTATTCAAATCGCCGACAATAAAGTGTTATTGATACTTAGACCTGAGTAGATTATTTGACGTACGTATAATGGTCTGGAAATTGGAAATATAGCATTAAAAATAATTAAACATACCGGAAGATAAAATTTTCTTAACTGGAATAAGACATATATGATTAGAATGGTTTGTTATATGTGATATGGATCAATTTACATAAGTAGATCTGTGACGGTAAGATAAATCTATCTTGTTTAGATTTCTAAAAGGAATCATTTCCATCGATTAATTAGTTAAGAGGTATAACGAAATATTTTTGTGTGCGAATCTTTTGAATTTGAAAGTCAGAGTTGTGTGTAAAAGTCCAGGTAATTTAATTTAAACGGTTGGCAAACCTACGAGAAAGGTTTTCGCCATTATACAAGGTATTTATTGAGCCTAGCTAAATTAAGATAAGTTAAAAACTGTTTTAAAAAGGAGTGTAACAATTTTATTTTCGCAGTAAAAGAATCTATTCATTAAAGGTAAAACGAATATTAAAATACCTTTATTGACTAAAATAATGATACGAGTAACAATCAAATTTTTACAGTATTACAATATCTAGAATCATTAGTCTATTAGTTTCGGAGTTCGGTGTATTGTACAGCCACTGGCGCGCGCGTAAGAGGTTTTGACAACCCCACCCCGGGATCCTCCCACCATGTAAGAACGCAGCGAGCGCACTCGTCGATAGTTAGAGGCAGCGTCAAGAGGCAGTTGAAAAGAATGACGAGTGACCTCCGGGTCGCCTTATTTTGTGAAACATTTCCTGAGTAACGCGCAACGACATGTCAGAAACTGCAACGATAAATTAGAAACCACACGACTACTTTGAAATTACAATTTAGAAACCTTAACTTATGGACTACGTAATGAAAAATTATATTTGTAAATAAGATTAGACAACGGAAGATTACGCTACGAAAGTAATGTTGCCTTGAATCAATGTAAGAAATCCGCTTCACTTCAACACCTGTATTAAAGCATGGAAGGCAGGAATAATTAGTAGCAGATTCAGCACGGCGAGGTTGTTTCCATCCCAACCAAGGACAACAGCCGGTAGTTGGTTCGTAGTAGATTTAAGAACTTCCTCAGAACTTCATTCTGAAAGCACATTATTTCGTTTTGTTTGTTAGAAGTACAAAATTGTTATTCAGTTTACCTGTAATTAAGCTGGTTTTCCCAGTATCAAACTTGATTTTACTTAGTTTCGTAAATATGTGACTACACGTGGCTTCAGCATAAATTAACAGCTGCGATTACGTCACCTGTTTGTTTGAACAATGCCGTCAACGATTGCACAATGGCTAACAGATGTTTAGTATTACAGTACTGCCACCTTTGATAAAATTAGAGAATATCTTTGTGAATATTTTGATTTCAAATTGATTTTAATATCGTTAACTTAAAGAGAAAATTTTGTATAGTAATTTTGTAAATGACCTACACAGATCTGATTGGGTTAGTAAACTTTAGCATAACCAGTCACACTGAATTGTAATTTATTTGAGTAAGGATCAGTTGATAAACCTTACAACAACTTTACAAGTATATCAAGTATTCATTTTATTTTATCACTTTGAATTTTATTTACTGAAACAAAGAAAATTCTTTCTAGTAAATTTATAATCTACATTTAAAGTTTTTATTCTGATCTAGTTTGATCAGACCTGATAAACAAAAACAATAAGAATTAAATTTTATAACTCCATTATGTAGAAAATATTCTTTATGCATTTTTAGGTATACTTGAGGGACGCAAATTGTGTTCCCATTTTCTAGGTGACTTAATTATTATTTTTCCTTACAGGAACAGCGTCTTATTCTGTTAAGACAAGCTTTTGTGTCAGCGAAGGCGATCTTTTTTCTTTGGGTCTCCACGTCCGCCCTTAGAAATTTGCTATGCCATTAATATAAATCAATCTGGACTTGGTGGCGCCTGTTTGTTTTAGTTTGAGTGTGACCCCCTACAGATATCGACTTACCCCCCCATTGCTCATAGCTCTACCCAAGGAATAGACCCCTAGTTATGTCGGAAGACTTTGTTTTGCAGACACCTGACTTGGAGCATGGTGATAATAAAGTAGTGTTTTAGTAAGTCAAGAAAATTCGTTTCACTGGTGCCGGCAACGTCAGGCCTTAGTTAGAAAATACGTTACACTAGCGCCCAACGTGTGAGGCGTCGAAATTTGTTTGTTCAACGTGTGAGGCGTCGAAATTTGTTTGTTCAACGTTTGGGGCCTCGAAATTTGTTTGTTCATAATTTGATTTACCTCGAAAATTATTTGTTAAAAATTTAATTTGCTTTGAAATTTGTTAGCTCAAAATTTATTTTGCTTTGAAGTCCATTTGTCCAAAAATTATTTTGCGTCGAAATTTGTTTGCTTAAAGTCTATTTGACATTTAGATTTGTTTGTTCGCTTTTGATAAAAGATTGGTTGTAATGTTAATCCCCATACAGTCAATTAATTAATTTGGTCAAATTTACTTTTGACTTTCATTATACTTTGACCCCTTATAATTTTTTTTGATATTGTTTTGGCAAAAATAATTTTACCAAAAACACTTTTTGATTTTTACCTTTAGTAGTACGAATTTGTTTTGATAACCTTTGTAAGGTTCGGATCAGTTAGATTTATCGGGTTGATTCCATTAGGCTGTAGTAATCATGTCGGAAAAATTCCAAATTGTTTGTCTACTTAAAGAAGAATTGGAGTATGAACTAAGAATCAGAGGAGTGGTGAGTGAGAGACCAGTGTTGGAGAAAAGGAAAATTTTAGGTAGATTGTTAGCTAAAGAAATAGATAAGCCTGGTTGTTTGATTGATCTTTCGTGTTATGAAGTAGATTTTGCAACGGAAAGTAAAGAAATTTCAGTTTCAGTCGAGTCAGTTCGTAATGTTGTGTCCGAATTTGAAGGTGACTCATCAGACTCAATTTTTAGGAGAGCTTGTTCAAGGTTAAACCACCTTTCGGGGCGAGTTAAGCGCATGAAAATTCCTTCAATAAATTCCGAGGAAGCAATTAAGTTTAGAAATGAGACAGTAGCAACGATATTAACCCTTGAAGCTGAGTTGTACGATAAAATCAATAAAAGTACAGAGTCCACCTATTTGGATCGGTCCGTTGTAGTATCTCCTTCAGTTGCTAGTGCACCTATTCATTCGACTTCGTATGTAACGCCTTCAGTACCTATAGGTTCATGGCCTGTAAAATTCTCAGGTGATCCCAAACAACTATATTCATTTTTAGATAGAGTTAGTGATTTAGCACAATCTCGTAAGGTATCCGAAGCTGATTTATTTGGATCAGCATGTGAACTTTTTGTGGGTGACGCTTTAGTTTGGTTTAGAACAGTGAAAAGTTCATTGAGAGACTGGAACTCCTTGTTAGAACGTTTAAGGGAAGATTTCCTACCTGGTTCTTCAGATGATGACATTTGGGAAAAGATCAGAAATCGTCGTCAAGGTAAAGACGAAAGGATTATTTTATTTGTCGCGCATATGCAAACCCTGTTTAGTAGACTGACCAACGAACCAGCAGAAGTTACTAAAGTTAAGATGATAAGAAGAAATTTGGTTCCTGAATATATTTCAGCACTTGCATTGTCGGATATTCAAGATTTGTCTACCTTAGTAAATTTGTGTAAAAGGTTAGAAGAAGCTTCTTTGATGAAACTAAACTTGGTTTCAGCATCTTCTAGTAAACCTAACAAGATTTGCAACCCCTCTAAGCATCCATTTGAGAACAAACATCTTGGGTTGAATGAAAAAGTTTGTGCTGTTAAGAGTAGGGTGTTTCAGAATAAATTAGTTAATCCTCAAGTAACAGTAGCGGATAAGAGCTCTTTGGAGTCCTCAGTTTGTAATTCCTTTAGTCCCGATAAGAGGAATCATTTTGTTTGTTGGAATTGCTTCCGTAGTGGACATTGGTTCAGAGATTGTAGAGCAACTAAGAAAATTTTTTGTTTTGGATGTGGTCGAAAAGGCGTTACGGCAACGTCATGTCCACAATGTTCAAAAAACCAGTAAGGCGGCAGGTACATAGTGGTCGGTATCCTGTTCCGCGTCATAAGGCTACAGTTATGATTTGTAAACAAGAAAAATATTTTTGTAAAGACGAGTGGTCGAGATGGCTTACAGTTGTTAAAAATTTTTGTCAGGACTCTCCGAAGCCTAAGAATAATACTTTGTTCATTGAGAAGCAGTGTGATAATCGACCTTACATTATGGTGAAATTAATGGATAGAGACATTACCGGTCTTCTAGATTCGGGATGCACTACCTCAGTGGTAGGATCTTTAGCCCTTTCAATTGTTAGAAAATTAGACTTGAAAATTTTTAGTTCAGCAAAAAACGGGTATCACTACAGCTGATGGTTCAATAAAGTCTGTTGTAGGCTCAGTAGATTTGCCAATTTGTATAGGCAATGATTGCCGCATCCTTAATGCATTAGTGGTTCCGTCCCTACCGCATACATTTATCTTCGGTAGTAACTTTGCAAAATTATTTGGTGTAGTAGCTGACTTTAGAAGTAATAATTGGTTTATCCAAAGTAACATTGGGAACGACATTGGGTATATAGGTTCGTCTTCCATCCCTTTGAACACTGAAGATTCTTTATTTGGTTTACATGACCTTTCAGATGCTCAATGTGTGCAAGCACAAGAGTTAATAAATTCATTTAGTGAGATTAGCAGCGACGATAGGTTAGGACGAACTCACCTAATTGAAATGGACATAGACACAGGCAATGCCAAACCCTTCCACAAGAAACCATATGTCATGTCACCATATATGGGTAGGATATTGAATGAGGAGTTGGACGACATGCTTAGACTTAAAGTTATAGAACCGTGTACTAGTCCGTGGTCCTCTCCAGTTTTGTTGGTTAAGAAAGCGGATGGAGAATACCGTTTTGTTTTGATGGTAGAACCCTGAACGACTTAACTGTTCATGATTCGTACCCCCTTGCGAACGTAGATAGAATTCTCAATATGTTGAGAGGTGCGAACTACATTTCGTCACTGGATTTGAGAAAATCGTTTTGGCAAATCCCCCTTTGTGAGTCGTCTAAGGATAAGACTGCCTTCAGTGTTATTTCACGAGGACAATTTAGATTTACATGCATGCCATTTGGGTTGAAGAATGCTGCGCAGACACAACAGCGTTTGGTAGATGCGATTTTTGGTCCACGTTTTGAACCCCATGTATTTTGTTATTTGGACGACATAATTTTATGTTCGTCATCTTTTGAAGAACATCTAAAGTTATTGGTAGAGGTTAAGCAACGTCTAAAAGAAGCTAACCTTACTATAAATATAAGTAAATGTGAATTTTTAAAAGACACTTAAATTTTGGGTTATATAGTAGGTTCTAAATCACTTCGTACAGATCCCGATAAGGTATCGGCAATGGTTAACTTTCCTCGTCCGAAAACCACAACGGAGATTAAAAGGTTTATAGGAATGTGCAGCTGGTACCGTCGCTTTATAAAGAATTTTTCGTCTTTAGTTTCGCCTATTAATGACCTCATTAAGAGTAAGAAAAAAGGTCAAACTGTAAACTGGAGTGCGGAAGCAGAAAATTCATTTGTGCTGATCAAGCAAGCATTAGTTTCTGCACCTCTTCTTTCGCAGCCAGACTACTCGGCACCCTTTATTGTTGAGTGTGACGCAAGCAACACAGGGTTAGGAGCTGTGTTGATTCAAAATGTAAAAGGAGAAGAGCGTGTAATTTCGTACGCAAGTAAAACCCTGAGCCGTACAGAACGCAATTATTCCACCACAGAAAGGGAGTGTTTAGCAGTTATTTTTGCAATTGAGAAATTTCGTCCGTGGGTAGAAGGAGTTCGCTTCACAGTTGTCACCGATCATTTTTCGTTACTTTGGTTGAGTAATCTTCAGAATCCAACTGGAAAACTCGCCAGATGGTCTGTTCGATTAAGGCAACATTCATTTGATTTGGTGCATAGGAAAGGAAAGTTTAATATAGTCCCAGATTGTCTTAGTCGTGGTGTTCCTTTAGAAAATCCAGAAGTTAATTTAGTAGAGATTAAACTTGATGGCGTAGACTTGTGGTATGAATCTTTGAGAAAGAAAATTTTGTTGTCACCGAAAAGCTACCCACAATGGAAAGTGGAAGATGGGTTTATTTATAAGTTTATACCTTCCCTATTACCGCATTCGGCGAATGTTGTAGAGTGGAAATACTTAGTGCCAAGATCTCAGCGTATAGATGTCATTAAATCATGTCATGACCCCCTTCAGCAGGACATTTTGGTTCCTTAAAACTTTGTCTCGTGTTCAAGAATTATATTACTGGCCAAAGATGATCTTTGACGTACGTAAATTTTGTAGGAAGTGTTTGATTTGTGGTGCTCAAAAACCACCCAATAAAGGTCCCCTTGGGATGATGGGAAAGGAGAAAGAGGTTGGACTACCATTCCAAACCATTGCGTTAGATTTGATGGGTCCGTTTCCTCGTTCCAAACGCGGACATAAATGGCTTTTAGTTGTTGGTGATTGGTTCTCGAAGTATTCGATTTTGCAACCCTTGCGTAGTGCCACGGCACATTTGATCGAGAAATTTTTGGAGGAAAAAGTATTTCTTGTCTACGGAGTACCACAGTTTGTTATTTGTGATAATGGTCCACAATTAATTGGACGTATTTTTAAGGCTTTGTGTGCAAGGTACGAAATTCAAAAGATTTGGTATAATGCTGTTTATGCTCCCCAATGCAATTTTGTGGAAAGAATCAATAAGACAGTTGGTACAGCAATCCGGTCATTCGTAGAAGAACATGATACGTGGGATATGGTGATATCAAAGATCCAATACGCGATCAACTCAGCAAAACATGAGTCCACCAACTATTCGCCAAATTTTTTAGTTTTTGGTCGTCAAGTACCTTTAAGTGGAAAAGCTTATAATGATAATTTTATACCGGGTGAGGATGTTGATGTCGTCTCCAGTAGTAGACCATCTTATGTTTTGGATCGTCAACCTTTGTTTGATATTTTTGGAAATGTCCGTGAAAATTTGCATGTAGCTTACCAACGTTCGAGTAAACGCTACAATCTTAGGAGAAGAGACATTTCATTCCGAGTCGGAGAGTGTGTTTGGAGAGCTAATAAGGTCCTCTCGAGTGCTAGTGATAAATTTTCCGCTAAGTTAGCCCCTAGATTCGTTATGAGTAGAGTTCGGAAAAAACATTCCAATTTAGTATATGAGTTAGAGAACGAAGATGGAACAAGAGCAGGGAAATGGCACGTAAAGGACTTGAAACCAGTTGAAGCATCATATCCAAATGAAAACGATGATCCTGACGATTAGTTTCGGTCCGGTCATCCCTTTGATGTTAAGTAATGCAGTAGTGGTTTGCTTTGTTTTGTTCCGATTTTTGATTTAGTGTCGGTTCACTAATATTGAGTATTTTATTTGAGAAGTGAAATAAGTGGTTAGAGATTTTGTAAATTTTGTAAGTTTGAGGTGTGCCTTGGTGTGCACGCTGGTCATTTTGCTCGCGCGTTACTCGGAAATGTGTTTGGAGGATGTCTTTGACAGATATCCTTACAATGTAGAAGTAGGTGGGCTATTTGATTATTGGTCCTGATTTCTACATATCGAGGTAGAGAATATTAGATTATTCTTTCCCTTGTTCCTTTTGACCGTTCGAAGTTCTTTGATTTGATAAGGTCAAAGTTGGCTTGGTGAGTCTCACCATTTGCTCCATCACTAATGAGATCAGTTGTTTGTTAGAACTTAGTGATAGGATATTCAGTAGGGTGTAGGATATTACAGCCCTGACTGGTTCAATTTTGTATTTGCATTTGATAAGTAACCTTATGGTTAGGTTACCTTAGTTTTGATTATCTCTTTGCGATAAAGTGATAATATTTTGTATTTGAATTTGTTAAGTAACCTTATGGTTAGGTTACCTTAGTTTTGATTATTTCTTTGCGATAAAGTGATAATATTTTGTATTTGAATTTGTTAAGTAACCTTATGGTTAGGTTACCTTAGTTTTGATTATCTCTTTGCGATAAAGTGATAATATTTTGTATTTGAATTTGTTAAGTAACCTTATGGTTAGGTTACCTTAGTTTTGATTATCTCTTTGCGATAAAGTGATAATATTTTGTATTTGAATTTGATAAATAACCTTATGGTTAGGTTGCCTAAGTTTTGATTATCTCTTTGCAATAAAGTGATAATACTTTGTATTTGGATTGGATAAGTAACCTTTTGGTTAGGTCACTTTTGTTTTGATTATCACTTTGTGTTGATGGTGTTTAAATTTAGACCTATTAGTAGGGTATTCCTTTTGGTCCTCACCTTATAGTGATGATACTTTGAATAGTTATGCTGTTTTGATGAGGAAGCAGTCCTTTTTTGGAGATAGAGCTAATTGAGCTCCTGGAAGTGAAGTTTTTTTTTGAAATTAGAAATAAATTGTAAATGTTTGGTTATAGGTAATAGATATTAGCCTTGTTAGTAGTAAGAACCCCATGTTAAAGAATCATTGTGAATTCAATCTTTTTGTCCTGTGGAGTGTTTGACTTTCTAATTTGACCCCCTCCCAATTTTGATTATTACCGATTGTGACTCCCCGATTTTGTCTCCCGATGGACGTCAGGTACACGTAGTTACCAACACACTCTCATTTGTAAATATTTGTCCCCTCCATTTGAATAAATTCATAAAATCGCATAGTTAGTTAGGAAGGTAGAAAAGGCTAGTATTGTTTAGATAAAAATTTTTTTTGTATTTGTTATATTTGAAGTTTTTTTCTAAAAAAAAAAATTTTTTTCTTTTAGGAAAGGGGTAGTGTAACAATTTTATTTTCGCAGTAAAAGAATCTATTCATTAAAGGTAAAACGAATATTAAAATACCTTTATTGACTAAAATAATGATACGAGTAACAATCAAATTTTTACAGTATTACAATATCTAGAATCATTAGTCTATTAGTTTCGGAGTTCGGTGTATTGTACAGCCACTGGCGCGCGCGTAAGAGGTTTTGACAACCCCACCCCGGGATCCTCCCACCATGTAAGAACGCAGCGAGCGCACTCGTCGATAGTTAGAGGCAGCGTCAAGAGGCAGTTGAAAAGAATGACGAGTGACCTCCGGGTCGCCTTATTTTTGTGAAACATTTCCTGAGTAACGCGCAACGACATGTCAGAAACTGCAACGATAAATTAGAAACCACACGACTACTTTGAAATTACAATTTAGAAACCTTAACTTATGGACTACGTAATGAAAATTATATTTGTAAATAAGATTAGACAACGGAAGATTACGCTACGAAAGTAATGTTGCCTTGAATCAATGTAAGAAATCCGCTTCACTTCAACACCTGTATTAAAGCATGGAAGGCAGGAATAATTAGTAGCAGATTCAGCACGGCGAGGTTGTTTCCATCCCAACCAAGGACAACAGCCGGTAGTTGGTTCGTAGTAGATTTAAGAACTTCCTCAGAACTTCATTCTGAAAGCACATTATTTCGTTTTGTTTGTTAGAAGTACAAAATTGTTATTCAGTTTACCTGTAATTAAGCTGGTTTTCCCCAGTATCAAACTTGATTTCACTTAGTTTCGTAAATATGTGACTACACGTGGCTTCAGCATAAATTAACAGCTGCGATTACGTCACCTGTTTGTTTGAACAATGCCGTCAACGATTGCACAATGGCTAACAGATGTTTAGTATTACAGTACTGCCACCTTTGATAAAATTAGAGAATATCTTTGTGAATATTTTGATTTCAAATTGATTTTAATATCGTTAACTTAAAGAGAAAATTTTGTATAGTAATTTTGTAAATGACCTACACAGATCTGATTGGGTTAGTAAACTTTAGCATAACCAGTCACACTGAATTGTAATTTATTTGAGTAAGGATCAGTTGATAAACCTTACAACAACTTTACAAGTATATCAAGTATTTATTTTATTTTATCACTTTGAATTTTATTTACTGAAACAAAGAAAATTCTTTCTAGTAAATTTATAATCCACATTTAAAGTTTTTATTCTGATCTAGTTTGATCAGACCTGATAAACAAAAACAATAAGAATTAAATTTTATAACTCCATTATGTAGAAAATATTCTTTATGCATTTTAGGTATACTTGAGGGACGCAAATTGTGTTCCCATTTTCTAGGTGACTTAATTATTATTTTTCCTTACAGGAACAGCGTCTTATTCTGTTAAGACAAGCTTTTGTGTCAGCGAAGGCGATCTTTTTCTTTGGGTCTCCACGTCCGCCCTTAGAAATTTGCTATGCCATTAATATAAATCAATCTGGACTTGGTGGCGCCTGTTTGTTTTAGTTTGAGTGTGACCCCCTACAGATATCGACTTACCCCCATTGCTCATAGCTCTACCCAAGGAATAGACCCTAGTTATGTCGGAAGACTTTGTTTTGCAGACACCTGACTTGGAGCATGGTGATAATAAAGTAGTGTTTTAGTAAGTCAAGAAAATTCGTTTCACTGGTGCCGGCAACGTCAGGCCTTAGTTAGAAAATACGTTACAGGAGGATATTAAATTACATTACCTATTAAGATAAATTTTGTACATATCAAGGAAGATTTAATTAAGGAGTTGTTTATAAATGATAATCATAAGATTATGATGTGTATAGAATAAGTGAGTGGTCATCCTAGTCGTCCTATTTAATGTACACAAAATTTGGGTTGAGAGGAAGTTATATTTTTGATCGATGTAAATATCTAAGATACTGAAAGCAGTAGTTGATGTATTATTTTGTATTGAAAAATATTGATTTAAAGAGGATATTTCGGATTATTATAAATCTGATGTATAATTATAGTGGTTTTATTAATCATAAAGCCAGCAAAAATAATTAAACGACTGGCAATTTGAAACATTCATCATAGCCACTTTTATTAGGCTCACGACCCGGTCGATCCACAGTTTTATCGACGCCCAACCTGCAGCTCGTTTAGAATCGGACCTAACCACAGCAATATATTACCATCTTTCAATTACTAGCTGGATTTGAAATGATCATTTGGGTTTTGCATAAAAGTCCAAGTTATTATTTCATCTTAACTATAATACGTTAGTATTTATCAACATCTTGTGTAATTGAAGGCCATTTGCACCGACGAGCTGTTTAAGGTAGTTTAACTAAGCTACACTTAATATTTTAAGCTCAAGTTAAAAACAGTGCCTTACACGACAGCAATTCAATTAAAGCTTAACTAAAGCTAGAGAATATTAGGCAACGTTGTAAAATTTAAGGGAATTTGTTGTTCTGTGGTATGTTAATGGTTAACATGACATTTGATAATGACAATATTGACCGTTTATAACCACGCTACATCTAGTTTAATTGATTTTAAAATGGAAAACTGGCAGAAAGGACCCAATTAGTTGTTCTATAAGGATTAAAATTTGTACAGTTTCCTTGCACAAACTGAATCTTTTGAAAAAAGTTAGATTGTCCATGCCTTCCATAAAGTTTGGTCTAATATTAAAATCCAAAATTAATAATTTCGTTCGCGTCCATATTGTCACTGAACAGCTGTTCCATCATTTTGTAATCTATTCTATTATAGTCCAGCAACGTCTAACTAAGAGAACACAGAATATCGTTAAGTACACTTTGAATGATTGTTAAATATATTTTGGGATATTGGCGTAGCAATGGTAATGTGATGGTAGAGTCTTTAGTTGCGATAGGTGGTACTTAACTCAGGTCCTAGGGACCTAGGGATCTTTTGAGAAGTGTTAGTGAAAGTAACAATTACCTGAATAGAAGTAATGAAACGATGAAATCAAACAACAGTATTTAATAATGAATTATCTCAAAACTAAACAACATGTTAATAAAATACGAAGCAGTGAAAGAGTTAAACAGTTATAATAATGAAAAGTTAACTTACGGTTAGAATTCTAAGTGACCATCTTGGTTAGGGTTTTTCAGCATCTATAAAGGGTTAAGTCACCATTTCGATAAGAGCCAACTTGCTCTTCAGCAGATTACCAATGACTTGGCTAGCTGTCTAGCTGCCCACAAACTACCGATGAGTGAATGAGTGTCTTGGCCTTTTATACATGCTGACCCAAGGATACTGGTTTCTACGAAAGGTTTTGGCATATGATAATCAGTACAGAGGTTAGCCAAAACTTCCTAGTTTGTAACAATTTTACAGGAAAACTGATTAGGAAAAATACAAAGTAACTAACTAATGTGGTATAGATTAAGAGGAAATAACATGAAACATTACGGTTTGGTTTGAACAAGATAATGACAAAGTTTCCTAAAATACAGGATGCGAAATGTATTGATTGTTACAATGTTGCACTTCTAAAAGTAATCTAAAATAATGGCTTCTCTATATACAACTGAATCTTTTAAAAAAGTTAGATTGTCCATGCCTTCCATAAAGTTTGGTCTAATATTAAAATCCAAAATTAATAATTTCGTTCACGTCCATATTGTCCCTGAACAGCTGTTCCGTCATTTTGTAATCTATTCTATTATAGTCCAGCAACGTCTAACTAAGAGAACACAGAATATAATAGAGAGTAATACAGAATAAGGTAGAATAATATAGAATAATAATTTTTTACAACCGTGGATTATTAAAAATCATCTCAATTTTGTTATATTTTTAACAAGATAACACACATAAAAATTAGATCACATACACATAAGTAAATAAAATGAATTAACCTAATAAAATAAATAGGAAATAAATAGAAGTTGAAATTGTTAAATAAATATATTCAACCAATGGACATATAGACAATGGAATAAACAAAACAAGTAAAGTTAATAAAATAAATGATGTGGTAAAGTGAGTACATAAATAAAATAGAGTAAAATATCTAGAATTCAAGCTAATTTAAATCAAAATAGAATACCATATATGTTACAACATAATTATACAAATTGCAGGTAAATGTCCGTCGCTAATTTAAGAAGGACCAATGTCATCATGCACATATTCATTATATATATATATATATATATATATATATATATATATATAATGACGTAATAAGAGGTCTCAAGGGATTATTGAACCCCAAAGTTTAAAAATAATCCCACCAAAATATAATACAATCCGGAAAAAATTGAATTTTCCGTAAATCATGGTTACACCCTGTAAAATACAAGCGTACTTTTATTCATTAAAGTGCATGCAAAAACGCAGATTGCGCGTGTATAAATAATCATCCTGTATTATATAAGCATATTGTAAATAAATAGCAAGTAGCGTAAGTCGTATATGTAAAAATAGTTCATTGTAAGATACCGTAAAACGCATTAAATGCAAACACAAAAACCAATAATTTTAACATAAATGTAAAACCATTTATTTTACTTATTAATTATCAATACAGTTTGATAAAATGTATTTGATTTGCTGTAATTAGCATAAAAAGGTACTAGCTTTACGCTTTTAGATTAAGAAATTATAATCAACGTGTATTTAAAACCCTCTTTGCATTAAAAAACAATTAAAGTTTAAATTTATTACACCGTGGATAACAGCAATTCATTTTAAATACAGAATTTTTTAGAACATAAAAGGATGAGTCATCGGTATTTAAAAATACGTCAAATTCGTATAAATTCATTAATAAATAAACAGTTTATTCCTAGAAGCAGCCCAATCATTGAAAAAATTTGCAAAGTCCCGGGAATAACTGATAAAAATATTTGTGATTTTAGCATTAGTATGCGACGCCACAATAATAGTATATCTAAGACAAGAGAGCGTCGCGGATAACTGGAATCAGATAAATAGGTAATAAATAGCCGCGATTTTAGACGTTAATTGGTTTTCCGAGCAACCTTGTACCATAATGTTCCACATTTTTTTAGTAAGCTTCCGGAAACAGATACATTTGTATATAAAGAAACGTTTATCAAATAAAAATTGATTCATTCATTAGATTTCAAGAAGTTTATTCAGTAATTTGATTCGAGCGCAAAATGTTATTTTAAGTCGCAAGCGGATGCTATGCGGAAATAATATTTGAATATGCAGTAATTATATTATATTTAAATAGTGGCGAGGTTGCAAAGAATAAAGAAGCAATGTTTTAAATGTAACTTACAACGAAAAATGAGAATTATTAATTACAAGAAGGAAAGTTTTTCAAAATAACGCTATTTTTAAAGATTTTATTAAATAATTGAGAGGAAGATTTAACCAAAAATGTACCTTGGTAATTGCTGTTTAAAATGAGAATTTTTAATATGGAGAATCTTGTAAGCTGATTTGACGTCAATTAAAAATAAGAAGATATTTTATTACGAGGACGTTTTTGTGGATTCTGCAAGTATCACTTCTAGATTTATTTTTAACTGATTTATATTTAATGTAAGTGTTAATCATATAATAAATTTATTAAAAGGTTTTACCAGGAGAATTTGTGATCAGAGTTCGAAATACCCTGACCTTTTAATAGATTATCTGTCAAGGATTTTTCTGGCCAAAACAAATCTTACAAACGTGAAAATAATCATAACCAGGTAAATCATCCGCAAAAGAATACGTTTAATTCTGTAAATTTAAAATAAGTTAAGCAACAATTTATGTTTGTAATCAATACTTCTTAGAAATTATTTTATGTTTGTAAAAAACAATGTTGTAAATGATACAAATGCATTTGTGTGTGTGTGTGTGTGTGTGTGTGCGTGTGTGTGTGTTGCGGTTTCCAAGCATCAAACGACTCCGTGGCGTAGTTAGTATGCGTGTGACTACTACGCCCAAGGTCCCGGGTTCGAATCCCGACACGGCCCGCTTGAAAAATGTTAGGCGAGCATTTTTCACAAAAGTACGCCTTCGTTCTAATGAGAGGTAAAATGGAGGTCCCGTGTGTGAGTATTGTCACGCACGTTACAGATCCCTACCTTGCTTGGAACAGCAAGGGTGCGGCAAAATTCAAAATCTTTCAGGTAAAAAAAACTCGCTTCCTGGCCAATGTAGTACTTTCGGGTGGAGCATTAGAAAATCACATGTAAGATTTCCAAGCATCAGTGGGATGAAATTTTGTGATCAACAATAACAACATTACAATTTATTTATACTATCAGCATACAATAACCGTATATAGTGTCACTAAATTCTAATTATTCTGCTATGCTTTCAAATTAATAAAACAATCGTACTTTAATATGTGAGAATATTTATAAAACGTACCCTCCTAACCATCTAACCATTGCCATAATAAATCAACTGCACCGCTGTTATTTCTTTATCTGAACAATTTGTCAAATGACGTTGGGTTCTGCTTAAAGTAAAATACCACTAAATGTACTTGTACACTACTATTTCTTGTTGTGGAATAATCACAAAACTTCCATGCAAATAAGTGCTTGTTATTCAGAGACTATAATATGTTGTGCCTTTAGATACGAAATAATCACATAATGAAAACAATTGTGTATCGTTGGAGGAGTGACTGCATATGCCTGTGAAAATAACGTTATTGTACGACAGCATAAACACATTAACTGCATGCGATGATACGCTTGGCACCACTGATACGGTACACGTTTTATAATATTGCGCAATTGTATATTATAGTATAATTACGCGGCAAATTGTATCAAATACCAAACACGTTTACAATGATACAATTCTTAATTTATACTTTAAATAAAGCAATGTACTCACTTAAAACGCGCCTTGCAGTTAAATCTCAGGGCATCTCCTCGTTGTTGTTTGGGTGTGGGTTGCGTCACGCCATTGTTGAATCAGATTCTATTCGTCCATCCTGTTTTAGTTGTAGGGGTGGCGACAAGCATAACCAGGTAGAGATACGATAAGGCAAGATAAGGAAGAACCAACATCTTAAAAAAAGGAGAAAAGGCCGACACCACGACAGGTACATGTTACCAGCTTGACGTCTTGTGGCTAATAATGTCGTGTCACTCTGCGCACTTGCGCCATTAGTAGGTAGGCTAAGCCGCTTTGAGGAACAAAATGCACAGCAAGATATGTATACGCCGATTTGAGAACAAAATGAATAGCTAAGCCGCTTTGAGAAACAAAACGTACAGCAAGATATGTATACGCCGCTTTAAAAACAAAATTGTCTTTGTATGTAAATTTGGTACGTTGGGGGTCGTTAGGTGTTTGTTCTCGGGGTGTGCGTTTGGAGGGGTCGTTAGATTTTGGTGGAGATATTTTCTTAAGAAAATTTTTTAACAGCGTTCCCGTGTTAAATATTAAATAAGATGGGTTTTTTTTTTTACAATGGTGTGTGTAGAGCGGAGTCCACGTGTTGGTTCTTGGCCGCTTCGGAAATATTTCTGGGTAGGTTAAGCTAAAAATTAAAACGCCGCGGTGAAGAATTTTGTTATATTAAGCAAACACGTGCAAGTGGTAAAGAATTTTTTAGCTCTCCTTATAAGCTGCGTTTTGTATGAAGTAGCAAATAAAATTTAGAAAATATACGAAATGTTATATAATGAGGATCAAATTTTTAAACGTCTGCAGGTAAAATCTTGTAAAAAAATGTCATTCACTTCTCACGATTTCAATGCCAAGATAAAATAACAAGAATTCGCAGTCGAAATCTAGAATATAACCTCGTGTTTTTTTTATTGGAATTATAGCTCTCTGGTAATATATATGCAAATCATGCCGACATTCAACTTTTAATATAATGGATTTAATTAACATAAGGTGTGTTGCAAAAACATGTTAAGACAGGTATGCCGTATATTTCCCTCTTGGTTACATCATCCCAAAATAATTTATACAATTAGACTGAACTTACAGTCGGATCTAACATATAATCCTTTAATTATATCAGTATGAATTTAAAATATATGCAAATTATACCACCTTTCATTTGCATGTATTAACTTTTATAACTCAAGGTGTAGCATCAAGGTTTTACATCACTCTCAAACTATAGAACTTAATAATAATAACTTTCCTTAGCATCAATATCGTTTAGAAAATATGTGTTTCTTTAATATTTATTTATTTATAAAATATTTTGTTCCAAAAACTCATTTAATAAATTTAGTAGATCTTCATTTTTTTCAAGTTCTGGGGGCCGTGGTAGTGGTGGTTGTGATGGTTGTGGTGGTGATGACGTTCGCCTAACCGCCACTTCCGTATACCGCATATTACTGTAACAATACGAAAAAATGAACCTAGTTTTATTATATAACAATTTTTCAGTAGTAAATATAAAATGAAAATTAGTTTATACAAATAAATATTTGTTACTTATGGGTTTAAAAGCCTTAGCCTCCGGTGCTTTACCGTCGGCTTTGCGAACCACGGCACCCCAGTCTTATTATATGGTGCTACAATAGCTGTTGGTTTCATTTTGTTAGTTAATAGTTAAACTTGTTGTATTATATATACATAGACGTTTTAACCCTTTTTTATTTAGAATACCTATATGAAATGTTATAAAGTTGTAAGCAAGGTTATATTTTAAATTTTTATTGCTAAAAACATGAATAATTTTATATCCACACTGGAATTTTTTAAATGTCAGATTGTAAAATATAAGCGTGCAAGTATATAATTTAGTAGCTTTTATTAGAATCAATGTTACAAAGTTGCACACGAGATTAAAATGTAAATTTTAATGGTTTTTCTACAAAAACATGAATAATTTTATAAACACATTGGAATGTTTCAATGCATAAATTAAATATAATGGGATTGTATATAATTATACAGGCACATAAATTCTGAAAATAATGACGCTGTTTTATGTAAGGAAACTAGTTGCAAAGCATATAAATAGGAAGACATTGAGTTAAGATGTTAGTTTCTGTTTGTTATTGAAGAGCCAGCGCCAATATTGCCTAAAAATGAATACTTCAATAGTGGTAGATGTTCAAAGTTTTAAAACTAAAAATAATGATTTTATATTTAAAGAGGTGGCCATTGTTCCATTGGCATCATCATCATCATCATCAAATGATGTAAGTACGCATATATTCAAACCACCGCATTCATGGGATCAATTATTGAGCAACAATAAACGTCAAAATGCATGGCTAATAGAAAAATGTTATGGAATTAAGTGGGAGGATGGTGAGTTACCTTATGGTTGCTTGCGACATCTATTGAACCCAATATTTAATAAAGCGACGCATATATATATATATATATATATATATATATATATGTGAAGGGGTTAGAAAAACGGACATGGTTAATGTCCAAATTTTCTAACCCCAACATCATCAATGTTGAAGCTTTGGGGTGTCCACCTTCTTTACACGAGCTAAAGGAGTGGAATTACCCCAACACTTCAAAATGTTTGTATCACTCTAGACGTTGCTCAACATTCAGTTGTGCAGCTGAAAATGCAATTGTACTGAAATATTGGATCAATACTTATAATCAATAATTCAACCGACAAAATCCACCATCTTAAGTAGTTAGAGTTTTGTGTTCAAAGTAGAAACATGTATGCTGCAACAGTTAAGAAAAACTTGAATAAGAATGATGGTGATGCAAATTGTTAATTGATCGATGCAATTCAAAATGATAATGCAAATTTTTCATGGGCTGATACAAACGCAGAGTTATCACTAAAATCAACACGTCCTACAGCATTTAATAAGTATCGTGAGGTATTAGTATCAACATAGTCAACATTTTTAGATTTGGATTTAGGTTTATTACTGGAAGTTGGTATTTCAACGCGGTATGAACTAAATGCAGTAGTGCAAATATCTAATGTTATTGCTCCAGAAAGCTTTCTATGTTTTAATGTTATGGAATGGAATGAAATTTCAAGTTTAAGAAGCGAACATTTCTTTCGTAATATGCTAGTTCTACAAAAAAAACCTGAATATAGAAATCAAGAAATATCTATTAGTTATGGCATTAAGATGAATGCAATTTACGATATCTGTAGCAACTTTCCATATATTGGAATAAGTCATAATGGTAGTGCTACGCTCGTTTTTTCTGAGGAAGCAATTAATAAATTATTTTCAATGACATTCATAGTTAACGATTGCTTATTTACAATTAATGATTCTTCAATTGATTACATTTATAATCAATTTACTGATAACATAGCGTCCTCTTTTACCAAACAGTGTGGTGCAATCAACGATGATTGTATTATATCTACAGGTAAATTGGTTGCGGAAAATATGAAAGCACGAAATTATCAAGAACCAGCTACTTTATTCAACATTCTTTAGAATTTAAGTTTTTATATGAAATTATTGTTGCTTTTCCAAATAAATTTTTATGTGATGTAAAAAATAAAATGAACTAAAAAATTAATTTTTTATTATATTTTGTACATTTTTTAACATTACGATAAACTTTCATCATCATAATTATCATACATACTGCTAGATTGTAAATACGAATTCACTAGTTTGTCCAATTTTAATAACTTTGTCAATACATCGTAAAGTTGTTGCATTAATCTTTTGTTTGCACAATAAATGTTGAATATGGATAGATCAAAGTGACCAGATTGAATTACTTTGCCTAGAAATTCACTATATTCGTGAAATTTCTTTTCATTGATAAAATATAGATGACCATAGGTATATCGAAAAATGGTTGTAATATGCCAAGGAATATCTGGAAATGCATGTGATTGTAAAAAATGTGCTTTGGGTTGCTTAGTACATTCATCGTATTCCACGAGTTGATTTTCGCCATAAAATATCAATGTACGTCCAGTATAGGTATTTACAGCCGCATTGATCCGAACACGATTAGGAATGTAAAAGTGAGTGTATGCTCTAGGCCATCCATTGACTAGCTGCATGCTAGGAAATTGCAACAGATATACTTGATTGTTTCTAAAGAAAACCACATCACCATTTGGTTTCTGATATACGGCATCTAAACGTTTAAACGTGTGCGGAAGAAAAGGTAGCCAATCTATTATATTCTTAGCCGGCTCAATGTAAGTGCTATTTAGAGCTGATATCCAAACCCATTTTTCATAAAACATATATATGCGTTTATTTAGAATTAGAAAATGTTCAATATCAATGTTACATAGGTCAGGCGGCGGTTTGTTCTGTGAGGTTGGCTTATTGGGGGAGTTAGGTTTAAAAGCAGCAGTAGTTGATTTAACGGTGGTAGATGATGATGGTGGTGGGTATATGGACTGTATTCCTGCAATATCATCCTCATGTAAATCAAGATGATAATTTTCTAGATATGAATACATAACAGCATTAACATTATTTGAATGTCTTAATCCTAATGTATGACCAATTTCATGAAGTAGCACCTCATAATAACTTATATATCCACTGGGTGGTGAATTTGAGTGTTCCATATACCAAACTCATCATAATCCATGTGTATTTCAGACACAACATCGTCGTTGGATGGATAGAAAGCATGTGCTAACCCACCACCGGGTCCATCAAAATCATCCTTGCACCGCTCATTAGGGTTTGTTGAAGCCCTCATGTAATGATTTTGTTGTTGGAATGTTATTAATATATCATAACTCTGTGGATTGTATATAAATACAAGATTTGTGTGTTTTGCCCAAACTTTAAATGCTTCAACCGTCCGACCTAAGATGCGAAAATCATTTGTTAACACTGTGTATAATTTAAAACACGCTTTGTCAATTTGGCTTGATGTACATTGTATGCTTCAGAAATATTGTCTTTATTTGCACATCTAGGTTTTGACATTAATTTTAAAGTTTCTTTATTTAGTTCACCATCAACCGGCAGTTGGTAATATGTTTGAAATGCTTGTAAGGCATTTTTAATTATCGATTTGCGATTTTCAATAGAGGCTCCACTAACATTACGAGTTTCAATATATCCATATTTGTTTAGATAAACGTTTGCCATTTCTAAGCCAAATTCACTGTTAGTGTAAATTTCATCTTCACACCTCACTTCCCCGTTGATGGGGAAACTAAGGAAAATTAAAAGCACTGCGAGTGGAACAGCAACAACCTCCATGACTATCAATAATATACTAACAAAAAACACTGTTATTTAAATAATATATTACATATGTATTTCAATCATCTTTTATAACAAATAACGATTTTTAAAGTTTACCTATAATGCCAGTAAATGGTTCATATTCAATAAGTACGTCATGCATAATCATGCAGTAAGCAACAGTTTCGGCTTCAAATGCTTTAGATGCTTCAATTTCAATTTTTAAATCTGCTACTATATTATGGATGCTTTCGTTTTGTCTGGTGCAGTTGATTACAAAAATTGGTTGCTGTTAAAACTTTTCATAACTGAGAACAGAGCATACCGAACTCTCGATCGGTTCATAATATTGAGATCGATAATTCAAATATTCATTATAAGCATCCATGTACTTGTTGTCGGTAAAAGAAAGGTTTTGCTGCTCATATGGGTATCTTCTATTGTTGATATTAGCCTTTATATTTGTAATGTTTGCATGATTAAATGTAGATGCATCCGCAGCCTTATGGTTGCGCTTTTTGGTTTGAAAGACGACGAATATCCATTGAGGGTGCTGAAAACCCGTACTACTCTTAACAGGCCAAACCAAAGATGTAGTGGACGGTAGGCTTGGATAGGTATACATGTCACGTGCATGAAAAGCTACTTGTATTCGAGAATTCTTGTTAATTTCTTTGTAAATAGACAATTTTGTGGCATCGTTGAGCATTACGTGAGGTACTTTCCATACTACTTTTTTAAGAGTAATTTTTGGTATACAATTATCCTTACTACAATCAATATCGGACTTTGAACGTACCAATGTTAATTCTTGTCGAATGATGAGAAACGGTGTTTTGTATCCTTCAGCAAATCCAAGCACGTGCTTTAATGGTATTGAAGCGCAAAAAGTATCTTTAGCTTCATTAAGCAAGGGTAAAGGTTTATTTTCCACACTCCATCCTGCATGCATCATACAACGACTTTGCTCGCGTGTATACGAACAAACGCCTTTGATTGTGCTGTTAATTCCGGGCAATCTAACCGTTTCAATAACATGATCACCCAGCGTAAATCTAATTTCTTCAAAAAGAAACAACATTGCATTATTCGTGAAAGCATAATCCTTATTTTGGGCTTCTGTTGGACTAAGAGTACCTTCCAAGTATTAATGCTGTCATAAGTTGCGGTCATAAAATCAGATTTTTTGATGACAATATTGATTTCATCCGAGTTTCCATTGGCGTGTGTCGTATATGGGTGATACGTTCGACGATCATATTCCGTAATCGTATCTTCGGACGCTACACTGTTGAATAGCCCTCTTATTGCGCCTTCCATGTTTATTAAGCACTTTATAACCAAGATATTCTAAAATTGAACGTCCTGATCTGTTAATGCACCAGGTGTTTGCTGGCATGCAGGTTGAGGTGAACTGATTGAGTATACTCTAGCACCAAAAATTTTAAGCCCCATATTTTTTAAGTTCTAATCTAATAGATACTTTCTCTGCACCAAAGTCCACCAATTTACCCTCTTGATTGACCAACCGTAGCGTAATGTTATCTATTTGCTGAACGATCACAGGCAAGTATGTGACGGATACAGGTTCTTTAATTAATTTATATCCAGGCTATACGTGTACATCAAATTCAAAAATTGTATGTGACTGCTCGCTATTCCTATACGCTCCACCAGTAAGATTACACTCCACATGTATATTGGTCGCATCAAATATTTGTACAGATTGTTGAGAGAAATGATTTTTATTTGCCTGATATATGCCAGGAGTGAACCCAAGCGTTTGCCCAATAGCATCATTGCGTTTAAAAATCACTGTGTACATAGATTTCATTTCGCAATATGTTATTGTTAGCCTTTAGAATAAACTTCAATGTACTACTTGGGGAACTATCTATTGCATTGTTTATATATTTTCCAAGTTCAGAAATTTCATATGCTCCAGGTGGGATTGTAATCATTTTTATTTTAGCATTATCATCATCATCGTTATCAATAACATTATTATTATTATCCTTTTTATCATCCAAATAATAAAACTTGTTATTGCCTGCATGAATATTGCGTATAGAGTTGCATCCGTAAAACCCCACCAAACCAAACCATATTTATATTCTGAATCAAGTTCAATTGGGGGGAAATAGTTGGCCGAAAGCACGTTCCCCATACTTGTCAACGTAAACGTTTGTGTCATGACTA
The DNA here is from genome assembly GCA_036346225.1 of Platerodrilus igneus. Classification (NCBI taxonomy): domain Eukaryota; kingdom Metazoa; phylum Arthropoda; class Insecta; order Coleoptera; family Lycidae; genus Platerodrilus; species Platerodrilus igneus. Next base: position 2,609,290 of record JARFIW010001167.1, read on the forward strand.
CCATTAAATTTAAAAATCAAATAACTATATACCATAAAATTATTTATTGTATAAGAAGTTCAAACATAAATGTCCACATATTAAGTATCTCACTATTTCAAGCGGTGGTGTTAAATCTCCAAAACTATCATAGTAAATAACTTTCTTGCCACGTTTTTTGTATGCAACCCAGTGCGTTCCATTGGCAACGTTGTCATCTAAGTTTACAATAGCAGATTCGTTAACATGAGGCTTTGCTGGCAGTGCATCACGCATAAATACTCCTTTAAAGAAAGGTAAACCTTTAGCATATTTCTTTAGATCTGAATCAAATAGCGCTCTACGTGGCAAGTTTACAAGTTTTTTCGATTGGGTTTTAAGTATAAGGCAAATCCTTTTTTATTGCGCGATGAAAGATATAACCCTTCACCTTTTTTACCTAAAGCTATATCCTCTAAGGTGACATTATGACGTCGGTTTTCCTCCAATTGTTTCTTGGCTGCCAAAGCATCGTTGACAGCTTTAGCGACCCCTGCAACACCGCCAGCTAGTGCTCCTGCAGCTGAAAGATATGCAAATAGTGGCACTAGAAATGGAAGAAAGCCTCCCGCTTTAGGTATGGGAATAATTCGAGGAAATCGCACTCTCTTTTTTCCACCAGCGGTTTTAACTGCTTTTCTTGCAGCAAGTAAACTCATATTGATAAATTTCTTCACATTTGAATCTTTGACAATACGCTTTACATCAGTTCTAATTGGTGTCAATATGCCCCCTCTAAAAGAACAACACTGCCTCTTTTTCTACCTATTTATCCTTCTTGATGTAACCCCCATACCCAGTTTGGTTTTAATTTTCATTGCATTGGTTACAGCCCAAGCGGTTGCTTTCTCTCCAAACTGAGCGTTGTTCGATTTCACTCGGTTCCAAGCGCCTTCTGCTAGAACTTTATCAGCTCTGTGTTGTGCGGCCAAGACGTCAGGGTTTTGAGCATAAGCAATATCGTGATCGCGACACAATCTATCTAGATCGTTAATGCCGTAATCGCCTCGTACTAATCGTTCTCGTAACTTGATGCCTGGCCCACAAAATTGGTATCCCGGTACATGAAGCTTTACCGGTAACTTGTTTATCAAGGTGTTTAGAACACCCCTTCCTCTACAACGTTTAGCCATTAGCTGATTAGTATTATTAAAACATTCGACTTAATATGAAATTTATACGACAGCCTCAAGAATTAAGTATAGACGATCATAATTTTTTAAAATCTGAAGTTGTGGGAAAGCATGGACCTTTATTTCCAACATCAATCAGGGCGATAATATGCGGACCATCAGGATGTGGAAAGACCAATGTAATGATTAGTTTAGTCTAGGCACCACACGGATTAAGGTTTGAAAATGTGTGCGTGTATTCCAAATCATTGGAACAAGCTAAATATAAATATTTAGAGCAACTTTTTAAATCTATAAAGTTCATTAAGTACTACGCCTATAGCGATAAAGAGAATGTCACCCCTCCAGAAGCAATCAGTAAAAATACGATAATAATATTTGACAATATTTCATGCTCAAATCAGGACATAATTCGCGAATATTTCAGCAGGGGTCGACATTCGGGTGTAGATTCATTTTATCTGTGTCAAACGTATTCTAAAGTACCAAAACAATTAATACGTGATAATATTAACATAGTTGTCCTATTTAAACAAGATCATTTAAATTTAAAACACATATATGATGAACATGTTGGTACCGATACGACTTTTGATCATTTGAAATTAATGTGCTCACGATGTTGGTTGGAAAAATATGATTTTCTATGCATTGCAAAAGACTTCAATTATGGACGATATCGAAAGGGATTTGATTGTTATATAACAATATAACCTTTTTATAACCGCTTTACTGCAGCTCAGTTTCTAATCTGCAAGCCAATAACATGGATGCCACTGATAGAACGATTAAAGAAAGATTAACGAAAACTAGACGTTCAATTAAGCGTAAACTTAAAGCTCTTAAGAGGGGTGAACTTGATACTCAGCGAATGGTTGAAACAGCATATAAACCAATAATTGAACCATTACTACAGATTGCTAAAACAAAAAAATATGCATCTGTTAAGCATAAATTGAAATCAAAGTTGGCAGTTGCAGATAGTTCTGCTGATGTTGCTGCTCTTGGCAATTTGCCTAAAGTTGAAGTAAAGGATGATGATGATGATGATGCTGATGATTATGATCATGTTGTTGCTGATGAATTTCTAGAGCGATATGAGCATCCTTTACCTAGAAAATATATAGAACTAATCATGCAAAATTCAGAAGATGAAATCGATTATAGTCATAGTGCCCTCCGATACGATGCTAGTACAGATCACTGGAGTATGGGAAATGCTTTAGTTACCATAACACCCAAATCAGCTGATTTAGTTATAAATGGTAAAACTTATAAAAGCACTCCAGGATTATATGAACTTTTAATACTTAAAAAACCTGAAAAGTATACCAAGAATGATCAAAAGGAGTACAGAAAGATTTTAGAAGCTACTAACGCTCTTAAACGCAACTATGATCCTCAAAACAAAATTATTGGTTCCAGATCGTATAAGTACATCAAAATTATTAAACCAATACTAGATGCGCCAGTAGGATATGGTCTGTTGAAAGAAGTCAACGCTAAAATAAAGGAGTATGTGTATTGGAACACACCTCACGAACTAGTTGAGCGACTTAGATTGTTACACGCATCAAAATCGGCAGGTCATACTGGTTACAATAATGAAATAATTAGTATTGTAGAAGAGCTCAGAAAAGAAGGGATCATTGCATAATAGCATTTTGAAAGATGAGTATCGATAAGTTTGGTACACATTCATCCACAAAATATCGGCTTCATTATACATTTAATGATCAATATGATATGCAATACAAAAAATTTTGTAATGTTATAGAACCACAAGCTGATTATGATGCTGCCAATAAGCGATACGTGGATATCTGTATTAGTAATTTACACAAACAGCTGCTGAATACAATTGAGGAAAAGTGTAATGTGCAAACAACATCAACTTCAACAGCATCAACCTCTATAACCTCATCAATCTCACTAACTACAACACCAGCTTTGTCATCTCCAACGTTGCAAGGTTCCAATCGTTAGTATTATTATTGATGTCAACGGTTTCGACTGTCGGTTGCACATCAAGAGAAAAAATAATAGTTACCCAGTATTGTGCACTTTTCATATAATGTCAAAGCTTGCCGTTGTTGAAGAATTGTATAAAGCAGCCAGAAAATTTTTTCCTAGAAAACGTACTATTATTAAACACAGAGACGATCTCTGGCAAGCCGACTTTATCGAATTTGATCAATATTTTAAGGAGAATGTCAATTATAGGTATGTGTTGGTGGTAATCGATTGTTATTCAAAATATCTTTGGACACGTCCTTTAAAATCAAAAAATGCGATTGATGTTTGCCAGGCAATGACTTCCATTTTTAACGAAGGTCGTGTGTCTGATAATTTACAAACCGATAATGGTAAAGAATTTTACAACAGCAGATATGAAAAATTAATGAAGACGCATAACATTAATCATTACTCTACATTCAGTACAAAAAAAGCTGCCATAGTTATACGAGTAATTAGAACGTTAAAGAATGAATTATTCAAACAATTTAGCCTTAGACGTAAATGTAAATGGTTTAATGCATTGCCTAATATTACTCAACAGTATAATAACAAAAAACATTCGAAAATTAAAATGAAGCCTAAAGATGTCACCGAATTCACATATTTACCAATGTTTAATGCCTTGAAAGTAATGGGGATCATAAAATTTAAAGTTGGCGACCATGTCCGAATTTCGAAGTATAAGTCTGATTTTCCTAAAGGTTACATGCCAAATTATTCCACAGAAATCTTTAAAATTGTTAAAATAGTAGTTGGCAACCCTGCTACCTACCTACTTGAAGATTCTAAAGATGAACCGATTTTGGGGCAATTTTATGCAGAAGAACTGCAGAAAACCTCACATCCTGATGTTTTTCTTGTTGAAAAGTGTTACGTCAAAAAGGAAATCGTCTATTTGTAAAATGGTTGGGGTTTGATAATTCTCACAATTCATAGATCAAAAAATCCAATTTGTAATGACGGGGGAAGTGGGGCGGTTTCACAAAAAATATAATGAACATTTTTCTCATGTGATTTCAGTATCGCAAAAGGTCTTTGCAATTATGGTTGAAGAAAGTAGTGTTGAAAGTGATTATTATGATTTTGATGTATCATCATCATCCGAAGATGTTGATTATGATGCTGCAATCAATCAATATCTAGATAAAGTTGAACATGCTTGTTACGACACGAGTAGGAATATGTATATTTACAAACATTTGAACGAGACGGCCTGCGTGCCACAACCAGTCTCGCCCCACCTCTGGGCAGTGTTAAAGCTAGGAGAAGTTGTTAGACCGCGAAAGAGTGAGCATTAAAAAGACGCGCTCCCGCAATTGTAAATTGTAACATTGGTATTCAGTTATTAATAAATTCGTTATTATTTTTGTATGTCAGTGTTATCAATTACAGCAAGCTTCGTAAGCTCCTCGATATACAGTCCATTGCTCGTAGTGTGAAGGCAACTCGTTTAAATTAGGTCTACCGTGACCTCCTCGTTCAACAAACATTGCTTTCACGTACACGCGGTTGTGAATGTGATCATATCGTTGATTACTTGCAACCACTCAATCTCGAACCACTGAGCTACATTCTCGAATCACGATCATTACATTTGGTCCATCGATGCAGGATCGTAACTTTTGTGGCCTCCTGTTTGTTTAATTATCTATCAAAAAACTTAGAAAATCTAACAATAATTAGTGCGTCTATTGCTAACTCGTTCTCGTATATGCGAATTCATATGGTGCTATCGTGCTTCAATGTATCGCATATGGTAACAAACATTCTAATCGGGCTGGAAGTGAAGCGTATCTTCACAGTCTAATATTCTCAGGTAAACCAGTGCTACAAATACTGAAAACATTCTGGTTTGCAAGTTGTTCCGTCCTCTTCTTACATTAGAGCGAAAAGGAAACCACGATTTCGAAACAAGCTACAAGTGCAACGTTCAATCATTAGAACTTGTAGATAGCGGCGATAAACGATATACGCCGATATTTCTCGATCGCCAACAACCCTAGTGTAAGGACGTCACTACTTTCATCAGGTGCTTTGTGTTTACATTGGTTCAACCCGTAGCTTGAACTTGAATACAATACAGGTAATCTTGCCTACGATAAAGGTCATTACACTGTTGTTATTTCACCCTTTCCTTTAAATTAAATCCGTTTTCATTTAATAATACTTCAACATCATGGCACATAATCCAGACTTGGATTTAATTCACGGACAAATTAAGAAATACAAAACTAAACGTTCTTATCTAAAGCGTTCGTTTACGATTCTTGAAAAATATTTATCGGAAGAAATTTCCCAGGAAACACAACAAAAAGCTTCGCGACAATTTGATACATGTAGTAAATTAATTGACGAACTTGAATCTTATTTACAAAAAATTTACAATCTTGATTTTGATGTAGAATTTCAAGATTTATTTAATGAACAAATGGAAACTGATACGATGTTTGCTACGTTACAAGCTAAAATCAACGCGTTAAATATTAATAAACCAGAACAAAAACCTGTTGTTCCTCAACCAGAAATTAATCTCAATACTTCTGCTAATCGCTCAGTAGCAGCGAGGTTACCGGTTTTAAATCTCCTCATTTTCAGGAAAATTTGAAGAATATTTCTCGTTTATTCAGGTATTTGATTCTTTAATAGGTTCAGACCCTTCATTAAGTCCTTTGGACAAATTACAGTACTTGATAGGATGTTTGAAATCGGAAGCAGCCGAAACCATCAAATGTTTGGAAATTACGCCTGAAAATTACGAAAACGCAAAACAGATTTTACGTGATCGATATGAAAATGAAAGAGTTATTGTTACAAATCACATTCGATCAATTTTGAACTGCCCGCCTTACATAAAGAGTCTTATCAAGGACTACGTAATATTTTAGATATTGCCTCGCAACATTTAAGGTCTCTTACTGCCATGGGGAGATCTGTTGATAAATGGGACGATATGTTAGTTTATCTAATAACCTCGAAACTTCCTCTTACAACTCGCAGTGAGTGGGAAAATAAATTAACGTCCACGAATGTACCTACATATAAAATGTTATCTGACTTTTAACACAAAATGTCACGCTTTAAATGCGATAAATTCTCGTGAAGCTAGCGATAACACTAGTTTCAAACGACAATTCACAAAAATAATTACAAGCCCGCGTCTTGCAGTTTGACTCTAAACAAACCAAGTAATTGTAATTATTGCACAGAAAGTAATCACTTTACAAATCAGTGCTCGAATCTTTTAAAACTTTCTGTCGAAGCTCGTATAGAAAACGTTCGTAAAAAGCGTTTATGTCTCAATTGCCTTAGGCCAGGTCATCCTGCGCCCAAGTGCAAATCCTCTAGATGTCGAAAATGTGGTGCCTTGCACAATACAATTCTGCATTTAGATAAGGTGAATGCTAACGGTAATACTCGTAAGCCACCTTCACAGGAAGCCAATCGCGAAGCTTCTTTAAACTCGAATCATTCTGAGTGTGCTTCTAATGGCCAGAGCCCTCAAGATGAAATTCACGTATTACACGCAATACAAAACCCGTGTAATATTGTATTATCTACTTGCTTAATCGAAGTAAGAGATGATACAGGATGTTATCAAAATGCAAGAGCTATACTAGACTCTGCTTCACAAATAAATATTATCACTACTGATTTAGCAAAAAAACTAGGTCTTCCTACAAACAAAATAAATCTGCCAATCACGGGCATTAGTGATAACACCACGAACTCGAAGTTAGTTATCAAGGCTAACGTACGCTCAAAATACACAAAATTCGAACTCGATTTAGAATTTTTTGTGTTGAATAAAATATCTTCTAATTTACCCATAAAATCGTTTGATGCAAATTTAATGGATGTTCCGCCCAATTTGCAACTCGCTGATCCTGAATTCAATAAATCTCGAAGGGTAGATATTTTAATAGGTGCTCAAGTATTTTATCGTTTACTGAGCATTGGTCAAATACGTTGTAGTAACGACAAGGTTACTTTACAAAACTCGGTCTTTGGATGGGTGATTTCGGGAATCGTCCCAAATCAATACGCTTATCCCGCTGTATGTAATTTAAATACATTACGCCAGTTAGACAAAAACATTACACAATTTTGGGAAGTCGAACACATTCCTGAAATTCCAATTAAATCTCAAGAGCAATCAGAATGTGAAAACATTTTGAAAACACGATTAAGCGCGATAGTTCTGGCAGATTTGTGGCATCTTTGCCTTAGAAAACTAGCCCAGAAGCATTAGGTGATTCGCTAGAAATCGCCAAAAAACGGTTTCTTAACCTCGAACAGAAATTAACAAAAAATCCCGAGATTGCAAGAAACTATCGTGATTTCATGCAAGAATATTTACAGCTCGGCCATATGGCAGAAATTGGTAATATTGATGATTGCAACAGCAATGGTTATTTTTTACCGCATCACGCAGTTTATAAAATGAATCTTTAACATCAAGAACTCGAGTGGTTTTGATGCGTCATGTAAAACTACCTCAGGGATGTCGCTGAACGACATTTTAATGATAGGTCCCGTAATACAAAATGACTTATTTAGCATTCTAATCCGTTTTAGGTTCTATAAATACATCATAACCTCTGACATTTCCAAAATGTACAGACAAGTTTTAATCGATCCACACGATACTCCATATCAAAAAATATTATATCGATTCTCTCGTGATGACAAAATTAAAATCTTTGAATTAAAAACGCTTACGTATGGGACACGCCCGCTTCTTTCATAGCTACAAGGTGTTTGCTTGAGCTCGCGAAACCCTTTGAATTTTCGAACCCCGAATTATATAGGGTAATTACAAATGATTTTTACGTAGACGACCTAATTACGGGTAGTAATGACGAAACAAAATTATTACAATTACGCGATAATATTTTAAGTGTTTTAGATGCAGGTTGTTTTCCATTGCGCAAATGGAACTCGAATATTGCAAATCTTTTGAAGGACATCGAGTCCGACCAAGAAAACTTGGTTATAAAATGCAAAGATGGTGAGAGTTTTAAGACTTTGGGTATCTTTTGGTCTCCCATCTCCGACACTATACAGTATAGTACTCAACTAAACTGCAGTAAAACTCAAATTACAAAACGTATGATTCTTAGTCATATTGCGAAAATCTTCGACCCTCTAGGATTACTTGGTCCTATAATCACGATTTCCAAACTGATCATGCAAGATCTTTGGAAAATTAAATCGGGTTGGGATGAAGTTGTTCCACCTGATCTCCTTAATCGATGGATAGCGTTTTCATCGTGTTTAACTGATATTTCTAAAATTTTTATACCACGAAAACTTATTTTAACAATAATTCCTGCATTGAGCTTCATTGTTTTGCTGATGCCAGCGAACGTGCTTATGGTGCTTGTATTTATGTCAGAGAAATAACCTCTGATAATTTAATAAATTGTGCTATTCTGTGTGCAAAGTCACGTGTAGCTCCTCTAAAACTATAAGCTTACCGCGTCTTGAACTCTGTGCTTGTCTGTTGCTTGCACAGTTAGTAGAAAAATTCGAACGGTTTCCAACACAAAATTCTCGTCTGTTAGTTATTATACTGATTCTACAATCGCGTTATCTTGGATAAAATCGTGTCCAAGTCGTTGGAAGGCTTTCGTAGCGAATAGAACTACAGAAATAAAAACATTTCTGACACAAATTCTTGGTATCATGTTGATACTCATTCTAATCCCGCTGACATAATTTCAAGGGTTGTTTGCCCTTAGAGTTATGTAACAACAAAATTTGGTTCAATGGGCCCAAGTTTTTATTCGATGTGAATTTCAAACCTAAAATATTTAACACGAAAACCAAATAAATTTACCGGAAATCAAGGTGCTCGTTACAAATGTTAATTTTTCCAATGAAGAATTAATTGCTTTCACAAGTAATATTTTACGAAATATTCCAGCTTTACTAAACTAATTAGAATAATCGCCACTTGCAAAAGATTTATTTTTAATTGCAAAATAAATCTAACAAAATCATTACAGAATTATCTGTGAATGAGCTAAATGAAACCGAAATGATTTTAATTAAACTCGACCAAAAATTAATTTTGGTAACGAAATTAAATCTTTAAAAATTCTCAAGTTATAACTAATAATTCAAAAATTCTATCTTTGAATCCTTCTTGGATAAAAATCAAATTTTACGCGTAGGAGGACGCTTGCGTCATTCTAACTTAAAATACGATAATAAACACCCATTTTAATAGCAAAGGGTTCACTTTGTGATTTAATTATTTTAAACGCGCATAAAAAGAGTTTGCATAGTGGTATGCAAGGTACGCTAGCAGCAACTCGCTTGAAATATTGGCCCTTATCGGGCAGAAATTTAGTAAAAAAGGTTATACGAAATTGTGTTCTTTGTTTTAGACACAACCCTCTCAAATCTCAACCTAAAATGGCAGATTTACCTGCCTCTCGTTTAGTGCCTAATCAAAGGGCATTTACAAGACTTGGTACGGATTTCTTTGGACCATTTTTTATTAAAGAAGGTTCACGTACCTCACGAAAAATTATAAAGGCATACGGATGCGTATTTGTATGCATGAACACGAAGGCGGTTCATTGTGAACTCGTGGAAAATTTGACTTCAGAAGCGTTTATCGCTGCACTCAAACGATTTGTTGGCAGACGAGGCATTCCAGCTGAAATATTTTGTGATAACGGAACTAATTATGTAGGCGCAGCCAACGAATTACGAAATATTGTTAATTTTTTAACAGATAAAACGACACAAAATGCGATTCTCAGAGATACAGTTTCTCAGAATATTAAATTTATATTTAATGTTCCCAAAGGCCCTCACATGGGAGGTTTATGGGAGGCGGCGGTTAAGTCTTTCAAAAAACATATCTTTAAAATTGCTTCTAATGCCCATTTAACCTTCACAGAATTAAACACGTTGCTGATTGAAGTTGAAAGTATATTAAACTCCCGTCCGTTGATTCCTCTATCTGATGATCCTTGTGACCTTGATTATATCACACCTGGACATTTCTTGATTAACGATAATCTAAAGGCGATACCTGAACTTGACTTATCGCAAGAAAAGGTCAATCGACTTTCTCGATGGCAGTTCGTACAACTGCTCCAACAAGACTTTTGGTCGAAATGGACTAAAGAGTACTTACAAGAATTACAAAGGCGTAACAAATGGCATTCATCTACCAGAGCATCATTATGTCCTGGTCAACTCGTCATTATTTCTGAAGATAACGTTCCTTCTAGAATGTGGAAGTTGGGACGTATAACTGAAGTTCATCCCGGACGCGACAGTGAAATTCGTGTCGCTAGTGTTAAAACGGTGAGTGGGGTCATTAAAAGACCCATTGTGAAATTGTGTGTTTTGCCTATCGAGGGCAAGAAGTTTAAAATCTAGTTGCTCGGCGCAACGTCTATAGTAGTAGCAATATAAAATGCTATTTGTTGTGTATTAGTTATTAGAACTTATAAACTATATATGTAATTCTTCTAAACCTAAATGTATTGTGAAATATTTACAATTATTTACATTATGTACACGTTCGTTAAATACGTTTGTCAATATGTACGATTCTTATTCTGTTTAAATTACTAATTTCAAGGGAGGCGGCTTATGTTACGACACGAGTAGGAATATGTATATTTACAAACATTTGAACGAGACGGCCTGCGTGCCACAACCAGTCTCGCCCCACCTCTGGGCAGTGTTAAAGCTAGGAGAAGTTGTTAGACCGCGAAAGAGTGAGCATTAAAAAGACGCGCTCCCGCAATTGTAAATTGTAACATTGGTATTCAGTTATTAATAAATTCGTTATTATTATTGTATGTCAGTGTTATCAATTACAGCAAGCTTCGTAAGCTTCTCGATATACAGTCCATTGCTCGTAGTGTGAAGGCAACTCGTTTAAATTAGGTCTACCGTGACCTCCTCGTTCAACAAACATTGCTTTCACGTACACGCGGTTGTGAATGTGATCATATCGTTGATTACTTGCAACCACTCAATCTCGAACCACTGAGCTACATTCTCGAATCACGAACAATGCTAGCAAAAGTGAACATTATTTACTGCTACAAACCACATTTCCACTTTCATACTATAACATCAAAGTAGGTCTATCTCCAGCTCGACAGTTTACACCTGCAATTGATTTAAATCGACATAGCTACTTAAATGATGATGGTAACAATAAAATTAGTTTAAGCGATGTTGAGTGGAATCACCTTATGGAACTGCTTAATAACAAAGTTAACTTCTTTCCTATGCAACAACCATTGGGTGGTAATAGTAATGACGATAATTCAATCATTGACACGTGCAAGTTACAACAAGTCGTATACAACGATGAAAAGTTTTTAAAACTTACTAAACATGATGTTGAATATATGCTTTGTGAAAATGATGTAGTTCAGATTTTGGAAGCAAATCAATGTATAGTGGTTGATCAAGTAAACCTCTTAAAAGAAATGAACTTTTATGCATACTATAGAAATGTTTTAGATTTAGTAAAAAATTATTCTAATAATGATGAATATTGCATGTTTCAGACTTTGGAGACTTTTAATAATTTATGTAACTTATGCAGTGTGTGTATTGGTCTAAAGCAAAGTATCTTTTACTATTATGATAGAATTTTATGCGATTTGAATGATTTAAAATAGTGTATTCAGTTCAATAATATACAAATTGAGAAAAACATTTTTTATTTCTATTATTACATATACAACAACCGCAATCCATTATACAACATTTAAACTTGTGTAATATAATCAATATGAGAATAATATTCTGACTCAACAATTACTTGTAATAAAGGCATTCTTTCACATCTGCAACACCAATAACTCATGTTCCATATAAGATCCGATACTATACAAGCATCTTCAAATACCATAAATTTTGTATTTTTAATTACACCCTAAACACCTCTCATACATTCCTTGCAACCTGAATAACTCTCAGTAGAAGCTGTGATAGTAATTAATTTTTCCCAAGAATGTACAACTACACGATTGTATCGCTCTGCAAATTGAGGCATGCGATTTGTTGAAATATACATTAAACACATGTATTGCTCTTCAGACAAAGGCTTTGTAAAATCCCACTTATGAAGTATGTCCTCTTCATCTGTTGTTAAAACAGTATCCAAAAAATGATCCCATCCAATTTCCTCAAATATGTATAGGTATTCTGCTAGAAAACTGGAATACATTATTGGATTGATGTGTTCTTTTATATACATTATATTGATTTTAGTTGGATCGTAGTGGTAGTTGACCAACTTGTCCAAATACTTCGACACATGCTTGTCAAAATCATTTTGTAGTAGCACAGACTTAAGAAATTTGAGGTTAACTTCATAAATATCTGCACTATTAAACATTCCAATAACTGTTCCTTTTATGTCGTTGTATGCTGTTTTTGGAAGTATTGATTTTAACATACCAATATGACTCTGGTTGGTTAATCCAATTTGATTCAGTATTGTTTTTATGCTAATTGTTAGTAAACTTGGCACTTCAATTTCTTTTTGTTCAATGTTTTGATTTTCTACTAATTGTTCAACATCCATACTGTTAACTATAATGGGAAGCGGTTATCTGTAAAACAAATAAAATATTTAGCAAGTTTTTCTTAATTATTGCTTGTTTTAAACTTCTAAAAAGATATTTATTCCATCATCGCGATACTATAATGTCCTCACGGTAATGTATTATATGAATGTGGTATTAGACGACGTTTATCATCATATGGACTTAATGCAATTTTTTCCTGAATTATTGTAAATACATCATGAGCGTAGGAACGGAACGTAGCTTGTTTAAGTTTCTTTTCTTTAAAATCTTTTAAACATGAAACATAGTCTTCAAAATTTATTTCATTTTTTACTACATTATATTTGATACCTTTGGATTTTTTTATAACACCGTGATTACGTGTTTTATTTTCCTTCTCATTTGGATTGCATTCCAACTTGTAACTATACATTTTCGATCGTAACCTGCAAAATGTGTTATTATTACACCGTTTGTTTCATCCTTCATGAGACCCAAAGCTTTGTTGTTAACCTGAGGTATTCCATAGCGGTTATTTACATCATACCCAGAAGTGTCAAACTTTGGGAGATGTGACTTAATAAGTTCGTTATATACATCGTCACAAGTTAACTCATAAATAAACGAATCGGTATCGCTATACATGAGCTTGCAATTTTCCACCTTCATGATTGGAAGCATAAAATTGTAGTGAAAATTGTACATACAAATTTTAGAAATATCTAATATGGACATACCAACATATAATGGTTCATTAAAGATTAATTCGGTTTTGTTTAGCTCAATAGCCATTAACTCATCATCGAAAATTGTGTAACTATGAAACATGGGGCTTGCTATCTAATTTTTTGCTCCATAACGACCCTCCTAACGTTTAACTAGCTTTACAACACGGCACTTTCGAATATTTTCCATTGATTTTCCAAAGACTGCATTGTTCATTAATTTGAATAAATTTTTCTCGAACTCATTCTTTGCAAGTTTCCGAAGCTCAGTATTCAAATCAATATAGGGCTTTAACCAACAACTTTGTTTAAATTTTAGAACTCGATGGATTTTTGTCAATTTAAGCCCGTTTAACAACGCCTGTTTAAGATTCCTGTAACGTAAAATATACTACATCACTCAATAAGTCCGTAGGATGATACATAGATGGCGTTGCTATGTAATAATCCATATGATTTGTAGGAAGTACTAACCTTAAAAAGATATCTGTCAAAATTTCATGACAATCCGACGATTACTTTACAAGTTACAGAGGTTCAAGTGACGATACTTTTGAGTTTTTCAAAAAAATGAATTCCAAGCAATTTCGCGTGTTGATTTATCATTGCTTTTGATGGGTAAAATACCATCGCAGCCAAAGCATGGCTTGATAAGTGTTATCCGGGCTCTGCTCCATCGAGGCAATCGGTGGAGAAGTGGTTTGCTGATTTTAAACGTGGCCGTACAGACACTGACGATGCTGAACGCTCTGGAAGGCCAATTGAGGTGGTTACACCGGAAAACATCAAAAAGTCCACCGAATCGTTTTGGAAAACAGAAAAGTGAAATTGCGTGAGATAGCTGACACCTTGAAGATATCAGAAGGTAGTGTGCACACTATTTTGCATGAACATTTGTCCATGAGAAAGCTGTTCTCAAAGTGGGTGCCGCGTTTGCTCACAGTGGACCAAAACAACAACGTGTCGATGATTCTGAGAGCTGTTTGGAGCTGTTCAACCGGAATAAAAGGACTTTTGCGTCGGTATGTGACAATGGATGGAACATGGATCCACCACCACACTCCAGAGTCTAATCGGCAGTCAGCTGAGTGGACTGCAGCCGGAGAACCACGTCCAAAGCGACCAAAATCGCAAAAGTCGGCTGGTAAGGTTTTGGCGTCTGTATTTTGGAATGCGCACGGAATTTTGTACATCGACTATCTTGAGAAAGGAAGAAGAATCAACAGCGAATACTACATGGCATTATTAGTGCGCTTGAAGGAAGAAATTGCCAAAAAACGGCCACACATGAAGAAGAAAAAAATTCTCTTTCACCAAGACAATGCACCGTGTCACAAGTCGATCGCAACGATGGCCAAATTGCACCAATTGGGCTTCGAATTGCTTCCGCACCCACCGTATTCTCCAGATTTGGCCCCCAGCGACTACTACCTGTTCGCAGACCTGAAAAAATGCTCGCCGGAAAAAATTTGGCTCGGATGAAGAAGTGATCGCTGAAACTGAAGCTTATTTTGAGGCCAAAGACGAATTGTTTTACAAAAAAGGTATCGAAATACTAGAACGGCGTTGGACTGATTGTATCACTCTTGAAGGAATGTATGTTGATGAATAAAATCGAATTTCGCCAAAAAAATGTGTTTTTCTTAGTTATCCTACGGACTTATTGAGTGATGTGTTACTTAGTTTTATTGGATAAGGTGGTTATTAATTTTGATCCTAGAGGGATCTGATGTTCTGCACAAAATGGCATATCGCGGTGTAAATCATGTAAATACCCAGGATACTCCAAATCAACCTCCAAAATATATCCATCTGGAGCATCATCTGGAATTGAAATAATATCGAGATTAATGTCAACCCATTCAAAGTCGTCGTATGGTAAAGCTTGCGACATTGCCCACCCGTAAAGATTGTTGGCAATAAACATAATTTTATCGATGTTCATAAGCAACTCTAACTTACATTTTGTATGCTTAAGCATGCAATCCCAAGCATATCCCGGTAATGTAAAATACCAAGCAGGATCGAGCCCATATGTGGCAAACGACTTTTTGCGAAATTGTTCAAAAACACACGTTAACAACATTATATCGGTTTTCATTTAAAGTAAGGCATACTCCGAAATGTTTTTTATTTGAAATACATTCCAAACTTTTAGAGCATGGTTATACATATTCTCAGTGACATGTTCACCAGTGAACATGCTATAGAAGTTTTCAATTTTTGGAAGTTCAAATTCATTCAGTTTAGACATTGAATCAATGTACTCGTATGGAAATACACCTTTTCTTGTTAATAAGTTCAATTTATTTGAACAGACATTTGAAATTTTTTTCCATAAATATTTGAAATCTGAAGGTTGCAATGTGGCCACTAAACTGTCTAAAGATGAATTTAAAAATCTCAAAGAATCAATGAAACGAAACTTTATTTTAGTATCACCATCATCATCAGCATCAAGATCGTTCAGAGTAAATGAAATGTATTTCTCTTTGTTTATTGGCAATAAACTAATATTACCCTTTTTTGATAATTCTCGTATCATGAAATGGAATCGTATCCACTCAAATTATGAAACACAACCGGTACAACAAAACTATTTCTAAAGTTGAGGTTACAATGTTGGTGTGTAAAACCTCTGAAGTTGTCAGTAAAGTGGCAGTGGTCTCTAACGATGATAGCGTTTTCAGAAAATGCATTTTCACATATAGAGCAATGTGTTGCAATAATGTTTGCATGAGGTTCAATCATTGGTTCAATATGTTTGAATTTACTTCGAACAAATTTTGTTTCCACCATTTCGTTTGCAAACCAATCTATACAATCTTCCACCAAATAATTTTTAAAAAATGATAACGATTCATCATAGTCACATTTTAAATAATAACCAGCACTAAAAGCTTTATGATGTTGATACTTTAAAGTGCTTGGAATATTTTGATAACTATGATTTTTAACAGGTTTTAAAATAGTCTCAAAATCGGAATAAATTATAAAAGGTACTTTTTGCTTATAAACATAATTCTTAAATTCAACATGATGATGCCTAGGATATGAAATTCTACAGATATTTACTTTTTCACAATATTTAGAGTGATCATTTAATTTATCGAAGGTGTTAAAGTAATTCAGACAACGATCGCAAATATATTTTTTATGTTTATGTTTATTTAGTTGGTTGCCAATAAGCCGCGATTAACTTTTTATCCAAACATAATGGTATTTTATTTCAACATTTTCAAAATTCTGACTTGGAGTATTATAATTGTTTACGTTTGGAAAATATTGATCTTGAACTATGAGTAAATTTACATGCTTCTCAGCTTTCTGCATAGTAAGCCTTGTTGGCACCACAGTGTAGAACGACTTTTCTTTAGTGCAACTTAATTCTAAACTGTATATATTTATGGAAATTTTATTCATATTTTCAAATTTTGAAATATTTTTAATCGACATTGGCATTTCCAATCCTTCAACATTCAAAACTAATCTGTAGTGTGGATATGAGAATGTGAGGTTACTTCTTATTTTAGAGGGAAATAATGCTAAAACAATTGCCAAAAAAAGCAACACTCATCTGAATTTTTCACGTTAATACATGCATATTTATTTGAAATTTGCTTTGGAAGCGGAATAAAAGATGAAACACGTCCATTGCCTATTTCATATTTATTTATATTAACCTCCATTGATATAATTTTTTTAACGCCCAACCTGATTTAGATTCTTGAAACTCCGATAGTTTTGTTATTAGTCTATCAACCACATTATCGCGAAACCATGATGTTAAATCCGTTCCTACGTCAATCGCCACATTTTTCGTATTAAAATGTTTAAAATCCGTTATATTATTTTCATCAGAATTAGACGTTTTAATGAATTCCCCGCAAAGTGTAATATTAATTTTTATTAAATTTAACTTTTTTAAACTATTTTTTATTTTAATTTTAAGCACCTTAAAACAATCATTAAAAAATGCCATCAAATCTTTATGATGCATGTTTATTATAACGCCCGTTCTAATTCTTTTTGCAAAAGCGGAAACCAAAACAATCCATTTGACTCCCAAACGTGGTGATTGTAAAACAGATTGAATGCCGCTTCCTACATGAAATTTTTTAATTGATGATTGGATGCTTTTTAACAATCCCATATTGGTTTGCATTTGTCTTAACTGGCCTAAATTTAAGTCACCATGTCTAACCGCCTTTGCAAATAACCTTAAGTATCGTTTGATATAAAATATTGCATGCGTTATTAACTTTAAAAACAATTTCGCTACTTAAAGTATTAATATGTTCATTCATTATTCAAAACAAGCAATAATTAAAAAAAACATACCAATTATTTTTTGTTTCTCTATATGAGTTCTATTCTGTAGGAAACAAGATGATTGGGTCTTTTAATATCTATTAGTTCTAATATGGTTATTGCGTATTTTCCAGAACCCAATTTGTCAATATTTTTTCTCCACAATTCCGTGTTGCGTTGTGGCAGAAATGAAATATTGTCCGCTAACTCAATTAGAACACAATAACCATATTTGGAATGTACTATTCTTGCTCTGTAAATTCTTTGTGAAACGTTTAGTGGCAATTCAGCTAACCTCTTTGCCTCTTTTCTAGTGCCTACAACGGACTGTTTGTTATTGTTTTGTATTACTTGATCCATCTTCAAACAACAGCAATGTTGTTACAAACTTGCAAATATTCTTTTTACAAAATAAAGAAAAATATAACTTACTTTTTATACTAAAGCTGCACGTATACTGATCACTTCAAAAACACAGGTTCAAATAATGGTGAAATTATATATATATATACATATATACATATACATATATATATATACAATATCTAATACGTCATCTACATACAATCACCAAACAGCTAAAAGTAAAAGAATTTTTATTGCCACATAAATTAAATGTATAATTACATTTAAATATTTAAATATATTCAAATTGCTAAAATGTAAGCAAGAAATCCTTGATATAAGATCAAATTAATTTTTTTATTTGAGAGTCAAATAAATCGTGATGAAAGGTGGTATAATTTGCATACCAAGAAGGAAATATACGGCATGCCTGTCTTAACATGTTTTTGCAACATACCTTATGTTAATTAAATCCATTATATTAAAAGTTGAATGTCGGCATGATTTGCATATATATTACCAGAGAGCTATAATTCCAATAAAAAAATACAAGGTTATATTCTAGATTTCGACTGCGAATTCTTGTGATTTTATCTTGGCATTGAAATCGTGAGAAGTGAACGACTTCTTTTTACAAGATTTTACCTGCAGACGTTTAAAAATTTGATCCCCATTATATAACATTTCGTATATTTCCTAAATTTTATTTGCTACTTCATACAAAATACAGCTTATGAGGAGAGCTAAAAACTCTTTACCACTTGCACGTGTTTGCTTAATATAACAAAATTCTTCACCGCGTTCTAATTTTTAGCTTAACCTACCCAGAAAAATCTCCGAAGCGGCCAAGTACCAACACGTGGACTCGGTTCTACACACACCATTTTGAAAAAAAATGTATTACACCTTTCCCATCTTATTTAACATTTAACACGGGAACGCTGCTAAAAAATTTTCTTAAGAAAATATCTCCACCCCCGCGCACGCGCACCCCCCACGACAAAAATCTAACGACCCCCCCCGAACGCACACACCGAGAACAAAGACCTAACGACCCCCCACGTACCAAATTTACATACAAAGACAATTTTGTTCTCAAAGCGGCGTATACATATCTTGCTGTACGTTTTGTTTCTCAAAGCGGCTTAGCTATTCATTTTGTTCTCAAATCGGCGTATACATATCTTGCTGTGCATTTTGTTCCTCAAAGCGGCTTAGCCTACCTACTGCCATTCATTCCAGGCCGGCGCATTCTTTTGCGCAAACGCAACTGTCCGGAATGGCGGAAATTAACAAGTTTATTTAAAAATATTGGCGGGAATTTACCCACATATTTAACAATGTACATTTCCAAATTTGGAATGTAACAGCGAATGGGCGTTTGTTAGTATATGTTCGTATATATCTTTTTAAATCACTTTTTGTGCTGTAGATTAATCATAGGTTATATCTCGAAAACTGCAAATTTAATCGGAAAACTGCGGCTAGCGGTTTCTTGAAATATTTTGCTTAGAAAATGTTTGAGACTGAATAATTCACTATTAAAAGCCCGAAACCGAAGTTCGAGGGCATATAGAGTGAATTATTTAGTCGAAAACATTTGCTTCAAAGCAAAATTTTGCACAAAATTGACGAGGCAGTTTATATGGTTAAATTTGTAGGTCGGGGGGTATAGGTCTTTTAAAATCTCATTGGCTGATAGATGCGCAATGAAGAAAGCGAGAGGTATCGTATAAAAAGAAAGAACAATACAATATAAGTAAAATCTAAAAACACTGAATTTCCGGATGCGTATTCTGAATTAACTCAACCGCTATGCTATATGGTAATTTATCAACATAATATAAATTATAAAACTACAATGTTTGTATGCGGAACCTGCAATATTTTTGGTGTATTGTTTATTGTTCTTTTTGTGTGTCATGTTTCCGTGTGTTTGTGGATAAAAATAAACAGACTAAATTTTTTAAAACTCTTGGCAGCCAAAATACTACCCTCTTATTATTTTTTAAGAATGCATATTTCATAGAAATTTAATCTAAAAAATCATAAAGTTACTAACACACTCCTCAAATTGACCCACATTAGATTTAGGACTTCTCTTATTAATTTTCTTCTTTCGTGACACAAATTTGACACCCTCCGGTTGGTCTTCGCTTCTTAAACAATTAGCTCGGCTGTGTTTAGTTCAATTCCAGCTGCTGTTGCTACTCGTTCTTGTAAATTATTCATAGGAATGGCAGGCATTCCATTCTTTTCTTATATCATAAACTTATACATACTATAAATAATTTCTCTTCTTTGACGGTAAATCGTTTTCTTGCAGTTACTTATTGTAAAATTAAAAGCTCAGAAATAACAAAATAATCTGTAAAACCAAACATTATTCTTCTAATAGAATTGAAACCTTCATTAATTCTACAAATAAACAAGTTGAAAATGCAAGGCATTGTCGCAACGAACTTCCAAATGTAGACTTACTTTAAAACAATTTAAAGAATTTAAAATTATTATGTTGTAATAATTATAAGTATTCAGATAAAATACAAAAATTTATAAACAACAAAAGAGACATTTTAATATATTTTATTTTATTGAATAAATATTTTAAAAGCTATATATTAGTTCTCATCAATAAGATAAGATTTTTTTTTTATATGAATCTAATTATTTTCGGTAATCAAAATTTAAGTTTAAACAATGTCTATAATATTGGAATAATTGGCATGAAATGCCATAAATTGTTCAAATATTTGTCGCATATTGATTTTAAACTTATTAAAAATTTTAATTATCCCTGTAGATTTTCCCGCGGGCTCGGCGTCCCCGTGGCCCGATTTTAACTGACATCAAAACTTGAGCTCTGGACACCGAGCTGAATCGATTGATGTATCACACATTGATGTCCGACCATTAGAAAGGCCTCGGACGGACAGACAGACGGACGACAAATCGATTTCATAAACGAACGAAGTTCGTTGAAAACTAGACCGAGTTGCAGTAGTTTTGAAAAAACTGGTTAAAGTTGAATCAAGGCTGAAATCTCATAAATAATAATCAAATACAATAATAATGAAACACAAATCTTAATACGCAAATAAATGACAGATGAATTAAAAATCGAATTCCGAGTTGTCAATAGGCGATTTTTCGCGACATACTTGAATTGTTCGAGTATGGTATGTTGAAGTATCCCCCCACTATTTAAAAAATATTTACTTGTGCGGCACCGCAAAAACGTATTGTAGTTTCCTAACCTCACTTTGAATAATTACCCGGTAAAAGTCTAGTGTTTAACATACACAAGCATAACCTGGTACAGGTCAGGGTATGTTCGATATCTGATAGAATGGTGCCGTACAATTTCCCCTCCAGTAAATTTGATCACCAAAACGCAAGTTTAACACATACACACATAATTAAGTATGTTAGTTTATGTCGCGAAAAATCGCCTAATGCTTTTAAGATGTACTTTAACGTAAATAACTTAGAGTGATGTACTGCGCAACAGCCCATGAGGTTTTGAAAGACCCATAGGTATATGTTAGAAATATTTCACGAATTCGGAATATAGTTTTTACTTTTTTTGTTTTTATTGTTTATTAACATATGTTACATAATAAATATAATAATAACTTAACAATTAAGTAAAGTAATTATTTATAAAATCCGGACAATTAAAAAGAATAGTGGAATAGTTGAATTTTACAGTTTATAGAAATTTAAATATTTGTGAAAAATACTACGTTTGCCAAAGGTAATTTGTATTTATTTTATTATTATTCCAATAGGTGTGACTTCAAATGCTAGGTGCAGTTTAATCGTGATTAAACTACTTGAAGCAATTTAATCGCTTATATATACAAGACACTTGGTGTGATATGAAAGTCCCTCATTGGTTGTATTTTGTATGAGTGAAGTGCTCACACTAACTAGATGGAAGTTACCTATTAGTGATGCCGTGTATTTACACAAATTATGTCTTTTGTAGATCACTTTTTCATGATGCAGAATAATCGCACAACTTGCTCGGAAACGGGCGTTTGTTAGTATGCGTAGGTATACGTTTTTAGATTATTTTTTTGTGATGTAGAATAATTCCACAAATTACATGGAAATCGCAGTTCCTTAGAATGCTTTTGTACGTGTGTCATTAAATGACTTTTTCGTGATACAGAATATTTGCACAAATTACATGCAAATGGGTGTTTGTGAGTATGTGTTCGAAAATGTATTTTTAAATTACTTTTTTGTGAAGTAGAATAATCACACAAATTGCATAGATATGCATTTGCCTTAGTATGTGCTAGTACGTGTCTTTTTAAATTACTCCTTCGTGATGCACAATAGCTACACAAATTGCAAGGAAAAGGGCGTTCGTTAGTATGCGTTCGTATATGTGTTATTAAATTACTTTTTTGCGATGCAGAATAATTACACAAATTGCAGGGCAATCGGTGTTCGTTATTATGTATTCGTATATGTGTTATCAAATAACTTTTTTGTGATGCAGAATAATTGCAAAAATTACATGCGAATGCACGTTCATTAGTATGCGATTTCATATGTGTTTTTAAATTACTTTTTTGTGATGCAGCATAATTGCATAAATTACATACTATTGGACGTTCCTTAGTATGTATTCGTGTGTGTATTTTTAAGTAACATTTTTGCGATGTAGAATAATCACAGAAAATGCATGCAAATTTACGTTTGTTAGTATGTGTTAGAATATGTCTTTTTAAAACACTTCTTTGTGATGCAGAATAATTACACAAATTACATGGAAATCGGTGTTCGTTAGTGTGCGTTTGTATGTGTGCTTTTAAATAACTTTTTTGTGATGCAGAATAATCACACAAATTGCACGAAAATGCACGTTCGTTAATATGTGATAGTATATGTCTTTTTAAATCACTTTTTCGTGATGCAGAATAATCACATAAATAGCACGTAAACGGGCGTTCGTTAATATGCGTTCGTATATGTGGTTTTAAATGACTTTTTTGTAATGCAGAATAATTACACAAACTGCATGGGAATTTGCGTTCCTCGGTAGGCATTTGTATATGCGTTTGCAAATCACTTTTTGTAATGTAAAAAGTACACAAATTGTATGGAAATGGGCGTTTGTTAGTATACGTTCGTATGTGTTATTGAATAACTTTCTTGAGATGCAGAATAATAGCACAAATTACATTGATTCGACGTTGGTTAGTATGTGTTAGTATATGTCCTTTTATATCATATTTTCGTGATACATAATAATCACACAAATTGCACGGACACTGGCGCTCGTTTGTATACGTTCGATATATGTGTTTTTAATCCAACCTTTGTGTTGTAGAATAATCACACAAATTGCATGCAAATAGGCGATCGTTCGTATGTGACGCCATATAAATCTCATGCAACCTTTACATAATTCAGATTAATTAATGAAGTGTACGTTAACAGATGTCCCTTAGTGTGCGAGTGTGTTATACATCTCTAAATGACCTTTCTTTTGTTCAAAAATTGCAAAAATAGATAGTTTGGGGACGATATTGCACAGACCTTACTAAGTCATATAGGTGATGCACCATAATCATATTTATTGAATGTCAACGAAAATGTCGTATTTCAATAGTCTTCTACTTTGGTGTTGACTCGGTTGAATGTTCATAATGGTATTTTTATTGAATATCAATACTTCTTCTGTTAATAATATACATTACACCTTTTTTTAAAATTTGCTATCGATTAGCGTTGCGCGATTGTGAATGATATAATCGAAATATATCGATTATGGCTAAATAATCGACTATTCGATTATGCTTTCGAGACATCATTCGTTAAAAACCATTCGAATAATTTTACATATCAAACATTCACTACGTACAGTGGTATTCATAATCGACCTTTCACACTCATATCTCAATCTTTCGATTTAAAATTCGAATTCGGTTGTACACTAAGACAATTATTCATCTGATAACTTTGCCGCTTAATACAATCGCCAACACCTTTATTTTAGCTACATATTAAGTTGCTTCTTTTCGGTAATCTACAACTATTTCAAATAAACTATAATTGCCCATTTAGTATTAAAGAATGCAGTTCTCGCATTAAACAAATACCATATTATTATTAATCGCAATTTCATGACTCGTGGCGCTGAGTACTGAGGAGCTTTGCAGCTCGAGCCCTCCAGGAAATTATAAGGGGTATGAGCCCCCTAAATAATTTTTATATAGCTGATCAAAAAAGGAGCTTAAAAGCTAAGCAAAAATTGATGTTCATGTCATTATGAGTCATACCAAAAGTAAAAAAGTTTACGGTCTACGGCGCATAGGAATTTATGTTCAAAACACAACTGAATTAATTTAGACGTACAATCATTTGAGTGAGCTAAAGCTGGAACAGTATGGTAAACCCACAAACTTTCTGCTGCGGCTACTTCCATGTTTTTCGTGGTTGGCTGCTTGCTATTCTTGAAAAAATTTAACACTGATTAACTTGACGCTGCCGCACGGTCTGAATTTTATATATATATATATATATATATATATATATTGCTGCAATTATAGGGTTAATTTAGGGGTAGGTTAAGTCATAGGGGTCGTACAATAAACAAGAGAAACTCCCAAGTAACAAAAGTACATAATTACAGATATTAGAGGAGCAAATAGGTCATTATAAATATTATTAGTTAAGAGCACACTGTATATAACAGTACAAACGATTAAAACGCATATCCAAGAGTAGATACGAGCAAAGATAAGAATTTAAAAATGTAACGAAACGCAATGAAATTAAATCAGTGAAAAACCTGCATGAATTGGCTAGATAAATATTCAAAAAGTGCGTTAATATATCATCTCAAACGCACGCAGAAATTATGCATTATTTAAAAGCGCACGTGATCTAAAAGTATCACATTTGTTCAAAACTCCAATTTATTAGCAAATAAACAAACACCAAATTTATTCCATTTAGATTAGAATAAGGCCAACAACAATAGTACGTGATTTTTTGGACGAAGATTTCTGGAATTTCTGAATTAAATGTGAGGTATTATAATGAATTACGTAACTTTCTTAGCATCGATTCATGCAATTGAACTAAACAATTGGTAAAGTTTCCCAAAATAACAAGAGATAAGACACTTGTCTCGCCCAGCACGTGAAGTCAACGAATCGCAAACAAAAAGGGCCGATTCTATAAATATCATGACAATTGAATATCGAGTTAGTATACTTTAGAAACTGGGCAGTCACTATACTTGAAAGTGCTAAATATTTACGTGAACAGTATATTAAATTAAAGTGAAAATTAAAAAGTGTGTAATTGTGCAAGCGAGCCGTACTTCTAAAGACGTATGTAGATCAGATTTAGTGAAATCATACCATTTCTAATAATAAATAAAACAGGGCTTTTAATCAACACTCTTAATCACCACTCTTAATCACCACTTTTAATCACCACTTTTAATTACCATCTTAATTACAATCTTAAACTGCAATCGTTATAAGGATCCTAATAAAGATCTTGTTACGATTCCTGTTAATTACGATCTTAAATACAATTTTGGATAAGAGACTCTGGAAAATGCTACCTGTTCAAGCAATTTGATAATCTCTAAAAATGGTAAATATTCTATTACGGAAATGAAAAACCTTTCATTGGAATAATCTCACCAATAACGATTTGGATGCTAATTTGGTTGGATGTCGACTTCAATTCTGGGGAATGCAGAGCACCTACTGAAAAATGTTTTATCTCAATAATAATTCAAAGTGTAAGAGCCGACAAATTGGGGTTTCTTGTATAAATTTATGAAAAGTAATAGACATCTTGAAACGTTTCAATATGTCTCTAAATCTAATAAAAAGCTCGTTTTGCTGGCTTGATTTTCTAAAAATCTGACAAATGTAAATCATTTAAAAAGGTAGAAGATATTTAAAAGAGTTGTAAATATTTAATCATTATACTGTGTATTGTAGAATTGCTTTATTTAATTGCTTGAGTAATAAAAGTATAAATCGTAGCATAAATATGTACACCCAAGCCGTGGGGCGAATATCACAGTAAATATGGTCTGCCCAACCGTGGGGCGAGAATAACAAGCGTTTTATTTTTTCTACACGAAGATAACACGACATAAATATGGCGACCCAAAGTTAGGGGCGAGAACACCACTAAAACTAAATTAAAATTGAAAAAGAAAATTAAAAAATTTGTAGGAGCGAGAAATTTAAAATTTAAATACAAATAAAAATTTAATTTAAGAGGGTTAGGAATTTAAACTGAAGGAATTTTAAATCTTAATAATAATCAAAATTTAAAAATGGATAAACGAATTAAGGAGACCAGAGAGGCATTGAAGGACCAAGGGGTTGAAATAGGGTCACAAGAAAGGTCTTTACTTTTTAGCAGCAGGTTCTACAATACTACATGATATACTAGCCCAGCTCGATAAGAAATTCTGCAAGTTGGTTACTTGTTATTTATGCAGGTAGAAGGTACTACAACATATCGTGTGTCGTGTAGAGGGCGTAATCGGTTTCAGGAGAATATACCAACATTATTATTTTGCCGCACTAGTTAATCATGTCTATTTACTAGACTAAGCTTAAGCTTTTTGAATCTTTAACAATTAAATTATGGTAAGGTCCGTGACCTTGCTATGGTATTGCTCAAATTCTACGGCGTATTATTTGTCTGCATAAACAGGCAACAGGTCCAAATCGAGGTTTATATACAAATTGTCACAGCGGAGTCCATTACCTACAACATAAAAGGAACAAGATAAATTTACCATAGATCAAAAATGATATAGGAATTTGACGAGTAAACTCTGCACATTAAGTCACAACTGCTCCGGTCTTTCAGATTCGCTAATCACTTGTAATATGTCATCATATTTTGCCGCGCTAATTAATCATGTATAATTATACGAGACTGAGCTTAAGCTTATGTTGAATCCTACACAATTAAATTATGGAAAGGCCAATAACCTTACTACGGCATTGAAAAAATCCTACTACGTATTATTTGTCTGCATAAACAAGCAGCAGGTCCAAATCGAGGTTTACATGCAAATTGTTGTAGCGGAGTCTAATACCTACAACATGAAAGGAACAATACATAGATACGATAATTTGTAACGTGCATTTTTGGTGGCCTAACATTTTTAGTCTACTTAATTCTTAAAATACATCGTTTTTGGATCGCGGTTTGTATAAAGTAAATACTTCCGCCTAGTTTTCAGATTGATATGCAAGTTGACTCGCCGGTATTAATTTTAAAAGATGGTTTAGTTGTAAATTGGAATACTCGCAAAATTACTTTCCACTTATCATTAATAAATAATCCCGCTGTAATTAATATGTGGATATACAGTCTAGGTAGGCGATCAGAAGTTGTACTAGTAGGATTAGATATAAACAAAAAAGGGTCGTGTTTTGTTCTTGCTTGGGAAATGTCAAAAATTAAGTGTAAAATACGGTTTTTCTGGTTGACCTAAGAGTGGTAGAGTTGGTGAAACTCGAGGCACGTGTGTTAGAAGAACTTTAGACGTACGGCTTTAGTGCTTACGCGTGTCTACTAAACGTTTTTTAGTCGTCTTTCTTATGAAAAAAAAAGCCGTAGAACTAACTGTCGCGGAGTCGTAGTTGGTCTTTGGTTCCGATATAGGAATTACGTTAACGATACTGTTTCGTTCTGCTTTTAACTCGATGCACGCGGGTTTTAAGGACATGGTTACGGACTCCCTTTAGTGATACATGTGCTTTACTTATTATGGCTTTTGTTGCTTGCTTTGTCTGGTGATATTTAAACTGTGACAGACTACCGGTATACAAAAGTAGTGGTTGAAGTTCCTCGCTGCTTTTTGTATGGTTATGAAACTAATATACCTAGTTCCTTTGCGTGATAAGGTCCGCTGCTAACCCCAGTGAAATCAGTCAGTATGATTAGGGTAAGTGGTGATGAGTTCCATCAACACCCTCACCGTCTAGGGTGCAGTACTTCGTTAGTGCCAGACATCGTGGATCCCACACTGCAATGGCAAGGAAGCGGTACTGAAGGACTTTGTGTAAGTTGCACTATTTCCTATTTGTTCTTACTGTGAATATCTACCCGTTGTTTTGCAATATTCTTTGTCGTTCTGATACCTTTTCCATAGACTTGCCCGCTATTTAATAACAAAAAAAAAGAACAATCAACCCTACGGAATGACTCAGAACAATTGTGCTTATCTACTTATTTGTCTTTGCTAAAAATTTTACTAAATTACTTAGATTAATTATGTCTTACCTATTTATAAAAAACAATCAACCACACTGAATGACTCAGAACAATTGTGCTTATCTACTTATTTATGTCTTTGCTAAAAATTTTACTAAATTACTTAGAGTAATTATGTCTTACCTATTTATATTTTTTGTTACATTTTACGTGAATTATGTTTAATTGGTGTGTGATGAAACGTTTCTGCTACTCCCCAATATGGCCTCACTTTGTACTCAGAATTTTTCTGTACTGCTATAACTGTTGTTAGATTATAGAGTTTATCTAAACAGTTGCTCTTATTTATTCTATAAAATACTGAACAATTTATACTTGATCCATAGGCTATGCTTTTTCTCTGTTTCAGGTTTGCAGGACTAATTTGTTTTTTTTTCAGGTTTACTATTCTAAGTTCTCTATGGCAGGTACTGGTACTAACTCCTGACAGCCGCGTCCCTTATAGATTGGTCTGCTTTCTACAACCCCCCTTACTCTCCGATTGAGCCCGGTCACTGTGTTTTTTTTCTTGGATTTTCTTTTGTTACGCACGGCTACGAGCCATCGTGATATAACTTTGACGCACAACGTGGGGTCTACTAGAAATACGTAACGTAATTTTCGGCACGCAACGTGGGGCTCGACTCGATAAACGTGGGGCTCGACTCGATAAACGTGGCTGCCCGATAAACAAGGGGCTTGATTTCTCTTGAGAAATCAGTGACGAATATCACAGCAATAAATATGGCTCCCATCGTAGTGGCTAGATAATTCTACAATAGGGCATTTCATAGCAAATAAATATGACATGCCCAATCGTGGGGCCAATATCACAGCAATGTATATATATATATATATATATATATATATATATATATAATGATATATTATTAATGGGTTTGAGGTCAGCTGTAGGAAAGTAAACTCTTTTTTAAGGCCTAAATTTTCGAATTTTATTTAAATTCTTGATCACAGGCTTTCTAAAATTTTACAATTAACTAGGCTAACATATAAATGAATTGATAGTAACTTACAAGACGAGGTTAAACATTAAATTAACATGAAAATTACATCGAAATCTATTTTAACTAATTTTTGCTTCAATTTGTTATAAGAAAATTGTATAACTTGTATAAAAATAAAAATAAAAGCGTCAAATTTTGAAACCTTTCATTTTCACTTTTTTTAATTATTTGAAGATTTAAAAACAGAATTCCTATGTGTGCATGTATGCATGGGTGTATGTGTTTGTGTGTGTATGAGTGTGGGTGCGTGTACATGTTATATTTATGTGAGTGTCTATGAATATTTGTGATTATGTATATTAATCTGTTTGTTTGTTAGTACGTGTATGTGTGAATGTGATAGGATGTGTATGTATGTAATGCTAATCACTACAATATCAATTATTGCATTAGGTATATGTTACTTCTGAAGACTAAGTATGTATGTGTAAATTGAACTTAGACCACCAATATCTGTTTTTTTATTTATACAATTTTTTTGGCGAAATATATGATATATTTCCAGAAATAGTCTTTTTTGTGTATCTTTTTCTAGTTCTAAAATTTTAGGATGTTCAAAATCAA
This sequence comes from Platerodrilus igneus, assembly GCA_036346225.1. Lineage (NCBI taxonomy): Eukaryota > Metazoa > Arthropoda > Insecta > Coleoptera > Lycidae > Platerodrilus > Platerodrilus igneus. The sequence goes on from JARFIW010001167.1 coordinate 2,639,259, forward strand.
TTTTGTGATCTAAATCAATTGAGTGTCTTGATAAAGCACAGGAATTTGGTTTGATTCTAATGTCACTTTTGTGTTGGGTTATACGTTGTTTTAAAGTTTGTGACGTTTGCCCAATATAAGGATTACTACAATCTATACAATTAATTTGGTATACAAGGTTTCTTTTTAATAAAAAGTTTCATAAAGTCAAACTTGTCAACCTAAAAAAGTTTGACAAGCTTTCAAATTTAAATAAGATTGAATTCCTTCAGACTTCAAGTTGGTTTAAAAATATTAGCACAGTAGATATACCAAATCACATACAGACAATTCTTGCATTAGGTCCAAAATTTAGTATACAACCTTCAATTAATAGCACTATCCTCATAAAATTAATAGCTGATTTAGAAAACATAATTTTAGACACTAAAGAAGAAGATAGAAACCTAAAACGAACTTACATAACTAATATTGTAACAAACTTTTATCATCAAAATTCAAAATGAAATCAAAATTCTTATATGACTATCATCAATGCAAAAATTTCTAAGAGAAAAGGAAGATTTACTAATAGTTAATGCTGATAAAGGTAATGTTACAGTTGCTATATCAAAATTAGTTATTTAGAAAAATGTCAGACTTACTAAAAGATAATACAGTATACAAAGAAATTAAAACAGACCCAACAGCAAAACTTCAAAAACAAACATTAGACCTTATAAAGCAATTAAAAAATAAAAAAATGATTAACGATTTAGAAGCAAAATCATTAAACAATTATAGTAGCACAATCCCTAAACTTTATGGTTTACCTAAGATACATAAAGCTGATTGTCCATACCGTCCTATTGTTGCCACAAATAATGCTGCCACTGAAAAACTTTCGAAATACGTTTCTGAAATTTTAACAAAATCCGTCCGTAAAAATGATTTTAATATAAAAGATTCTTTTGAATTTTCTGAACAAATAAATAATTTTCGTTTACCAAAAAATTATGTTTTAATCAGTTTAGACGTTATTTCCCTTTTTACAAATATATCTAAAAATTTAGTTATCAATAACATTAATAAAATTTGGACTGAAATTGAACCAAATTGTAAGCTATCAAAAACAATGTTTTTACTAACAATTGAATTTTTATTTGACAATTGTTATTTTTCCTTCAACAATAAATTTTATCTACAAATTTTTGGATGTCCGATGGGATCAAATCTCAGTCCCATTATTGCTCAAATAGTTATGGACGAACTGTTGAATTCAGTTATTCCGCAACTTCCATTTAATCCTCCATTTATTAAAAAATTTGTTGATGATATAGTGACAGCTATTCCGAAAGATAAAATAGATGAAACTCTTAACATTTTTAATAAATACAATACCCACATTCAATTTACAATAGAAACGGAATCAAATAACTCTGTACCATTCCTAGACACTTTATTAATTAGAAATGATAAAAATGAAATTATTTTAGATTGGTATCAGAAGCCTACACATTCAAACATTTACTTAAATTATTATTCTTATCATCCATTTAAAACAAAATTAAATTTTATTTTGGGATTAAAAGATCGATTAAAAAAGATATCACATCCCTCTTTTCATAATAAAAACATGAAACATCTTTCAAATATTCTAAAAAATAATAACTATCCTATACACCTGATAACAAAATTATTATATAACACAAAAAAATACAATAATATAAACAATAACGATGGTGATATAGATAATAATAATACAACTAACGAAAATAACAAAACTATACAGCTATACAAAACACTACCAAATATAGATGACCACCTAACTCATAAATTAATTAAAGTATTTAAAAATTACAATTTCAAATACGCTAAAAAAAACATTTTAACATTAAGAAGCATTTTTTCAAAATTTAATGATAAGACACTAGATTTATTTCAAAGAAACCTTGTATACCAAATTAATTGTATAGATTGTAGTAATCCTTGTATTGGGCAAACGTCACAAACTTTAAAACAACGTATAACCCAACACAAAAGTGACATTAGAATCAAACCAAATTCCTGTGCTTTATCAAGACACTCAATTGATTTAGATCACAAAATTGATTTTGAACATCCTAAAATTTTAGAACTAGAAAAAGATACACAAAAAAGACTATTTCTGGAAATGTATCATATATTTCGCCAAAAAAATTGTATAAATAAAAAAACAGATATTGGTGGTCTAAGTTCAATTTACACATACATACTTAGTCTTCAGAAGTAACATATACCTAATGCAATAATTGATATTGTAGTGATTAGCATTACATACATACACATCCTATCACATTCACACATACACGTACTAACAAACAAACAGATTAATATACATAATCACAAATATTCCTAGACACTCACATAAATATAACATGTACACGCACCCACACTCATACACACACAAACACATACACCCATGCATACATGCACACATAGGAATTCTGTTTTTAAATCTTCAAATAATTAAAAAAAGTGAAAATGAAAGGTTTCAAAATTTGACATTTTTATTTTTATTTTTATACAAGTTATACAATTTTCTTATAACAAATTGAAGCAAAAATTAGTTAAAATAGATTTCGATGTAATTTTCATGTTAATTTAATGTTTAACCTCGTCTTGTAAGTTACTATCAATTCATTTATATGTTAGCCTAGTTAATTGTAAAATTTTAGAAAGCCTGTGATCAAGAATTTAAATAAAATTCGAAAATTTAGGCCTTAAAAAAGAGTTTACTTTCCTACAGCTGACCTCAAACCCATTAATAATATATCATGATATTTATAAAAGGTCATTATCTCTAAACTATATTATATATATATATATATATATATATATATATATATATATATTATACTGTCAAGAAGGGGGTGGGCTTATAAAATGTTTAAATAGGGCTTCGAAACGACTTTGCTAGAATGGGGTTATATTTGGTTTTGTTTGAGTATTTTCTTTCAGGAATTTTTGGTTTATAAATTAACAACAACTATTCCACGTTTATAAATTTATAAAGCTTTTGAAACTGCATTGCATTCAACAACATATACCGGCCATAGACCAGGCTAAGCTAGTTATAAGTTTGCATTGTATACGTATTTTAATTGTTATGGTTGCACGTATATGAAATTTAATTTGGAGTTAGCGTTTTCAGAACCATTTGAATGTAAAACAAATATCAAAATTGCTTGGTATACTGCACGCTTTTAAAATTTTAAGGAGTTAACTGATACTCCCGTAAAATTTGTAAATCAATTTCAGTTTGAATATGTTTTAACAATTAAAGATTGGTTATGTAATGACAGGACGTTTACCGAATAAGACATAAATGTCTGTTGCGTACAATTTAAAAGCTGAACCATCAAAGTTTGTTAGCTATTTTCAATATTGTAAAAAGTTCAATATGCATAAATCACTGGATTACAAACCATCTAGAAAATGAATGTATCTAGAGAAAAGAACTGTATTATTAATCAATTATTAATAATTAGAAATTGCATAGTGTGCGTAGAGATAGTTGCCATGGCAACGGAAAACAAAAAGAAGACGGATTTTATTTATAAGGGACTTCAAATTTATATTACTAAAAAATAGACGTGTTTTTGTACTGTTATGAGTTTTATTACATTTAAAAAGTTACGAGAAAGTTTTGAAAGTCAAGTTGTACCTGGAGATAGCAAATAGTAGCAGTTTTACGGCGAATAAAAGTTAATTAAAAGAGGGAGTGCTGGTCTGTACCGTTATTGTTTGAAGACGAAAGCATAGTGGAATTGGAGTTATCTGAGTATTTGTATAACATAAAATTTGTAGAAATATTAGTAGTTTTATAGTCTGGAGATTACCAGTTGCTCGAGTTACTTATTTATTTACAGGAGGTGCCTGCAGCTGGTCACTTGGCTTCAGGACGGCTGGAAGGCGGCGCTTGTATCTGGATTCCAGGTATTAGTATTTAATATCTACGCAGTGCTTTAATCAAATTTATAAAAGTGGAACTAGTGTTTGGGTATACTTTTGGCATTTAAAATTATTTTGAAAAATCCTTGGATATTTGTTTGGGTGTCTAGTTGAGAGGTGTTTGCTTAGGACGGACCCACCCTGGGTAGATTCCGCCACGTGTTTGACGGCCCTGTAGAATATTTAAGTGCAGCAGCCGTGTAAAATATTTAAAGGTAAATTGTGTGGCATAACTCAACAAGGCTCTAAAATAAGACAAGGAGTGACAGATAGATATATTACGCCTATCACTAATAAGGTAGGATCACAGTATATATAACAGATGGCGCTAACAGCGTGAGGCAGAGTAGATTTGTTAGTTGTACGTTGCATATATTCTATTTAAAAGTGAAAATTAATATTTGATTGACGTTTCATATATATTTATTTGACAGTTGTTGAAGGTTTTGAATTTATTGTTGTAGGCTAAGACGTAATTTGATATTCACACTTTGGTCAATTTTAGCGGCGGTAAAACATTAGGTGGGGCTCGAATAGGTAAATAACTTCGCAACAAAATATTTGTTCGCCTAAAGGTGGGGCTCGATAGGGCTGATTCAGATTTGCAGAGGTTATGTAGCTTAGTGGGGCACATCATTGAAGTTTATTTTGAAAATTAAAGGGACATGTCTGATGAGGAGAGAATCACGAGGTCAGGGAAAGTTTATGGAGTTGAGACTGGTGTGAGAGGGCAACCGGTGGTTAAGACTGTAGCGGCAGGGGATGCTAGGGATGAAGCTGGGGGATATGTGGAGCCGGAGGTGATTATTGTGAATTCAGGGGTACATCGGGAGAAAATGAAATTGATAAGGAAAAGAGAATATGCAGATCCAAGATGTGATGATGGTTTTGTTGGAATTAAAAGGGTCGTTAACTAAGTCGCATGAAGAATTGAGAGGATCATTGTTGGCCGAAGTTAGAAATTCACAAGCGGAAGTTAAGGAAAAATTTGATATGATGGAAATGAAAATTGAAGGAATTAATGTATCAATACAGAGCAGTTTGTGTTCATTTAAGGATGAAGTTCTGAAGGACGTAGAGGATAGAGTCCAGGTTGTAGAAGGAAGGTAACAACAGGTTTAAATGAATTAAGGGAAGAGCTGTACATGGTCGAAGTTAGACAGACAGAAAAATTGCAGAATTTAGGTGAAATAGTTCGGATTCAGACGGAGGACAATATTAACTCTAAAAACGAAATTATAGGCAAATTGCGGGCGAGTCAGGAGGTGGCAGAGAAGCTGAGAAGGGATACGACGGTTCTGGGGAATACGGTAAATGGATTGTCTGGTCTTGAAGGAATGTTAGACAGATGAGAGAACAGTTGGTTGAATTGGAAAGGGAAGAGTTGTTTGTGATGCAGGATACCAGTATAGGCTAGGAAAGAGACCTTGCCGAGGTTTGAAGGCAGAAAGAATGAGCAGCCGATGGTCTATCTTAGCAAGTTGGACGAGATGGTAGAGAGTGAGCCTGAGAGGGTGAAGATGCAGATGGTGAGCGTGACATTGGGGGTTGTGCAGAGAAATGGCACTGTATCGTGAGGAGGCAATATAGTTCGTACGAGGAATTTCGAAGGCTATTCATAGAACAATATTGGGGAAACACGCATCAGGCTAATATTCGAACGGATTTAAACACTGGGAACTATAGGTCATACCAAGGATCGAGAGAAAATTATGTGATTGAAAAGTATAACCAGGCGCAGCACCTGATTCCTAAATTAAGAGAAGATGAAATTATATTATTGTTGTCAAGGCATATGGAGGCGGAAATAACTAGGGCCGTAGCGATACAAAACGTTCGGACTTTAAGAGACTTTTGGAAATGATGCGAAATTATGACGTAGCTAGGACGTTTGAAACGAATACCAGGAAAATAGTGATAATAGGAATTGGGATAGGAATAGGAATAGCACAGACTACCAGAGGACTGGGGTGCAAGGATACAATTATAGGGAGAATGGACAGGACAACTACAGAAAGCAATATCAGGGAAATCAAAGGAGAACGAATAATAATTGGGAACAACGTTTTAATAGAGACGATAATTATAGGGGGAACAATGACTGGAACAGGACGGATAGGAATGACAGAGGTTTTGGACAGCAAAGGACGGGTTTTGGGCAGAGATGGCAGAGAGAAAGGGAGCAGACATCAACGGATCAGGGGGAAATACCGACAGGGATTAGAGACCGAGAACGGGAGACAGATAGAAACTTGACGATCCAACACGTAACAACAAGAGACACGCGACAGAGATCGGAGGATAGGATAGAGAAAGTGGAGGTCCACGATGAACCCACGGTACAAAAAAACGTCGATTTATTAGTGTTAGGAAAATCAGATTTAGGGACACAGCATAGTATTAGTTTAGTAGATAAGTTGTTAGATAATAAGTTTGAAAGAAGGCGGGAGTTACCATTTATTCATATTAGTTTAGGGATTCTGTTTACACGGCATTGATAGATACAGGGTCGCAGTTATCGCTGGTGAGAGAGGAAATAGTTTTGAAACATGCAGAATTATTCAAAGGGAAAATTTGTAGGGTTAAGAGTATTAATTTATGGTCTGCGATTAAGAGGAAGTTAACTACGATAGACAAAGTTGTACGAGTATCGATTGTATTAGGAAGTACCAGACTAGGTGAAGTAGAGTTTTGGATAGCAAGAGGATTATATTTAGATTTTATTGTAGGGATAGATGTAATTGAGGAATTTGGACTGGTTATAGATGGTAAAGCACGAATGGTAAGGGTATTAAATTTAGAGAAGAAATGGGTGGTGCCTAAGGATAATCGGGATACTAGGGATGAAATAAATACAGATAGTATAGGATCAGGAAAGACTAAGGATAGAATTTATGATGGAATTGATGAGTTACGGTTATGTAATATATTTGAGAAGGTATTTGATGAGGAACAGATAGGATTAATAGGTGTGGATATAAAGGAAATGTTATATGAGTTGTTTAATAGACATGCAGGAGTTTTTAGTAATGAGCCTAGGTTTGCGAAGGAGTATATGCACAAGTTAGAGGTCACAGACGAGGGAAGTTTTCGTACTAGGGTATATCCAATACCATTTGCATTAAGGGGTCGAGTAAAAAATGAGATTAAAAAGATGTTAAAAGAGGGAATTATTGAATCAGCGAGAACACCCTATATCAATCCGGTAGTGGTTGTGCCTAAATCTGATAATTTAGAATTAAGAATATGTTTAGATGCTAGGAGATTGAATGCGATTACTAAACCACAATTTGAACAACCAAAATCACTAGATAATTTGTTATACAAGGTAAGCGAGATGAAAGTTTTAGCAAACTGGACTTAAAGAATTCTTTTGGCTAATTCCTTTGCATGAGGAAAGTCGGAAGTATACTGGATTTAGCATTGAAGGGAGATTTATCAGTACAGAGTTGTTCCATTTGGTCTTTCAACGTCATCCGCTGCATTAGTTCGAGCCATGCAGAAGTTATTAGATGAGTACGAAGACTTCTGTACGCACTATGTCGATGATATTTTGATTTTTCTAAGAACGAGTTAGAACATTTAGAACATTTAAGAAAAGTGATCCGAAGGTTAGACGAGGGAGGTTTGAGGTTGAATTCGAAGAAGTGTGAGTTTTTAAGGACCAGGTAAAGTATTTGGGGTTTGTCGTTGGCAGCGAAGGAATTAGAATTTGTGAAAAACGCTTGGACGAGTTGAAGAATTTGAAACAGCCAAGAAATTTGAAAGGTTTAAGAGGATTTTAGGTGTATTAAATTATTATCGTCGATTCATACCAAAATATTCGGAGTTGTGCATTCCATTGTTGGAGTTGTTAAAAAGAACGAAAGGTGGAAATGGAACGAGCAAAGGAGCAGGCATTTCGGGAGTTGAAGGCGGTATTTTATAGGAACTGTCATTAAAATATCCCAATTTTACGGATCCATTTATTTTAAGGACGGACGCTTCGAGTTTTGCAACAGGGGCTGAGTTGGTGCAGGTTCAAGAAGGGAGAGAAGTGCCAATTTGTTTTATTTCGAGGGCTCTGAAAGACTGCGAGACTAGGTATTCGACAGCGGAAAAGAGATGCTGGCAATCGTATATGCTGTGAAGAAGTTAAGATTTTATTTATTGGGTAATAAATTTCTGGTTGAATCGGATAACACAGTGGTCACGTTTCTGAAGAAGAAAGAGTTTTTGAACAGTCGATTGTATAGATGGGCGTTAGTATTGCAGGAATATGATTTTGAGATTAGACATAAACCTGGTAAAGAAAATGTTACGGCTGATTTCTTTAGTAGGAAGAAGGGTTGCTAACGGTTAGTAGGAATGGATTTTGATTGCATTGCAAGTGTTTGAAGATCTGGGAAGATGGTCGAATGCCAGATTTCATCGGATGCAAGCACACGAAGAAATAAGGGTGATCAGAGAAAATTATTCAGAGAGAATTTAGAACAAGACAGAGGTTTTATATGGTCGAGGGAGTTTTGGTGAAAAGGTTATGGGATGATGAATTATTAGTGTTAACGACACAGGTAGCCGTTGAGCTGATCCAGGAAATTCATACTACGTTTGGTCATATAGGGATTCGTAAGACGTTCTTGATATTTAGGAAGCTTTCTATGCACAAAACGATAGAAAATTGGTGAAAATTGCATAAATCTGTGTGAGACGTGTTTGTTAGGAAAGGATAAGAATGTGGTGTTGCAGAATCAAGTTAGATGTATAAGAGCGGAAGGTCCATTAGATATTGTGGCAATTGATTACTTGAGTAATTTGATACCGAGTAGGAACGGATATCAGCATATTTTAGTTGTAGTTGATATTTTTACAAAGTTTGTGCAGCTTTATCCAGCGAGGAGATGTAATTCTAGGCATGTATTGAGTTCTGTAAGAAAGTTTGTAGAACGAATAGGTAAGATGAATAGGGTATTGTTGGACAATGCAACGTATTTTCGTAATCGAAGGGTTGAAAGTAAATTAAGGAAGGATGGAATAAAGATGACATTCTGTAGTATCAGACATCCTCAAGGAAATCCGTGTGAAAGATATATTCGAGAAGTAATAAAGTTTTTGAGGTTAATAACGCAGGAACAACATGATCGGTGGGTAAGGTATTTACCGCAAATAGAAGAATATATTAATTTCGTACCAAGTTCAGTGACAGGAATGTGTCCTGTGACATTGATGAAGAAGGTAATTCCAGCAAGACCGTGGAGAGCTGAAAAAAAAAAGTGGAGGATATAACGGAGTTGTTGCATAAAGCCAAACAACAAGTCGAAACGATACAAAGAAGGGAGTTGGAGAAACGTAACAAGAAAATCAAGAAGCAAGTGGTTTTTCAGTTGGGGATCTTGTTATTGTTAAAAGATTGAGAATGTCAAATTGGGAAAGAAATATTTGTGCCAAGTTGTTATTTCCATACGAAGGTCCTTATCGAGTGAGAAGAATTTTTGCAGAAGGGAATACTTACGAATTGGAGAATGACAGGGGTGAATGTCGGGGACGTTTTCATATAGAAAATTTGTATCCATATTTCCATGTGGAAAGTAAAGTATCGCAAGAATAAAATTAACACTGTAAATAATACTAACGAGCTTAAAACTATACAGAATATACAGAAACTAACACTTAATCCTCATACATAAAGAAAAAAAAAACTATAGTGATTTTAACTAAAATTTAAAATTTCTCAACCATTAAAAGAATTACTTATATCCAGGAAGCAAATTTTCATTTTTATTTAAAATCAGTGGGGCCTTATATACTGTCAAGAAGGGGGTGGGCTTATAAAATGTTTAAATAGGGCTTCGAAACGACTTTGCTAGAATGGGGGTATATTTGGTTTTGTTTGAGTATTTTCTTTCAGGTATTTTTGGTTTATAAATTAACAACAACTATTCCACGTTTATAAATTTATAAAGCTTTTGAAACTGCATTGCATTCAACAACATATACCGGCCATAGACAAGGCTAAGCTAGTTATAAGTTTGCATTGTATACGTATTTTAATTGTTATGGTTGCACGTCTATGAAATTTAATTTGGAGTTAGCGTTTTCAGAACCATTTGAATGTAAAAACAAATATCAAAATTGCTTGGTATACTGCACGCTTTTAAAATTTTAAGGAGTTAAGTGATACTCCCGTAAAATTTGTAAATCAATTTCAGTTTGAATATGTTTTAACAATTAAAGATTTGTTATGTAATGACAGGACGTTTACCGAATAAGACATAAATGTCTGTTGCGTACAATTTAAAAGCTGAACCATCAAAGTTTGTTAGCTATTTTCAATATTGTAAAAAGTTCAATATGCATAAATCACTGGATTACAAACCATCTAGAAAATGAATGTATCTAGAGAAAAGAACTGTATTATTAATCAATTATTAATAATTAGAAATTGCATAGTGTGCGTAGAGATAGTTGCCATGGCAACGGAAAACAAAAAGAAGACGGATTTTATTTATAAGGGACTTCAAATTTATATTACTAAAAATAGACGTGTTTTGTACTGTTATGAGTTTTATTACATTTAAAAGTTACGAGAAAGTTTTGAAAGTCAAGTTGTACCTGGAGATAGCAAATAGTAGCAGTTTTACGGCGAATAAAAGTTAATTAAAAGAGGAGTGCTGGTCTGTACCGTTATTGTTTGAAGACGAAAGCATAGTGGAATTGGAGTTATCTGAGTATTTGTATAACATAAAATTTGTAGAAATATTAGTAGTTTTATAGTCTGGAGATTACCAGTTGCTCGAGTTACTTATTTATTTACAGGAGGTGCCTGCAGCTGGTCACTTGGCTTCAGGACGGCTGGAAGGCGGCGCTTGTATCTGGATTCCAGGTATTAGTATTTAATATCTACGCAGTGCTTTAATCAAATTTATAAAAGTGGAACTAGTGTTTGGGTATACTTTTGGCATTTAAAATTATTTTGAAAAATCCTTGGATATTTGTTTGGGTGTCTAGTTGAGAGGTGTTTGCTTAGGACGGACCCACCCTAGGTAGATTCCGCCACGTGTTTGACGGCCCTGTAGAATATTTAAGTGCAGCAGCCGTGTAAAATATTTAAAGGTAAATTGTGTGGCATAACTCAACAAGGCTCTTAAAATAAGACAAGGAGTGACAGATAGATATATTACGCCTATCACTAATAAGGTAGGATCACAGTATATATAACAATATATATATATATATATATATATATATATATATATATATAGTTTAATACAGATAGTGGTCGTCTTTGGGAAATAGTCCAAAAAATAAGACAGATTACTAATTAAAATTTAATCAAATACCTAACGCTTTGGTATGCAGAAAATAGAATTAGCAAAAATTCATAAAGTGACGTTAACTACTTACTTTGATTATATTTAATGTTTAAAATCTAGTGAAAATAGAGAAACGATTTATATTATAATTGTGGGTCAATAAATAAAATTTAAAAGTGCCCGTCATGCCACGATGGCGGTTATGAACGGAAAGTAATAATGAAAGTAATAAGATTATTTAAATTTGACAGGAAAGCGTTCCAAAAATACCAGCAGTTACAATACATAGAAGGTTAGTATTTTAACGATATTTGAAAATATGATTATTATATAAAGCAGTGTAGACGTTATGAACTTTGTCAACATTTATCTTATTGTTAATGGGGTTGATTTCGTTGTTCATGTAAAAAGACTCAATAAATAACCCAGTTTTATAATTAGGTTCGTTGTTCAAAATGATGGTGTCATCAAACAAAGGTGTATGTTTGGTTGCAAAAACATGAGAAGACAATGCACATTTTGTGGAGTTTTTTCTGCAGTCACTCCTGTGCGGGCTTAAGCGACGTTTCAGCCACTGACTAGTCTGTCCAATGTAACTATTGTTACAACTATACGCGATCTTATAAACAACGTTACTATATTTAACAGTTTAGGAGTACGATCCTTTAGTTTAGTAAATAAACTCTGGATGGAATGATTGTACTTATAGACGATAGCCGCCTTTGGTTCTTTCAATAATCGTACTAGAAGGGGAGATAACTTTTGTATGTAAGGAAGCTTTTTATAAGTAATGTCTGTTGTGGTGGTGTAAAGACTTAGAAAGTTACTATTCATCAACTTATGTAACCGTTGTTTACTAAAGTGTATATCAATATTTTCTTGTTCTTTGCAATGAACTAAGGATCTGATATATGCGATACCGTAGAGCCTTCACTGTGTTCACCATATGTTGAATGGAATTGTTGGAATGGAAGTTCAAATATATGCCAGAATTAGTAGGTTTAGTGTACCAATCAAATAGTAGATGATTGTGGGCATTCTTGATGACCAAGACATCCAAAAAAGGTAATTTATTGTCCACCTCCATTTCATACGTGAACTGAAGATGTTCATTAAAGTCATTAAAAGTTGTTAAAGTTTGGTTAACATATTGATCTGGCAGTGAACAAATGATGTCATCGACGTACTTTACTAAAAATGACATCTCAAAGGTAGTTTAGGTAGAACAATAAACAGTTAGTTGTCCATAATCATTTGAGCGATTATGGTAGAAAGGAGCGATCCCATTGGAGTTCCAAATAATTGCAGATCGAATTTATGTTAGAAAGCAAAATAAGTGTTGTTAAAAACCAGGTTGACAGTGTTCAAAAACATATCTTCAGACATCTTACAGTACGGTTTAATTTTATTCCAATTATCCTTGATAATATTGATAACCATGTGTAAAGGAATATTTGTAAACAGAGATGCTACATCCAATGAAATAAGAATGTGATCGTTAGGAGGATAAAATCCTTAAACTGTCGTATAAACGAGAAGCTATCTTTTACATTATATCCCTCAAGAGGGAAAGCCTGTTGAAGGATGTTGGCCAAGAAAGAAGCAATACCATAAGTAGGTGTATTCATCGTAGATATGATAGGTCTTAAGGCGAAGACTGGTTTGTGTATTTTTGGCAACCCATAATATTTACTAGGGGTCGAGTTGCTAATGCTAAGTTGATTTTTTACAAATCATCTAGCATCCCCTTTTTATGTAATACTTTGATGTGATCATTCACCTTTCTTTGTGTAGTGAATGTAGGATCCCTTTGTAAACGTTTGTAGATAGATGTATCGGATAGAAGATCAAGAGAGTTCTCAATATATTGGTGTTTATTAATAATAACAGTAACTGCACCCTTATCTGTCTTAGTAACGACAATATTTTGGATGGTCATATAAGTATTTTTTAACTTTATAAAATTGTTCATTGTGACTATTATGATGATGGTTATTTCTAGGATTATTAGCATAGTTCAAGAAATTCTAGTCCTAATTATATCCTTTCTTCTTTGAGAAATTGCATCGTTGTTAATGATGGATTCAACACGACCGATCAATTTACCAAGACGAATGTCTCTGTACCCGTTTTGTTGTGGTATTTGGCGTAAACGATTTCTTTACTAACTATTACTGTATTCTTACGTGTTTGCGCGGAACACCATAACATAAATTTTGGACAAACAGCGACAGAATGGTATAAATCGGGCTAGCTCAAAAACGTCGTAGAGTGGCGTGGGTGAAACAAAAAAAAAACACATTGGAAGCCTCAGTAAACTATATTGTCAACATACAATCTGTTATTTACAAAACAACAAAGAAACCAATAATTTGCGTAATGGTTTGTTACAGCGTAATAGTAAATAAAGCGCCATAACATAAAAATAGAAAAATTAGTAAGCAAATATAACATCTTAGAATCTAGATACTTAGTTAATGGTTCACCTTAAATATATTCAAAAGAAAATTAAACGTAAACTTTACAGTCATTCCAGGAAAAGAAATGTACATAATTTATACATTCTGCATTGTGAAGTGCACCTCCTCAAAAAAGTGTAACATTAAACTCATACACCCTAACTTAAATTAATCAATTGTTAACTACTTTTAAATTGATGCGTAAGTTCTTTACGTGAATATCTATGCAAAAAGGTAAAAGAAACAGTAAAACAGACTCTAACACAAACTTTGATTAACTAATTTTTAATTTGAAGAATGATTACATAGTCGCTCGTGCATGGTGATTGTGAGTTTTGTAACGTAATGTTGGTAATTTACTAAATAATCATGAATTATAACATTATGAACAGAAAATGAAATGTCTATTTTTCACAGCAGCATAAAAAATTACGAAAACAGAAAACTGTGGCTTGAGCTATCGGCTTCGTGCAGGTCTCATCTTATAGATGGGAAAATGCGGATACATTTCTCTATGGGCTGGATGCTAGAACCACCAACTTAACTCATACTAGCACAGAAAGCATTGTTTGTAACACGACTTTATAAAATGTTTCTTCGGTAAGAGGATGTTGTATTTAATCTGTCCCTTTCAAAGCACGATCTCAATTTTATAAGGACAGAACCATGTATGGGGGTAGGTTTTGGCTTTCAAAGATATCACTGAAGAATCAAGTATGCAGAATTCCCAAACAACAGCTGCATAAATACAAACTGTAAAAGCTTGCTAACAAGGAGATAACGCATTTAACAAAGGATTTTTAGAATAAGAAAGCAATCTTTACTTTGAAACATCTCTACAGCTGCAGGATTACAGATAACAAACCCATTGCAAGTATTTACTTACGGGACAGATGGTTAAGTGGTCTTATCCTTAAAAATAAAGCTGTGCATTTATGTGCAACTGTAATTAAAATATAGTCACAACAGGTGGTAGAATTTCTTACAACTACCTTGTAACGTAAAGTTTTCTAAGTAACTGTTTGATTTTATAAGGCAAACTTTTAAACAGAGTAATTACTTGAGAAATTTTATAAATTAACATTAATTCAAATGGCGGGAAATCGAGCTTGTTTAGAAATTTGAGGGCGTTTTAAATAGGAGTAGGATGAATACATATTCATGCAGGAAAAATTACTTGTAAGGTTTTGAACGTCACAAGTTCGGATATAAATCTAGGATCCACGAGGAACTTTCTAACCTCCAAATCGAGTTCCTTTGTAGGCAAAACTCTGTCTGTTAAATTTTTATGGCAAACGAGCAGCCACGTCTGACACCATGTAATATCTATAAAATAAGCGTTGGATTTGGTTTTAAAAGATTTTAATACTACAAAATAAAAGTAAGTACAAAACGTGGTTGCAACATACTACTAACTAGTTCTAGCTACTCATCATGGCTGTGTCTCGCCTACATGTTACATGAATGACCGGCAGTGTTACAACTGACTACTGTTTAAATCTTATAAGACTTTATATACTATACCTGATCCGGCGAATCAAGGCTATGACATCATATGTTAGCTGTCGACTACGTTGCCAAATGTTGAAAATGTGTTCAATATTTAGATATAAGCGTTTACAGATTGTTCCTATATAGAGATACACGCCTACATACCATTTCTTAAACTAAAAATATTAGCGTCCTAATGTACCAAACTTCCTATTTGTAACAAAACAACAGAGTTCAACAAATTAGAAAAAAGCTGTTTTTTTATTTAAATACAGTACTAATTATTGCTACGGTGTATATGAACGCTTTTAGAGACTCCGATCATGTACCAAACACGTCCTAGGTTGTCATGTAGCAAAGCATGTTTTCGTAGAGAAGAGATTATGGTTAGTCAACTAAAATATGTGGTATTTACTTTCGCTTGCATTGTGCCTGAAAAATTCATTGTGGTTTTAGACCCAACAGCAAAGGAGAAAACCCTGATAGCTGTTTTTATTCGTAGATGATATAGTTTGAACTAGAAGATACCTTGGGGGGACCTTATGTATAATTAATAATGGCTTTGTTTTTGTTCACACTAAAGCATACCTAATATTGGGTGCCAAAATTGTTTAGTTTATCTTTTGCAGTTGTGCTAATAGTATAATAGAAGGTGACTCAATAAAGTGTATACGATACCACTATACCACCATACCAAGTAAACGTGCATTTCACGGTTCAACAACGGTTAGTTTGTGAAGAAATACATTATAAGAGTGAGTGATCAATTATAGTCACATTAAAAAAAGTTTATACAATATTAGGACGGCGTGAAAGCACCTACAAAGTTCTGAAGTTAGCTAAAGCTATTAAAAAACTGGTTCTGTTTTTAGCAATACGGAACACCAATATATCCTCACAGTGGTTGGTCAATTAAAAATATTGCTGCGGTTATTGAAAGTATATGAGATGATCAGATCACGCTTGGCAGCAGTGTATTGTAATACCAATCGTAAAAACAAGAATGTAATGTCAACGTCACAGATTATCCACCTCTTACAGATGTGAAGGCTTTGTCGGTTCGTTTGAAGTTTGTAGGGCAAAATTCTATAACCTTGAACGCAATCCGCCATTACATAAGAGGTTTTTTGCGGGAAATTTGAATGTGAATAATAAAATCTACCAGAATGTTTTTAACAGTAATCTAACCTCAATGTGTTGTTACCTATACCAGAGTAATATTTTGAAGTTTTACTCATTATGTATGCCTAATTGACATAACAAGTAAAACTGGACAATGTTGTTAGGTATAAGTGTAACAAAACATAGGTTACTTGAAATAGAAATTTGTGGGGAAGCTTGAAATTTATATCAATAAACATCTAATTTGCTCCATACTTCAAGAAAAAAACGATTTAATACCATTCCTATTAAATTATGTATTTTGTAAATGTTTTGACAAATTGTTATTCACATTTGTGATTCGCACATTCAAATTTAAAATGAATAAAAAAAATTTTTAATTATACAAATGTTGAAACTTTAAATCCCCATAACATTTCCTTAATAGGCACACATTTTTCGTACTACGCTTTTTTGTTTATAATGAATAGAAATCTACACTCGGAACTTCAAAATTTCAAAGATACACACACAAACATTGGATTCCTATATGAGCTTTTGAAGTTCGCCGAACATGTATTACCTGGGTCCTGTTTCATAAAACTCATTCACTAATATTTGTAAAATAAAATAATATGGGAGATAGTGACACCAACAGTGATGAAGAGCCGTTTAATGTTCATCGTCCGAGGATTTTTCGACCGAGAATAGCTTACAACTACATGAAAGATACATATGAGTTCAATGAGAGATTTCAGCTAGATCAGGAAACTTTTATATTTGTGCTTAATAATATAAGTAACACATCGGAACATCAAACTGCAAGAAATCATTCACCGTCTGCAAAGCAACAACATCGAATTGCTCTCCACTGGCTAGTAAGTGGTGCTCAGTACCATTGTGTAGGTGATATGCATGGAGTTTCAAAAAGGACAGTTTGTCGAGTTGTGTACAAAGTTGTCACAGCTATAAATAGTGTACTTCTTAAGGATGTGGTGAGGTGGCCAAATGAATATACAAAAGAGGTGGTTAAATTTAGTGAGTTTGGAGATATGCCTTTTGTATGTGGGGTAATGGATGGAACATTTATACGAGTTGATGCTTCTATTGCATTTGAACCAGCTTTTGTAGATCGTCATGGAAAACATTCCTTAAATGTAATGCTTGTATACGAACCAAATTTACAACTTTATTATGTATGTGCAAATTGGCCTGGGAGGGTTAGTCATGCACGAGTTTTGCGGTTAAATGAATTATACAACAGGATGGAAGCAGGTTGGAGGCCTTTTGCTGATGGAGTATTACTGGGAGTCTCTATTTACCCTTTAAAATCTTGGCTCATTCCACCAGTAATTCAAAATATTAACGATCCATCTCAACAGAGTCTTGCGAAATCTCATATGAAAACTCGGAGAGTTATTAAGTGTGCCATTCGGCGATTAAAAGAAAATTTTCCTATTCTGAGTGGCTGTATGCGCTCGAATCCCACATTTGCTTGTGAAATCATCAATACCTGAGTAGTGTTGTGTAATCTATCGAGGAGTAATTTACAATACTTTGCATTGCCAGATGAACCAGAAATACAGGTAGAAAACTTACCAGAGACTACTATTATGGACGAAGATGAATTGCCTGCAGTCCAGGCTCAAGAAAAACTGATTTTTTTTTACAACCACTTTAATTGCTAAAAGTGAAAGTATGTACTTTGCCTAATCTTAAACATACATTTACATATTTTGTGATGAAACAGTATTTGCTTATGCGTCTATTCAATATAAGTATTAAATAAAATGTTACTGTACAGTTGAATCATCTCGATCTAACATTACAATGTCCTTTTCGTTAGTTACTAAACAGTCGTCACTATTAATAAATACAACACACTCATATCTGGTCGTTCTCTATCTTCTTGTTGGACAATATGACTAGTAAGGGGTGAATGCTGCACATTTAAGGATTGCTCCTTTTCCCATTCTTCAAGTTCTAGCTTACGTACTTGAAGCTCGTCTTCTCTCCTTCAGAGATTCAAGCATGAGAGTATCTTCACCACGGTATACAAGTATTTTTTTGTGAATCCTATAAACATAAAATTGATACATCAACTTCGTTACTACCATCTATAATTTTATTACTCTAATAACTAACATTCACATCGGTTTTTGATTACTAGTACTAAATCAAAACATACCTCAGGGGTTAGTGACTTTAACTCTGCAGGATATATTGTCTAAAAATAAGAAATTGTTGTATTTGTGTATATCTCATATGGTTAAAAAAAGGGTTAATTTGCAACTATTTAACTTGTGTGATGCGAAAATAAATGATTGCCTTAATGGAAGGAGCATAAAGATCTTATATACCCAGAAGATTTTAACCTAATAGAATTAATAATAACAAAATTATGGTAAGTTAAAGGCACCATAAATTATAGATTGCACATTTTAAAGAAATTAACTAATAAAAGGTAAATTTTACATTTTTAAATCGCCTTTATTGTCATTAATCCAATTCGGTTGAAATTTTCTGGGACTATGAAAATTTGTAATGTACGTAAGATATAATAATTATGAAAAAGTAGCACTAATCATTAAAATCTTAAGTATTACTTGATGTTGAAGGTACAGATATATCCACATAAAAGCTGGGAGTAAGTTCCTTCGGAAAATCATTTTGGAACCTTCTTTAGTATTAATCGTAATACCTGAAAGACAACGTAATAAGTTAGATGCAAAAACAGAGAACAAGTTAGTTGTTACCAGATAGAATTACTATTATTTTTGGTGGTTCATGTTCAAATTGATCCGGTAGTACTTTCTTATCAAAAATGGTAGGAACTGCCTTATCTAAGAGTTTTTTGCGAACTTTAGAGGTTTTCGAGAAATATTTTTCTAGAAAATGTTTCTCACATAGTTTATAATTTTTATACAGCTTGTCTGAATGCATTGCCAGTAAATCTTTCCGATTACTTGCTGCTAACCATTCCTCACATCTGTGGAAGTAGAAATATTGTAATGAAGAACTAAAAGTGCAGCCTATCCAGGACAATATGTGCTATAGGCACAGATTATCTTATATTAATCGTAAATCTGTGTAGAACTCAACTTGCTCGATAAATTATTTGGAATCGAAACATAGAGATATTGTTTGAAAGCACAAAATGTGCCACCTTTTTTATTTTTTCCGTCCATATTGATTGTTGAACGCTAAATAAACAATACTTACAACAATACGAATCATCCAAATAAAAAGTTAGGTTAACGACAAGAAAATTTGAGGTTGATTAGAAAACCAATTATTTGGAGTATGCGCAAAGAAAAACAATTAAGCTGGAAACGCTAGCCTTCGCATCTGTAAGAGGTGAATAAGCTGTGTCAATTTTGGAAGAGAAGAATTGAAAATTGAAGTTTACGTGCGGGACTTTTTAGTTATAAATAACGCGGCTTCAAGAGTAGATGTTTCTCGTTTGTACGATAGTTGGAAACACAGCTCCGAGCTCTTGAAGTGTTGGGCATAACGTCCGATAGATATTGGGCCATGGTTTTCCCTCTGGTAGAATTGTGCTTGCCTGAAGAGTTACTACGTGTATGACAACGAAGTGCTTTAGGTATATGTGGCGAAAATGTTAAACAAGGCAAAAGCATTTCTTTGGAAACACATATAAAGGCATTAATGCAGTTTTGCAAAACGAGGTCGAAATTGAACAGCGTATTCCTTTGGCGTCAGGTCCCTAATAATAGTGATCTTGGGGAAAATATGAAAAACAAGTTTGAATCCAGTCTACCGACAGCCACTGATTTGATGAACATCAGCGAACTTTTTCGCTGGAAAAAAGCAGTTATAGATGTTTAAAGATGGGACATCGAGCTTGAAAATGTCGTAAGCGTGTTAGCTGTTTAGTGTGTTGCAAACGTCATGCGACTTTATTTTGTCCTGAAAGTAGAGCAAATCAAGAAATTGAGACTGCGACTAAGAAATGCAAACAGGAAGCTCGAGACACACCGGACGTAAGCGCAGCGAATTTTAGTAATGCTCATGTGTTTTTACAAACTCTTCGAGTGTGGTTAATTGGAAAAAAATGGATTACGAAAAGTATGCGCATTGACTGATACGAGCCCTCACAGGTCTTATGTCTTGGAATCAATACTGCGAGAGCTAGGTTTTCCGCCTAAACAAAAACAAAAAATTATGCATTGTGTTTTTGGAGGCGCTCTAGCTGAACATACGCACGGTTGCTACGACATTCAAGTGGCACAGAATAATTACTCCTGCAATATAGAGGTTTATGATCAGCCGAAAATATGTGCTCATGTGTCGCCGGTCTTCCATGGTCAATGGTCGGAAGAACTTAGAGATTTGGGGGTGACGTTGAACGATACTGGTTTATCTAAAAATATTGAACTGTTGATTAGATCGGATATCGCTGAATCGCTATATACGGGTCATGGTCATGTTGTAAAAACCGGGCTTGTAACGATGGAGACGCTCCTGGGATGGACCTTAATTGGAAATATACCAGCAAACCCGAATGAAAATGCCATGTCTCTTTTTATGGTGAATCTTTTTGTAGGAGATACAGCTATTAGTAATTTGTGGGAATTGGATATGCAGGGTATTTTTGTGCCCAGCAAAAATGCCAATAAACATGAACTAGAGATCGCAGCTAAGAAGCTTTTTGCGAAACTGTTAAAGTTGACATAGAATATCGTTATGAAGTTTATTTATCGTGGTTAGAGAGTCCCCCCCCGCCCTCCATTGGCCTCTAAATACAAAGTTGCGAAAAAACGACTGCACCGTGTTTTAAAGAGATTGAAGGCTAAGCAGCTTTTGGAAAAGTACGATGCAGTTTTTAAAGAATGGTTACTGGAAGGTATTATTGAAGAGGTTAATGGCGAGATATCTGTTGACGTGGGTCACTACCTCTCTGATAGGCCTGTGATTAAGGACACCTGTACTACAAAAATACGTCTGGTCATTGATGCAGGTGCTAAGGAACAAAACAGATCGCCTAATCAATGTCTAGAAAAAAGTGCCTATTTAATAGAGAAAATTCCTGATATTTTGGTTAAATTTAGAGAAAATCATTTTGGTGTGGTTGGGGATATACGCAAAGCCTTTATACAGATTTCTATAAATTAGTCTGACCGGAATTTTATTAGATTTTTGTGGGTTAACTTGGAAGGTGAGGAAGTGGTTTATCGTCGCTAGCGGGTTGTTTTTGGCGTGAACTGCAGCCCGTTCCTCTTGGAAGGGATAATCCAATACCATCTTCAGAGTGTTTTGGAAAAGTGCGGTACCCATGAATTAAATTACGCAGAAAACCTAATCCGCAAGTTAGTTGATAGTTTTTATGGAGATAATTGTGGGACAAGTATTAAAGATGAAGAATGTTTGAAAAGTTTCATCGAAACAGCTACATTAGCGATATTATACTGTAAATTCGATTTAAGGGGGTGGGAAAGACACTTTACTCTGAAGATTTCGGTACCAACGTATCCGTCCTTGCTTTCACTTGGTATAAGGGTCGAGATACTTTGTCAAATAATGACACTCACTTTATATTTTTCATGGTTGCTTGATCTACAAATTCTTATTTAATTAATTTATTACTTTACAGTGATTTACGATTACGGCAAAAGCTAATTTAAAAGAGATTTTTCAAATGTACACACAGTGGATTTCAATATTCGTCCAAACCCACGAATAAATAACCCAAAGTCATATGTATGCGCAAATAACTTTATTCCTTATAAAGTAATGAAAGTCCAGATATATAACTGCAGGTGGACATTCCTTTGTATGCAAGTGCATATATCATGTCAAATATGTATTGGAAGTTGTTGAATACTGTATATGTGTTGCAGAATAATCACAGGGGTTGTGTCCAAATGAATATTCTTCAGTATTCAGTAACAAATGTATCTCTAGAATTATCTTTTCTAATGCGAGTTATCACATAAATTGCAAGGTAATTGACATTCTTTAATATGAGACCGCGCTTGTGTGCTTTTTGTTTATTTCCTTTTGGTGCGAAATAATCATATATTGTGAACAAATTGGCGTTTATCACTATGGAATTGAACATGTCGTTTCCAAAATGTTTTTGTGATGTAGAGTAATCATGCAAAGCGAAGCTCCTTAGTATGCGACAGTAAATGTTTTTTTAGAGAATTTTTCTGTGATGCGGAATAATCACACAAGTTACATGCAAATGGACGTTCCTTAGTATGAGTTCGTATATGTTTTTTTAAATTACTTTTTTGTGATGCAGAATAATTGCACAAACAGCATGGAAATGCACGTTCGTTGGTATGTGTTAGTATATGTGTTTTTAAATGACTCTTTTGTAATGCAGAATAATTACACAAATTACATGGAAATCGGCGTTCGTTCGTGTGCGTTCGTATATGTGTTATTAAATTACTTTTTTGCGATGCAGAATAATTACACAAATTGCATAGAAATGTACGTTCGTTAGAATGTGTTAGTATATGTCTTTTTAAATCGCTCTTTTGTGACGCAGAATAATCACACAAATGGCATAGAAATGGACGTTCGTTAGTATGCGTACGTACATGTATTTTTAAACCAATTTTTTGTAATGCAGAATAATTACACAAGTTGCATGGAAATCGGCGTTCGTTAGTATGTATTTGTATGTGTGTTTTTAAATGACTTTTTTGTGATGCTGAATAATCACAGAAATTGCATACAAATGCACGTTCGTTAAGATGTCTTAGTGTGTGTCTTTTTAAACCACTTGTTTGTGACGTAAAATAATGACACAAATTGCACGAAAATATACGCCCATTAGAATGCGTCTTCATATGTGTTTTTAAATAACTTTTTTGTGATGTAGAAAAATCACACAAATTAAATGCAGATGAACGTTCGTTAGTGTCTGACGCCATTGAATTTCATTCAACGTTTACAGGATGCAAATTAATTACATAGATTGCGTGCCAACGAATATCCTTTAGTTTGTGAGTGTGCATCTATAAATTTGATTTCTTTGGTACATAAAAGTACAAAAATTGATAGTTTGGTTACGAGAAATCACCGGTCTTACTATATAGGACAAATATTGGCGATGCACCATAACCACATTATTTGATGATCGTTTCTGAAAATAGCATAATTCTATAATCTTCTACTTTTGTGTTGACTTGGTTGAATGTTCATAAGAGCGTTTATACCAACACGTCTGTTAATAATACATCTTCATCAAAAACAAATTTTTTTAACATTAGATACATAATATAAAAAATTTTAGTCGTGCTATTTTTTTTTAAAACGATTAATATATATACCACGGCGCTTAAAAAACATTTTATAAAAAGTTTTTAACACTTTATTTTGATGAAATAAACCAAAATCGTTTTTGTCTTTGTTAAAACATAACGCACTCACAAACAATAAAAGTTTGCACCTACAATATGGAACTCTGAATCTTTAGTAAGCTACATTTCCAACCACTTCCACTTTGAAGTGGAATTCAACTTTTTATGCATAGAGTAACCTTCAGAGTGTTAACTTAATAGGAAAATTTGTCCGCACGCTATAAAAATCTATCTCACTTCATTATATAGATTGAAGGATGATACTATCTTTATCCATCAATATGTAAAGTGTACTGAGAGGGCGCAAAACGCAATCATAAATTTTACAGATTTCTAGATAATTTCCGGCACGCAACTGTCAGGTTGACAGCTATCGGTGTTTAGAAAGTTAAACCAGCTTATAAACAAAATGATTCCTGCTGTTTAGTACGTTTTTGTGTTTATATTTAATGTCTGTGTTAATTTTTCGTTTATGTTTATGTTATTGTTTAGTGTAGTTTATTGTATTGAACTAAATAACAGCGCCTTAATATTTTCGCTAGAAAAGTGCGTTTAAATTTAACTGCAACTTGTTATATTTTTGACCATTAAGAATTTTATATGAACTAACAACGTATTATCATTACAGTTGAATTGGTAAGTATATATTATCATTGATTTTACATCACTATTAAAAAGTTTGTAACCCTTTACTAAATTTGTAATCTTTGGTGAACGGTTAGACACCTAAACCATATAATGTTATTCATTCTAACTATTGCTTGTTTTTAAATATAAATTTGTCAAATATGCTAGAATTTTTAAAATATGTATGTCTCTACAGATTAATTTTATATAATGGTTTTCTGTTTGGTGTGTGGAAATGCTGACACAGAATCGAATGCATGCATAATTTCCCTCAAAATCTCGAAATGTGAGTGTTTTTGTATTTAAATCGCTATATATAAGTAGTTGAATTTTTTTGTAGATCGAAATTGTGGCTGGAAGCAGTAGGCATACACTATAATGGGGACTCATTACACACCTCTTTTATTTGTAGTCAACACTTCATAAATCCTTTATTATATGTGCAATAACAAAATCTGTCTGTCGTATTGGTATCACTTGGTTCTGTACTCGACGCAATCGTTCACATCAACATGCAAAGAAAAATTCCACAGCGCTAGCACGTAAATTAAAAAAATTCCAGAATTTGTGATTTAAACATTGATTCATTTCTGTGTAGAAACTGTGCTCTTTTATTAGTTATCTATGACGCATTAAGAAACTTAAGGGAGTGACCAACTGTTTATAAGCATGTAGTCTATATTATAAAATGTAGAATCATATTATATCATTCGCTATGTTTTGCAAATTGTCTTTTAAAAAATAGTTTTGCATTAAAATATACAATGAAGACCACGTAGAATTTTTTTTAGTAAGTTTGTTCAACGCTAAGAGTTTATCTATCATTTGTAGTGTTAAAATTGACTGAGTAAAGTTGAAAACAACAAATTGTTGAAACGTTAGATACAACTCGAGACCAAATCACCATATGTAAAATTTTAATAATTAATATAAAAGAGAAATTAAAATTTTACATTGAATGATGATTTGATCTTGAGTTGTATTTGAAGTTTCAAATAACCTGCAGTATTTGAAATTCCCGCCAATTTTCCCGCCTAATAATTTAAATTAAAGCGTTTCCCGCCATTTCCTCCCTCCGACATTTGTGGCGCCCCCTCAGTACACTTTGAAACTGTGTAAGAAAGATGAAAGTATATAAATATTACATCTCTGTCTCTCTTGCAGCAGATAAAAAATTAGCATTAAGTTGACTCTCTGAAAGTTACTCTATGTTTTTATGCTTGCGCCCACATTTGTTTACGTTACTGTTTCCAATGCTAATTTGACGTAAGCGTAATTCCACTTTCAAGTTGAATTGATGCAAGCAGTTTACATATAGCAAGCAACAAGTCAATTTGAAGTCAAATTTTGAGGTTAGAGTATGTGTTATTTTACCGCGGGCTCTTATTTTCGAAAGAAATGAACAACTATGTTATTTTTAAAATTAATTTGTAAACCACAATTGCAGCAATACCAACTAACAAAATATTTTTATCCATAATTAATTTTAAAACATCACCTACAAATTGACATTCGTTGGAAACAACAATCTAGGTCTTTTATTAAAATTCCAATTCCACTTCAAAGTGGAAGTGATTGGAAATGTAGCTGTACTATTCCAAATTGGAAAATTTCTGAGAGTCCAATTCTGCATATGTTGGTGGCACTGCCGTGTTTTTGGTTTCCTTCTCTATTTTCAATATCTTGTTAAAGATATGATGGTTTTCACTTTTTAGCAGCAAATATTACACAATGTACTATCCAAACTAGTTTCGGAGTTCTGCTGGTTTGAGATTTTTTTCTCTCTTCATTACATATATAATTAAAATTTTCAACGCTGAGAGTCTAAGTTATTATTTCATCTTATTCACTATAATACGATAGTATTTATCAACTTATACCTTGTGTAATTAACTACCTACAATATTTATATATTTAATACTTGGCTTATAGCCATAATTTTGAGCGTAGCTGCCTGTCTATAACTGACATAAGTCTAAAACTTGACAATGTCAGATATGATTGACAAAAATGCCAAACGTAATTGAAAGTTAGGTTGATGTATCGTCGTGTACACGATTTAAATTTGCAAATTTCCCAATTGTCGTCACCGGTCTCGGTGGCGTAATTGGTAAACACATGGTTCCGGCAAAACCAAGATACAGGTTCAAGACCTGTCCCAGACCTTATATTTTCCATCTTTCAATTACTAGCTCGATTTGAAATTGGGCTTTGCATAAAAGTCTAAGTTATTATTTCATCTTATTCACTATAATACGATAGTATTTATTAATTTACCTTGTGTAATTAACTACCTAATATATATATATATATATATATATATATATATATATATATATTACTCATATTTAGACCAGGGTAGAAAATTAAATAATCACATCAAATAATTTTAATCACCGTGTATAAGGAATTTTATTAAATAATACGCTTTATTAAAACCTTGAAGCATAAATAAATTCGGTCGTTTCAGTAAAATAAGAAATTTAAATTATGTACAAGACGCTTTATATCAAAAGAAACAGTATTAAAAGCTCTGCGTGTAATTTATTTATTCCTAATAAAGAAACAAATGGAAATTACGTGCAAAATTTATATTAATTAACCCTATTTTAAGTAACAAGTAGTAGACAAAGCGTACAGATAATAATTAATATTTAGTTAGGATTCACTAAAATGAAAGGATAGAAGTCAATTTTAATTGGAGTTAATTAAACCATTATTAATAATAAGCATAAAAGTCTGTGAAAATCCAAGATTATAATACCAGAAAATAAAGCTCTGAGAATTAATATTATTTTGAACACCTGCGTAGTTTAAATATCACGTACGGCGAAAATTGTGTAGATAACAAATGGTTTCAAAGAATCTTGGAGTAACCGGGGCTTAATATTCACGAGAATGTGCGATACGGGGTTATTTAACCCAGATAGTCCACATGGACTAAAATATAATCGATAATAAAGAATATCAATTTGCACCAATACGAACAGGTTAGAAAAGGAAAGAGAAAATGCGTCAAGCAAAGACACATATAGTAAAAGGCGTGATTTAAGCAACGTCACGAGGGTCACAATTGGTTGAAAATAGGATGCAAATATCAGAGGTAGAAACAACAATTACTGTACAAAATTAATTAGTTTTTCTCGGACATGTTTGCGTGCCGTGTGAGAATTTCTGAGATTTAAATGGGGCGAGTGAAAATTCGTAAAACCGACGCGCGAGCGACGGACTGGGAACATAGAATGAGAAATTCTTTAGAATTACCCGTTTTGGGGAACAGACCGACAGACAGGCTTTTTGCTATATATACCGAGGTGAATATAAACAAGGCCTCTTAGACTTTTGACTATTCGATGCGTTAAAAGCTCTTACATCCGCGACTTGATTCAAGATGTTAAACAGTGCATTTTAGTTTGATAAAATAATTTAAAATTTTGTTCGTATATTTTAGTGATTCAAAATAGTTTGTTATTTACGTGCTAACATGAATGTACTTTAGTGCACTTAGATACAAGGTAATAAAATTTAGTATCACTGTACCAATTAGCAAAATTTACAACGACAAATGTATACACAAAAGTAGGCAGTTTTGGCGTATATTGGTGAAAGACGCATGAATTTCTTTGCTATTTTTCGGGGGTGTTAATAATTAAATGGTTCAAATACGTGTCTGGATCCACGAAACAAGGGTCAGATATACACTGATGAGTTCCGGAAAAGCCCAGAAACAACTTTAAATAAATGGTGATGGAGAAAATTTTAAAAGCGTTGAGAATTAGAAGCCGTAAATATAATCCTGTTGGAATGGTGTGATTAACTAAAGGGTCGATGTACATTGAAGCTACGAGGACAGTAACCTTCAGGTAAATTATACTATTTTATTTGACATTTTGTGTGTGTTGAATAACTTTATAATTGATTTACTTTAAATGGACATTAGTGAAATTGTACTAACCATAAAATTTTAATTTTAAGATGAAATTTGCTTGTTTAAGTAGAAAGGGTATTTAGTATTGATGTTCTGAATTATGATGAAAATATGGGTATGTCTTTGAGCTCAATTAGACGAACCTGGTTAATTAACGTAAAGGGGTGGTAGATGCTCCTTTATACTCAGACTCCGGTCTGCTTATATTGTTATATTAATTAGTAGGCATCCAACAAGGACTTTAATTCTGGATGCACGTTAAAGTGATAATAAAATTAATCTTGAAATTCTTTTAAAACTGAATTTTATGCTGAAATTTAATTTGAAAATTTAATGTATTCTGAATATTGATGTAAATAGAGTTAACGTTGATGTTTGTGGTAGGAATGTGTTGTTTAATTTTATGAATGAGGAGGTTTATAAAATTATTTGAGCAGCCGAGGCGAAAACAGGATCACAGCAGTTTATGACGCCCAATCGGTGGGACTAGAATTTTTTTGTTGAAAGGACCCAGTTCCCGCATTCAAAGGAGTATATCACAGCAGTCTTTGGCGACCCAAAGTGAGGCTCAGTTCCAAATAAAATTTTGTGATTTTATTCCAGGAAACTGGCGATCTGAGAGAGAGAGAGAGTTTCTGTGTGTGTATAAATTTAAGAGTAGTTAGAGTGTGTGTGAGTGATTTGAACGTATGCAGAGAAAAGAGTGGTTAAGGAGTCAAGGAGTGGAAATTGGAAGTGACGATAGTGCATTGTGTGAGAAAAATTCGAAAATGGAAGAAGCTGGAGGCAGTAGAGATCAGTCGAGGACGGAATCAGGGGATCAAGGAAACGAGATGATAATGAGAATGCTAGAGAGAATGAATGAAGAATCGAATAGAGCAAGGGAAGAGTCCAACCGAAAATTAGAGCAGATAAGCGGGAAAATTGAGCAATCGACTAAAGAATTTACAGAATTTAAAAACAGTCTTACCGTAAAGATGGGGGAAGTTGAAAATAGGGTTGATAAAAATGAGCGTGATATTACAGGTCTTCGACAGGAAATGGGACATGTAAGGTCCGAAGTACGCATTTTTGTGAAGAAGAGATTAATGTAAAATGACTGAAGTGACGGACTCATGTAGGGATCAGTTAGGCAGGGTAGAACGCGAAGTTAGTAGTATCAAATACAACGTGTCAAGTTTAACGGGGGATGGTCCCAGATTTTATACAGGTGGAGTATCATTGGACCAACACATGAAGTTTTATGGCGATAACAGGGTAAATCCACAAATTTTTATTAATAGTGTAAGAAATCTAGTGGGAAATTTATTTGACGAACAGACTAAACTAAATACGATAAAGGCTTTATTAAAGGACAATGCGGAAGCGTGGTACAATTTAGTAGGACAGGACATAGACACGTATCAGGACTTTGAAAACAAATTTTAAAGCACTACTGGAGTGACCACAGACAAGATCAGGTACGAGACGACTTAATCACAGGAAATTTAAGGAGAATTTTCAGGAAGTAGAGCAATATGCTATACGCAAGTATAGCATAGCAAAGCAACTGAACCCACCACTGACGGACCGACAAATTATTAAGTATTTATCACGACACTTCGAGGTAGACATAAGACAGCACGTAGCACTACAGAACATAGTGGACAGAGAAATGTTTTGGAATACCTGCAGAGGTACGACGACGTAAGTAGTGGACGACCTCGGGATAATAGGGAAAGACAGATCAACACAGTTAGGTTTGACAATAGAAGGGACAACTACGCTAGACGGGGAATAGTTACGGATACCAGCGACAGAATTGGGAACAGAGACGACCATACGTTAGGAGTAATAGTTTAGGAAGGGACCTGCACCGAGACCGGGACCTACCAGAATGAATAGTTCACCAGACATGAGCGGGACTGCTAATACAGACACGGAACGAGTGGAAACGCTTAGGACATACGCTGAGGTGACGGCTAGACCAGGACCGAGTAGGGAAAACAGACCTGGACAGGATTTTTAGAACGCGACAGACCACTAGATTTCAGTGTAAATGTATATAAACATCCACGTGAATTTTTCAAAATTGAGGAGGAAGTAGAGCCAGAAATTAAGGAAAATTTATGTTTGCCAATTATTAATTTAGAAATTTTTGAGAATAATGTAGAAGTATTACTTGATACAGGGGCAGAGGCGAGTTTAATATCGGAGGAATTCGTCAGCAAAATTAGGGATAAGGTTTGTGATAGAATTATGCCTATAAAGCGTAGCCATTTAGTAGCTCCAAATAAAAAGAAGTTTGCTGTAGTAAATAGTGTTGTGGTGCTTAGGATAGATATAGGAGGTTTAAGCTGTGAACAGGAGTTTGTAATTGTACCTGGACTGAAGTTTCAGAGCATTTTAGGTGTTGACTGTATGATGCAGTTAGGGGTTTTGATAGATATGGAAAGGAAGGTAGTAAGGATTAAAGATAGGGTAGTGCCATGGAAGGGCAGTTATGAAGTCACAGAGGATGACACGGGGTTTAGTATTAATGTAGTAGAGGTAGAGGATGATGAAGGTAAACAGATCAACACAATAAGATGTTCAGAGGATAGGATAGTAGAGGTTCAAGCTTTAGTACAAAAACATGCAGAATTAGTGGGGGTAGAAGCAGCATATCGGGAGCAGGTGAAGGCAGAATCATTTTTGACGAGGTTAAGTGGCAAGTTTGTTTTTAATAAAGTAGATTTAAGGGATTCATTCTGGCGGATTCCATTACATAAGAATTCTAGAAGGTACATAGGATTTTCCGTAGAGGGAAAAATCGATAATGTTAAAGTAGTATCGTTTGGTTTGTCGGCAGAAAAGGAAATAAGAATAAATAAGAAACAGACATGTGTAGGGACTGAAGAAGAAGCAATATTTAAGAGTGAAGATAATAGGGATGATAAGTTTATTGTATGTGAGATAATAGGGATGATAAGTATAGATATAGAAGGGGGAGAGATAGGGATGAAGAGTATTAGGATGGTGAGAAGAAAGACTTGGAGGGTCAAGAAGAGAGTTAGATTTAAATAGGATAGGGATAGCATAGGTGTATATAAAAGAGTAGAAGTAAGTGGTTATAGAAAATAAAGCTAGGTATAGGATAAATATGGGAGATAATTAGAAATAGGTTTAGGATGAGAATAAAGAGTAAATGTAGGAAGAAAATGAGATAGGTTAAGTGTAGATATTTCATAGAAGATTAGTGGAGAGTTAGGAATAGAGTAAGAATAGGATAGGTATATAGGATTAGGTAGGGGGAAGTAAAGTATAGTGAAGATTAGTTAAAAGTTAGGAATAGGATAGGTATATAGGATGTATATAGGATGAGATGGATAAGTAGGATTAAGTTAGGGATAATTTTAGTTTATAGAAGTAGGTGAGAGTTAGGAATAGGATAGGGATATAGGATAGGTGTAAATATTTTTTTTGAATTGGAGACAAAGTAGGTAAGTTAGATAGATAAGGGTAGAGAGAGATAGGCAATTTTTTTTGTAATTTTTTTGTCTAAATGCTTTATATTTGCATTCAAATAAGTGGGATTATTTGTATTCAAATAGGGGGAAAATACTCATATTTAGACCAGGGTAGAAAATTAAATAATCACATCAAATAATTTTAATCACCGTGTATAAGGAATTTTATTAAATAATACGCTTTATTAAAACCTTGAAGCATAAATAAATTCGGTCGTTTCAGTAAAAATAAGAAATTTAAATTATGTACAAGACGCTTTATATCAAAAGAAACAGTATTAAAAAGCTCTGCGTGTAATTTATTTATTCCTAATAAAGAAACAAATGGAAATTACGTTCAAAATTTATATTAATTAACCCTATTTTAAGTAACAAGTAGTAGACAAAGCGTACAGATAATAATTAATATTTAGTTAGGATTCACTAAAATGAAAGGATAGAAGTCAATTTTAATTGGAGTTAATTAAACCATTATTAATAATAAGCATAAAAGTCTGTGAAAATCCAAGATTATAATACCAGAAAATAAAGCTCTGAGAATTAATATTATTTTGAACACCTGCGTAGTTTAAATATCACGTACGGCGAAAATTGTGTAGATAACAAATGGTTTCAAAGAATCTTGGAGAAACCGGGGCTTAATATTCACGAGAATGTGCGATACGGGGTTATTTAACCCAGATAGTCCACATGGACTAAAATATAATCGATAATAAAGAATATCAATTTGCACCAATACGAACAGGTTAGAAAAGGAAAGAGAAAATGCGTCAAGCAAAGACACATATAGTAAAAGGCGTGATTTAAGCAACGTCACGAGGGTCACAATTGGTTGAAAATAGGATGCAAATATCAGAGGTAGAAACAACAATTTCTGTACAAAATTAATTAGTTTTTCTCGGACATGTTTGCGTGCCGTGTGAGAATTTCTGAGATTTAAATGGGGCGAGTGAAAATTCGTAAAACCGACGCGCGAGCGACGGACTGGGAACATAGAATGAGAAATTCTTTAGAATTACCCGTTTTGGGGAACAGACCGACAGACAGGCTTTTGCTATATATACCGAGGTGAATATAAACAAGGCCTCTTAGACTTTTGACTATTCGATGCGTTAAAAGCTCTTACATCCGCGACTTGATTCAAGATGTTAAACAGTGCATTTTAGTTTGATAAAATAATTTAAAATTTTGCTCGTATATTTTAGTGATTCAAAATAGTTTGTTATTTACGTGCTAACATGAATGTACTTCAGTGCACTTAGATACAAGGTAATAAAATTTAGTATCACTGTACCAATTAGCAAAATTTACAACGACAAATGTATACACAAAAGTAGGCAGTTTTGGCGTATATTGGTGAAAGACGCATGAATTTCTTTGCTATTTTTCGGGGGTGTTAATAATTAAATGGTTCAAATACGTGTCTGGATCCACGAAACAAGGGTCAGATATACACTGATGAGTTCCGGAAAAGCCCAGAAACAACTTTAAATAAATGGTGATGGAGAAAATTTTAAAAGCGTTGAGAATTAGAAGCCGTAAATATAATCCTGTTGGAATGGTGTGATTAACTAAAGGGTCGATGTACATTGAAGCTACGAGGACAGTAACCTTCAGGTAAATTATACTATTTTGTTTGACATTTTTGTGTGTGTTGAATAACTTTATAATTGATTTACTTTAAATGGACATTAGTGAAATTGTACTAACCATAAAATTTTAATTTTAAGATGAAATTTGCTTGTTTAAGTAGAAAGGGTATTTAGTATTGATGTTCTGAATTATGATGAAAATATGGGTATGTCTTTGAGCTCAATTAGACGAACCTGGTTAATTAACGTAAAGGGTGGTAGATGCTCCTTTATACTCAGACTCCGGTCTGCTTATATTGTTATATTAATTAGTAGGCATCCAACAAGGACTTTAATTCTGGATGCACGTTAAAGTGATAATAAAATTAATCTTGAAATTCTTTTAAAACTGAATTTTATGCTGAAATTTAATTTGAAAATTTAATGTATTCTGAATATTGATGTAAATAGAGTTAACGTTGATGTTTGTGGTAGGAATGTGTTGTTTAATTTTATGAATGAGGAGGTTTATAAAATTAGTGAGCAGCCGAGGCGAAAACAGGATCACAGCAGTTTATGACGCCCAATCGGTGGGACTAGAATTTTTTGTTTGAAAGGACCCAGTTCCCGCATTCAAAGAGTATATCACAGCAATATGTATATATATATATATATATATATATATATATATATAGTTGACCTTGCTTTCAATAACGAACGGTTATACGTAATCTGGATAACGAATTTTTTAAAACATTTATTCAAATTTGTTTTTAATATAAGTTAATGTGATTTTTTGATTTTTATAGAGATAACTTTTTGAATAGTAGTTTTATTAAAATGAATATGACGTTGACGTGTCGAAAATGTTTTCTATAATCAACAGTTAACGTTATGATTAAGGAAACAAATTTTGCTGAAACGTCAATTATAATAAATGACTTATTAAACATTTTAAAACCACTAACTTATTCGAACGAAATATATCCCAAGATTCAAACAAAGTCAATATAGTGTGTGTGTGTGTGATACATATATATATATATATATATATATATATATATAACAGGGTGGTCCGGTTTCACATCGTGTAGTCATTTCGGCCAACATAAAGCAAATGTACAGGCAGATTCTTATAAAAGAAGGATAGCGTAACTACCAACGCATTGTTTGGCGATTTACACCTTTGAAACCTATTTCAGACTTTCAATTAAATACTGTCACCTATGGGTTAGCATCATCACAATTTTTAGCTTTACGAACATTTCAGGAATTAGCGAACTTACAATCTGCTAATTATCCTCTCGCTTCCAAGGTTATCTCAGAGGATACGTATGTAGACGATCTGGTAACAGGGTGAGATTTAATCTCTGCGTCAAAGCAACTTGTTATTAAACTAAAAGCCTTGTGTAAATCTGGAGGTTTTGAATTACGCAAATGGTGCAGTAATTTTGTAGAAGTGCTTTCAGAATGTTCAAGTGGAGGTGGCTCGCAAATATTTTGGTTTCAAAATAGTGCAAGTATTTCTTTAAAAATATTAGGCCTTCAGTGGCACCCCACTTCAGATGTTTTTGCTCTTACCATTTATGTTCACGAAAGACCATGCAACAAACGCACTATTTGGTCGGAAGTTGCAAGAATTTTTGACCCTCTTGGTCTTTTAGCACCACTAGTGTTTCTTCTTAAGCGTTTCATTCAAGAATTATGGTTATTAGGTCTAGATTGGGATCAAGAGCCGAATCATAGGTTTGTTCAAAGTTGGAATCGATTTATATCCGGTCTACCAGAACTTTCACATGTAACCATTCCTCGTCGATTTATTAGATATGACTTGCAAAGGTTAGAGCTCCACGGTTTTTGTGATGCCTCAGAAGCAGGGTATGCAGCGGTGATATACTTTTGTTGTTTTGACACTCATGGTTGTTTGTGTTTCATTAGTGTGTGCCAAAATAAGGGTGGCCCCGCTCAGTAAAATTACAGTGCCAAGATTAGAACTTTGTGCTGTAGTGTTGCTATCAGAATTGATTAATTTTGTGATTGTCACCCTTGAAAACAAGTTGAAATTTGCAAATATTTTTGCTTGGTCTGACTCAAAGGTAGTATTGTCTTTGATTCAGTCGATACCAAACCGATTGAAAACTTTTGTTGCGAGTCGGATATCTCGAATTCAATCGTATGTGGCACCTTCTAACTGGTATCATGTAGATTCGAAAAATAATCATGCAGTTTGCGCTTCTCGGGGTGTATTTGCATAGGAACTGGTGGACCATCCCTTATGATGGGCGAGTCCTCCATGGTTTTCGGTTAATTTGTCGCCCTTTGCGGCAGTTGAAGTGGAAGATCTTTTACCCTGGGAAGAAAGTGTTAGTAAAACGTTTTTCGTCATTTTCAAAGAAAATTGCTTGGTTTATTTTTTAGATAAATTCTCGACTTTAGGGAAAATATTAAGAATAATTTCGTACTGTCAAAGATGTATTTGGAATTTAAAAGCCACTCCAACCGAACGTTTGGTTGGTAATATATTGACACATCAATTACAATCGTTGTTATATATTTTGGTGAAACATGTTCAGTATGACACATTTAAAATAGAAATGGATAACTGTCGCAACAGAAAACCTTCACCTAAACAACTATGTACTTTGAGCCCATTTATTGACGACCAAGGGCTGTTTAGGGTAGGCGGCAGGTTAAAAAATTCACAATTAGACTTTATCACTATATTTCCGCTACTCTTATCTAAATCACATAAATTGACAACCCTCGTTATTAGAGATTGTCATATTAAACATTTATACTCGGGTGTTCGTACCACATTATTCCTGCTTGCTCAGAATTTTTGGATAGTATCAGCAGAGGCAGCAGTAAAGGCGTGTTTAAAGGCATGTGTTTGCTGTTGAAAAACCAATCCGCCATTGCTAGCGCCTTCAATGGGAAACTTACCTGCTCCTCGAGTTACGGCGGGAAAGGCCTTTCTTAACTCCGGTGTTGATTAAATCGTTAAATCGAGTTAGAGGTGGAAAGCCCACTAAAGCATATATCTGCTTGTTTGTGTGCTTAAGCACAAAGGCCGTTCAGTTGGAATTGGCATCGAGTTTGGCTTCAGAAACATTCATCGCAGCGCTACGGCGCTTTGTGGCTGTTTGAAAATATACTGTGATTGCGGAACAAACTTTGTTGGCGCAGATAGAGTTTTGACTGAAATGATAAAGTTTTCAGCCGAGTCAGAAGGAATTCAATTTGTTTATAATCCACCTGAATCACCTCACTTTGGGGGGCTTTTCGGAGTAGGGGATTAAATCTGCGAAGGGTCATTTATATCGCGTGATCCGTGACCAGATTTTAACCTACGAAGAAATGTGCACTGTATTGGTACAAATTGAAGCGATGCTGAATTTCCGTCTATTATGTGCCTTGAGTGCAGACCCGAACGATTTTTTTTGACACTTAATCATTTTTTAAATCTGAAACCAGTCTCAGTTGTACCAGACCCCGTCGTGTTAAATATAAAAACAGCTCGATTAGATCGTTGGCAGTTGTTACAACAAATCCAGCAAAGCTTCTGGAAGAAGTGGAGTGTATAGTATCTGCATACTTTACAGCAGAAGCGCAAATGGTGTTCTAATAAAGTGATTCAAGTAGATATTGGATCGTTTGTTATTGTTCGAGAGGCACAAACTTCTCCTTTAAAATGGCGATTAAGACGCATTGTTGAAGTGCATCCGGGTAATGATGGGATTATCCGGGTTGCAACCGTAACAACTTCTCTAGGTTTAATAAAACGACCATTAGTAAAGTTAAGTTTATTGCCTATGCAGTAATTTGTTTGTAGTACTTATTGTTGCAAATAGCATATTTTTATGTTTAATTAGTAAAATAAGATAAGTCATATTATCTTTATTTTGGTGGGCGGTACGTTTGGTCCTTTTTGTTAATATAAAATTAGTTAAAGCCTACCCTGCTTATTCCTACCTATTAAAATCACCTTGATAAAAGATGCTTGTTTAAAAGGACATCACGCAACCGCCACGATCCTGGCACGTGTTAAAAGTGCCGGTTAAAACTGGTTTATTCCATTCTCAACCTTTACAAACGAAAAAGAGTTCTCTGCGAGCCGTCGCTTCGTAATGATGCATTAGACTTTGCATCTTTAATAATTTGCTAATAATGTTAATAAGTAATAATATTGTTAAGTAACGCGGACGTAAGTGCACTTCGCGTATGTTGTGCTCGAATTAAATCACATATGTTTTAAGTGATGATAAACATTGGATTATTGTGCAATTTGCATTGTTATAACAGGCAGAGTAAACTGGCAATGGTTTTGATTCAACTACAGTCCATATAATATATCGTCGTTGGAACCAGTTCGTAAATATGAAATACTAACAGGTATGTTTTATTCATGCTATAAAATTGGCGACAACCTCAATAGTATGCACAGAGTATAAAATGAAAAACGTTTAGTAATATCTATCATTGCCGATCAACGTTTAATATAAAAGATTGCACCCTTCCTTTTTACAGGTAGGAATGGGTGTACAACAGAGTCTAAATAAAACTCTGGCGAGACTAGCGTCGACCGTTTGTGGCTGCGGTAGATTGCAAACGACTATATCTCAGGGGTTTAGAGAACAAAGTTAAATTTTACCCAGACAAGTTAAAGTGATGCAATTTAGAACGTGACAATAGAATATACCTTAATACAACTTATATATTGATGTTTAGTTAATAACATTAATAAAAAATTAAATATATACCGTTATTTTCTTAAAACCAAATTTTCATACGATAAAATCACTAAATGTAGTTTATATATTTACACTCTCAGAATTTAAAAACTTGTCTCAAACTCTACCAGATAAGATATTAGAAAATCTAAATTTATTATTGTACTTAGACACAATTTCTAGTTAAACGTTCTAAGTAAAACGAAATTATAAATACGCTTTGTTGTATTTAACATTAGTTAAGAGAATTTTAATTAAACTTTTAAATTGAACATAACCTCAATACGCACAAAAAAAGTTTCATGGAAGCTTTTCTGTTTACAACTCATTAGGTTATTTACGAAAGCAAAGCAAAGACAATATTAAATCAGTTAAGATATAGGTAAGTAAAAGTGTGACTATATTTTACATGCATTATTTTTCTAGAGATATTTGAGATTTAAAATGTAACACATTCTCATTGTTTCGTCACAAAAATAAATAAGATAAACTCCTACCTGTATTCTAGATATATGAAAGGAAACGTATACTTAAATGTTGAGAGTAGGTAAATAAGGCCGGTCCTAATTCAAAACGCGACAGACGTATTTTCCATGTGTAAAATACGTCTGTCACGTTTTGAATTAGGATCAACCTATATTTCAATGTAAAATAGTTGTGAAAACATTTGAATGTAAAATAGTTGTGAAAACATGAATTCTTATATACTTTCAATGTAAAATACTTGTGGGCACGTTTTGAATTAGGATCGGCTTTATATTACTGTCAATGAAACACACACGTATGTTGAAAAAAAATGTAAGTGCAGAGAAGAATGTGTGTAGCTGTTTTAAATTCGGTTTTCTAGCGAGAAGTTACACGTGCACCGTTTTGAATTAGGATCGGCGTTATATACTTTTAATGTAAAATGTGAAAACCTGAATTCTTTTCAAATGTAAAATACTTGTGGGCACGTTTTGAATTAGGATCGGCTTTATATTACTTTCAATGGAACATATTTCAAAACACACGTATGTTGAAAAATGTAAGTGCAGAGAAAATGTGTGTAGATTTTTGAATTTGGTTTTCTAGCGAGACAGTATGACAGATGCAAAATATCGCATTCAAGTCAATTGTGTTTTAATTAAAGTGGATTCTGATTTATGTTTAGAGGCTGCAAATACACATGGGCCGGTTTCAATTCAAAATTAGTTCACTCTTGTGATAGGTTGAAAAGTGGGTTAGCAAAGTACGCAGATGGTGGTAATCTGCTATATAAGGAGATTGCTCCTAATATTAATTTAATTAGTCGAAGTTTACTGCATATATTTACATACAAACATGTATATAATTGATATTCAGGGATTTAAATACAAGAAAACCGAGTTTGTGTGTAAAGAAATTGCGGTTTTGGACTTGTTGAAAGGTGATGTTTGGCATCAAATTTTTAAACTGCCAATGCAGTCCAGTTGTTTGAGTCAAAATCATATAAAACATAACGACTGGGTGACAAGGAATATTCATGGTATTTCTTGGGATGAACCTTCAACGGCTGGAATGGTGTCAGCATATATAGCGCTTTATTTGAAGCAAATTATCCGACCCGGTGAAGAAGTATTTGTGAAGGGTCTAGAAAAGAAGAAATTGATTGAAACATATATAATGCAAAACTTTGTAACTGATATGCTTGCACTAGGTTGTCCTAAGCTATCGGAGTTAAAATCAACAATCGTTTAAAATATAACATCCATTGTTGTAGACACAGCAATAATAATTTGCAATGCGCAAAACAAAATATCTTTTATTAAAAGAATGGCTTGATAATAATAATAATAAAAACAATAGAAAGATTTTGTCTGCATTATTTATTTTAATATAATTTTACAATGTTAGCCTTATTAACTATTATTATAACAACTTCTAGCAAACATTATTTTTATCGATCCAGCTATTGTGTACGTTAGAGAAGCCTAACCATTTTACAAATACTTTATTTCCACTCTTTCTTAGGACTTTTCTACCAGGTAAATTCCTGGATGTTTAACCTTTGCAACTCAGTTTCATAAAATGCACCTTTGATTTTTCTCATCTTGATCTTCTAATATATATGTTGTAGGATTGGTTACGTTTACCTTTTAATCTTAAAAATTTCAT
The DNA here is from genome assembly GCA_036346225.1 of Platerodrilus igneus. Lineage (NCBI taxonomy): Eukaryota > Metazoa > Arthropoda > Insecta > Coleoptera > Lycidae > Platerodrilus > Platerodrilus igneus. The sequence goes on from JARFIW010001167.1 coordinate 2,679,367, forward strand.
TTGACCGGTTTGGCGTGTAACCTTTCGTAAATGCTTCCTGTGTTTACTAATCCTCACACTGTCTTTTATTGAATATTTTGGTATTTTGGTTGCAAGTTTGATGTGGGTAAATGATGATTTAAGAATAGTTTTTTCATTTGATTTATCAACTTTTACAGGTTTGACTCCGATAGTATTGTAAACTGTATTGCTGTATTGTTTCACAATATCGCTTAATTTTTTTATCCAATTGTAAGAACCGTTCAGGTTAAACAAGCGCCACATTTTTCCCTTTAAAGTTCTAATTACACGTTCCACAATGCATGCTTTCTTTGTAGAAAAAACACTATAATGGTTTATGTCATATGTCTGCATTAAGGATTGAAAGTGTTTGTTATAATATTCTTTACCAAAATCAGACTGCAAATTTCTTGGCGGATTTTTAAATTTATTTAAAATTGTTTTCATTGCAGCAGTAACATCAATACCCGTTTTACTTTTAAGTGGTACAGCCCATACGTATTTGGAGAAACAATCAATAACTTGTTACGGTCGTAATTTTCATAACGACATTTGCATTTAGCAGTGTACTTCAAAAGTATATTCTTTCCAAATTAGATTGTATGAATTCGAATAGTGATAGCACGCCGTGTTATCAGGTACCGGTTCCCGGACTAGCTTTGATGGTCTCAACACAATACTCTTGATGACACTCTTGATTCGAATCGAGCAATTTTAATTACGCCGTTGGAACGTTGTATTTCCTCCTTTATTGAAAGGGTTTTGGCGGATTAATTGAAGGAAATTATTCGTTGTGATTTGAAATAATTTTCTTATTTCCTTATTGGGATTTCGGCGATTCGTAAGTATCGAAGAATCTTTCAAATAGATAACTTTTATGCTATTGTAGATCTAAAGTGAATCCTCGACCGTTGTATTTGGTGACCACTTGTACATTTTTCGTTTGTTGTTTTGTACTGGACCCGGAATTGACCGGTAAGAAGTCGTGAATATATTAATGGAAGTTATAGGTTATAAATTTTAGGGTTCCAAGTTCCAAGTGCCAAGTTCCAAGTTCTAAGTCTTCAAATCCCAGTTTGCAGTTTTCAGTCTCGACCTGCAGTTTTCAGTTTAGCCCCAATAATAGCTCCAGTCGTTATTTTGCCGTCGCAACCCTTAGTTGGCATATGCTAAGATCAGCTTACAACGACTAGTGCAGCTGTGGGTGAGTCGTTCCACATTTAATTTTTCTACTGCAACCGTCTGGTTGATATTGCTTGTTGAAGATTTTTTTTTTCTTTTGTTTTCATTTAATAACACTTTACTGAAGACTGTTTTGTTTACACATTTATTATAGGGTGGGTTCAGATTTACTAATTTGTAATTTTACATTATTCACAATTTTAACACGTGTGTGAAGTTTAGCCAATGCACCGATCATTATAGGTATAATTATAGTCTATACCAATGCCCTCAGCGTTCAAGGGTCAATCTACGAGGATCCTGGTATACCACCCTTAACATTATTTAATAGTCATTCTGTTCTGCCATCTTGGCGCAGATTTGTTTCAATAGGTTGGCTGAATTGCGTTAAATATAATAGTAAAAGTAGCAGTAAGGGTTATACAATCAGGTTATTTGCTGTTTGTTTATTGGAAATTACACCATAACAAGTGGGTGGGTAATTGGAGCCTTTTTATATGTTTACTGTTGTTATAAATATATTATATGTTTGTAGTAAAGTGTCAATACTGTATGTAAAAGATAGTTTTGTATTACTCGAGTGTGAGGTGTGAGGAGAATTTTTGCTGATTTGGGTGTTACAGGTAAGCGTGAGGATTTCTTATTTCAGTCCCGTCGGAGTACAGCGGTTATAGATTTAGGTGGCGCTCATTTGGCTGGTTGTTTATGGTCTACCCCACCCCGGCCTCAGTACTGGGTTGGCCTAGGGCATATGGACGCTGTTGACTCCGACTACCCGGAAAGGTATTATTTGCCCTTCCCTCTTTTGTGATTGGTATTGAACTATATCGAGTACGTCCCTGTGTTGTGTTGTTTTGTAGCGTCACATCTTTGGCGCCCAACGTGAAGGCTTGTTTTGTTTCTGATTTATATCGCTGGTTGCTAATCAGTACATTTGTTTTGAATTGAAGTGTTGAATTTTGTTAATCGATATGGACGTAAATCGACTATTATCTGATGAAATTTCGTATGAATTGAGAATACGCGGTCTTTGTTTAACCAAAGCCAATGTAGAAGATAAACGTAAATTATTAAGAGACTTACTACAAGTAAGTGTCACGTGTGAACTAGTGCCTAATGAAAATTTAAATATTATACCTAGTACAGAGCTTGCTATTTGTTTAGCCAAGCTTAATAATCTAGAAAATGACTTAAACAATTTTAATTATTCTAACCATTCTAATGAATCAAAACGCATATCTACGCGACTTTCACATATTGATAACCGGTTGCAACGAATTACTTCTTCTAATAAAGATGAAATAATTCGGAAAAATGAACTTACAAACAAATGCTTAAGTCTAATAAACTTTTTAACTAAAATTCAGAATAAAGCCGCTATTGTTAGACAAGTGTCAACAATTTCAGATCAAGGCGAAATGTCGTTAATGGACTTAGACATCCCGCATACTTCGGGTCATGTTTTAGATCAACCCAATTTATTATTGCCTGAAGTAACGCACAATAATAACATAAATTTAAATGACGATAACCCGTTTATTGAGACAGAACGGATTTCTCACTCTAGTCCGGTACGGAGAAACTTTTCGGATGTAAATAAGAATTGCCTTCCATTGTACAAATGGAATTGCACTTTTGACGGCTCTACTAGTGTGAACGATTTTCTACAGCGCGTGGAAGAACTATGCGACTCGCGCGGTGTATCAAAACACCATGTTTTCAATTCGGTAATCGAATTGCTTCAAGGGCAAGCACTTATATGGTATAGGGCGAATAAACATACCATTAATTCATGGCAAGACTTAGAAACTAGATTACGTCAAGCTTTTCTACCTTATGATTATGAATTCATCCTGCAAGAAGAAATTCGATCACGGACGCAAGGCCCCGATGAAAGAATTGTTATATTTATTTCGGTGATGGAAAATATGTTTAGTCGTTTGCGTCACCCTCCTCCCGAAAATAGTAGAATCCAATTAATTAAACGTAATTTGTTGCCGCACATTCAAGCGCAATTGGCATTGCACCCCATAAAGACAATGGCGGAGTTATCACAGTTAGGGCAAACTCTTGAGGAAACCCACTTGAGGGCAAGGCAATACCGCCCACCCCCGTCAAATTCACAAGGTTTACTTGAACCTGATTTAGCTTACCATAAATCGAAACACAAAGCTGTTTTGTGTCAAATCGAGGACAGTAGTCCCGACTATGCTTTTGTTAATACTAACGTGAACAATACCAATCCATTTTTAAATTATGAGTTTTCCGAGACACCAATTCAACCGGTGAACCAGATCCAACTGAACTTGTGTGCCATTAAGTGTTGGAATTGCGACAAAGAAGGGCACCCATTCCGATTATGCCTTCAACCAAGAAAGTTACGCTGCTTTAAATGCGGTACTGCCAACTATACCGTACGAAATTGTCCCCAGTGTTCGGGAAACGGACAATTGGGCCGCCGATAGATCGGTCTGCGCGCTCTGTGTCAACCCCGAATCCGATCGACCTGTCTAAGAAAAATAACCCCAACAACGATCTTAACCCTACTATTAAAGCCACCCTTAATTTTGTTTTGGCGAATGTTATAGACGACGAACGTCCTTATCTCGAAGTGGACATCTATGGAATATCCATGCTCGGTTTGCTTGATAGTGGAGCCTCCCACACAATATTAGGCCAAGCTGGTTACGACAAGCTCCGTAAATTAAATATAAAACTTCAAACTAGTAACATTCAAGCATGCCGCGTTGCTAATGGTCAAATGTGTAACATTAGTGGCACTTATAATTTACCAATTAAATTACAAAATAAAGTTGTCTGCATAAAAGTTCTGGTGATTCCTTCCGTACCAGATCCGTTGATTCTTGGTACCGATTTTTGGTTTAGTATGGGTGTTGTACCTGACTTACGCCACGGTCTATGGCAGTTTTCTTCAGTAACACCAAACCTATTTAGTATACAATCGGATGATAAACTTAACCCAGAACATACAGCCCTACTAAATTCGACGATTGAACAATTATTTAAAGATATGCCCGACGCACTAGGTTGCACTCACTTGGTAGAACATGTGATAAGAACAAGTGCTGAACCAATAAAGCAAAGGTTTTACCCTTTGTCTCCAACCCTTAAAAATTGTCAATTCCCAGTTGGACATCATGTTAGAACAAGGTGTTGTTAGTCCATCTTCAAGTCCTTGGTCGTCACCGGTGGTTATGGCGAGAAAGAAGGATGGCAGCTATCGGTTTTGTGTTGATTACCGGAAGGTAAATAAGGTCACCGAACGCGACGCCTACCCCCTGCCTTTAGTTTCAGCGACCCTCGATAAACTTCGCGACGCCAAGTACCATACTTCGATTGATATTAAAAGCGCCTACTGGCAAGTGCCGGTAGCTGAACCGTCCCGCCCAATTACTGCTTTTAGCGTTCCCGATAGAGGTCTCTTCGAGTTCAACCGAATGCCTTTCGGTTTACATAATAGTCCCGCTACGTGGCAGAGACTTATTGACCGCGTTATCGGTCTTGACCTCGATCCCTACGTATACGTCTATCTTGATGATTTGGTTATTGCTACTAATGACTTCAATAAACATTTAGAAGTAACCAAAGAAATTTTCCGTCGGTTGAAATCGGCTGGTTTAACTGTAGCTCGACAGAAATGTCACTTTTGTAGACCCGAAATCAAATATCTAGGCTACGTCGTTGATAAGGAAGGGTTGCACGTTGATCCCGAAAAGGTTTCGGCCATTTTGGATCTTCCTCAACCTAGCAACGTTCTTGAAGTCCGCCGCTTTTTGGGTTTATGCGGTTGGTATCGCCGTTTTCTTCCAAACTTCTCTACGGTAGTAGCCCCTATAAATAAATTAATGCGAAAGGGCCATAAATTTTATGGACCGATGAATGCGAGTCCGCTTTTACTGAAATTAAAATTTCCTAGTATCAGCTCCCATTATGAGTTGTCCCGACTTTGAATTACCATTTACTATCCAAACAGATGCCAGTGATTATGGCTTGGGCGCTGTTTTATCCCAAATTCACCCCGATGGCGAAAAGGTGATAAGTTATATTAGCAGATCTCTGAGTCCTAGCGAGCGGAAATTTACCGCCACTGAGAAAGAGTGTCTTGCGGTAGTGTGGGCTATCGGCAAGTTCAGATCTTATGTTGAAGGTTCCCACTTCACGATTGTTACGGACCACTTTGCTTTACTTTGGCTAGATAATTTAAAAGACCCTGCTGGTCGTTTAGCGCGTTGGAGTGTCCGTTTACAACAATTCAGTTTTGATATTGTCCACCGTCGTGGCAAAGACAACGTTGTCCCCGACGCTTTATCTCGTTTTGTGCCTGTTATTAACCAGATCGGACCCCTAGTAACCCGGAACCACATTTTAAAAATATAAAAGATCGTTGGTTTCACAAAATGTGTGATCAGATTTCGAAAGATCCTTAGATTTCCTTATGGCGATTTGATGGGTCAAATTTATTCAAAAGTGTAAGTCCCCATACCCTGATTTAGAATCGGCTGCTTCTGAGTGGAAGATCGTAGTCCCCAAGTCCCATAGATTGGAGATTGTGCGTAATAATCATGATGAGCCTACATCAGGCCACTTAGGTGTTTTAAAACCTACCATCGAATTAGTTCTAGGTACTTTTGGCCGAAAGCCAAAAGTGATGTTGCAAAATATGTGCGTAACTGTCATACTTGCATTGCTTGCAAGGTTGAACAGAAACCACCTGCTGGATACCTTTTGGGCCGTCCAGATATCTCAAGACCTTGGGAACTTATTTTGTTGACATTGTTGGACCGTTTCAAGATCCACTTCCGGATACAAGTATGTGTTGAGTGTAAAGGATTATTTCAGTAAGTTTTGTATTTTTCTCCCATGAGAGGCTACTTCATCCAAGCTTGTTGAATTATTAGAGGACCATGTGTTTTGTTTATTCGGTGTCCCCGTACCATAATTTTGATAACGGCAATCAATTTCAGGGACGTCAGTTTAAATCTCTGATGGATGCCTATCGTGTTAAGGTCAGCCATACGGCAAATTATCATCCTCAGCCGAATGCTGCCGAACGACAGCACCGTTCTCTGAAGACTATATTGGCTTCTTTTGTTAAAGACAATCAACGTACATGGGCTTCGTTGCTTCAGAAAGCCGCATGCGCAGTTCGTACGTCGAGACATGAGGCTACTGGTCTCACGCCGTACTTCGTGAACTTTGGTCGTGAAATGCATCATAGGGGTGACAGTCACGATTTACCCAAAGTCCCCGTGAGTGATGACATTGGGCAAGATCCTGTGCTTCCTGTGGATCGACCTCCAATTTTTGAAAAGGTTTTAAAGATATTCGTGCTCGTTTAGACAGAGCTTTTGTACGTAGTAAAAAGGTGTACGACCTACGTCGCCGCCTCGATAGTTATGTTGTGGGCCAAAAAGTGTAAAAATTTTGTTCACTCGGATGCCGCGGTTTATTTTACAAATAAGCTTGCACCCAAGTACGTAGGACCCTCTACTATATCTAAATGCGTTTCTCCGTGGACTTATCAGTTGGAGACTGATGATGGTCGTAGTGTTGGATTGTGGCACGCCAAGGATCTCCGTCCTGATCCTTGACTAAGTTTTGTTGTCTGTTGCTTAGTTATTTTGTTCTGTTCCGCTCATTGATTTTGGATTTCAGTATTTGGGATACGTTGCGCACTTTGGTGCCCTTCAGTAGTTTTGTCGGTTTTTGTTCCCTTTTACTGTACTTTGAGTAACTTTTGTCGTCAAAGGTTACATGAAGGCGAAGAAACTTCGGATTTGGTGTCTTTGTTATGGTTATGCGTGGGTTCGAACCCCAGCGCTAGCTTTTTTTTTTTTTTTTTTTTTTTTTTCGGGTAAGAAGGGAGTTGTTACGGTCGTAATTTTCATAACGACATTTGCATTTAGCAGTGTACTTCAAAAGTATATTCTTTCCAAATTAGATTGTATGAATTCGAATAGTGATAGCACGCCGTGTTATCAGGTACCGGTTCCCGGACTAGCTTTGATGGTCTCAACACAATACTCTTGATGACACTCTTGATTCGAATCGATCAATTTTAATTACGCCGTTGGAACGTTGTATTTCCTCCTTTATTGAAAGGGTTTTGGCGGATTAATTGAAGGAAATTATTCGTTGTGATTTGAAATAATTTTCTTATTTCCTTATTGGGATTTCGGCGATTCGTAAGTATCGAAGAATCTTTCAAATAGATAACTTTTATGCTATTGTAGATCTAAAGTGAATCCTCGACCGTTGTATTTGGTGACCACTTGTACATTTTTCGTTTGTTGTTTTGTACTGGACCCGGAATTGACCGGTAAGAAGTCGTGAATATATTAATGGAAGTTATAGGTTATAAATTTTAGGGTTCCAAGTTCCAAGTGCCAAGTTCCAAGTTCTAAGTCTTCAAATCCCAGTTTGCAGTTTTCAGTCTCGACCTGCAGTTTTCAGTTTAGCCCCAATAATAGCTCCAGTCGTTATTTTGCCGTCGCAACCCTTAGTTGGCTTATGCTAAGATCAGCTTACAACGACTAGTGCAGCTGTGGGTGAGTCGTTCCACATTTAATTTTTCTACTGCAACCGTCTGGTTGATATTGCTTGTTGAAGATTTTTTTTTCTTTTTGTTTTCATTTAATAACACTTTACTGAAGACTGTTTTGTTTACACATTTATTATAGGGTGGGTTCAGATTTACTAATTTGTAATTTTACATTATTCACAATTTTAACACGTGTGTGAAGTTTAGCCAATGCACCGATCATTATAGGTATAATTATAGTCTATACCAATGCCCTCAGCGTTCAAGGGTCAATCTACGAGGATCCTGGTATACCACCCTTAACATTATTTAATAGTCATTCTGTTCTGCCATCTTGGCGCAGATTTGTTTCAATAGGTTGGCTGAATTGCGTTAAATATAATAGTAAAAGTAGCAGTAAGGGTTATACAATCAGGTTATTTGCTGTTTGTTTATTGGAAATTACACCATAACAAGTGGGTGGGTAATTGGAGCCTTTTTATATGTTTACTGTTGTTATAAATATATTATATGTTTGTAGTAAAGTGTCAATACTGTATGTAAAAGATAGTTTTGTATTACTCGAGTGTGAGGTGTGAGGAGAATTTTTGCTGATTTGGGTGTTACAGGTAAGCGTGAGGATTTCCTATTTCAGTCCCGTCGGAGTACAGCGGTTATAGATTTAGGTGGCGCTCATTTGGCTGGTTGTTTATGGTCTACCCCACCCCGGCCTCAGTACTGGGTTGGCCCAGGGCATATGGACGCTGTTGACTCCGACTACCCGGAAAGGTATTATTTGCCCTTCCCTCTTTTGTGATTGGTATTGAACTATATCGAGTACGTCCCTGTGTTGTGTTGTTTTGTAGCGTCACAAACTACTAAAATGTATTTAAATCCTTTGTTTGTTTGCGAATATGGTAGCATTTCAATCAAATCGGTCTGAAGAAGGTCATTTAAACCTTTTACTATCACTTTGCGTCTCTTGAAATTTATTCTTGCTGGTTTATGAAGTTCATTTACTATATCCTCTTTCACTTTTGATTGAGCAACTATCATAATACTTTTTTATAATCAGGATTTATTAAATACAATTAATGAAATACTTCTATGTTTGAATGTCGTGGGCTCCACTTGCTTTGAAAGGAACTTTTAATATAAAATCAAGAAACATTGTGGTATTGTTTATAATAGCACCGCTATCACGAAAGCTGATTACATCTATACGTTTAAGCAAAAATCCTTGTAACTGTGCAATTACATAACTTTTTTTGTTTATAAGAATTTCAATGTCTTGTGGGTATCCTTTAATATTCTCAATGACTGCTTCCTCATAAGGAAATTCATAATTATGTTTAATGTTGAAAATAAGGAATGTCTTGTCACCGTCGAGGAATGTATTAGAGTAAAACGTTGCTACTACCGTGTAATGTAGCATATGTAACTTGTACTCAATCAAGGTTTCAAAACCTTCACTTTTGTTTTCATATTCCTGTTCACTTATATCTATTTTACGGTTATGTAAGTGCCTTCCAAATTTGTCAATTGTCATATCATCTAATTACTTTCGCCTCACGCAATTCTTCAATGATCGAATTTATTTCGTTGCCGTGACCTGTGTGTCCAGCAGTCTGAGATGAAACTAAAAGTCGTAATCTATCAACAAGTTCATTGGGATCATTCCAATATAAATAATCTATAGCGTTATTTGATACTTCCATTGTCATACCGTCTCCAAGACGCTTTCTGTAGGGTAATGTTCTAGGTCTACGGGGTGTTTGGGGAAGTATGTTTAATGTAGATATTATATTTTTGTACTTATATGAAGTATTACCCTGAATTTGTTCTGTTTCAGAATAATATCTTCTATTAGCATTTGTTCTTTTTACAATATCAAGATACGACTTTAGATCTTGATGACTGTACCCGACAGGATATTTTTTAAACAGTAGTTCGTATAATCAAGGAGTACCTTTATATTTCAAATCATTTATTAGAACATTTTCATCATCCAACGCGAAATTCGAATTGCCTATCATAAGACCATTTGAATCAGGGTTAAACCTAATACCATATTTATGATCAAATTCGTTCTTAACATCTTTAAACATATTGTAAATATATTCTCGAGGTAGCGGATGTAGCTGTTCGAGATAATGTGTCATACCAGGTGAATCGGCAAAGCTTTGAATATATTCCTGGGCTTCTTGTGCATTTCGATTAATTTCTACTTCGTATTCATTCTCAACATCGTCATCATCAACATCATCTACCTCTATGGCATCATTTTTATATTTGGTATATGCTGAGCAATAACCGGGGAATCAATATAGTCAACGTTCCTTTCTAGCAATTTAGGTTTAATTTTTTTTACACTGCTATGAGGCAGTTCTTCTTCTTCTTTAAATTTTTCTTTCTTTACCGCACTTTCCCCATCCAGTTTATTAGCAATAGTTTCTAATCGTGATGTTATGGGTAAGATTGATTCCACTTGGACGACTTCATTATCTTTTAACTGACGCAATTTGTTTTTTACAATGTTTCTTTTCTTAATTAAAATTCTTTTAAGTTTTATCGCCTCCTTGTTCATTGCGTAAAAGTTTATTGTAGTAAAAAAAAATCTTCGATACTAACGATACTTGCGTCTCTCAAGGTTTAAATATGTATGAAGTGATCAAAACCTATTCGGTACCTTCCCTGATCTGGATCACTACCTTTGTCTACAACTAAGAAACCGTATTTGTCTTGCCAACAAGCAGCACATATTTCACGTAATTTATCATACTTCATGTCAGTATTGACGTGATCGTCATATATGTGTTTTAAGTTTAAATCATCTTGTTTAAATAAAACTAAAAGATTAGCATTATCACGTAGTAAGTGCTTAGTTATACGAGTATAACTTTGACAAAGGTAAAAACTGTCTACTTGTTTATGACGCCCCATACTAAAGTATTCCCTAATGATACCTTGTTTATCGCAAGCTACATCATCAAAAACAAATATAGAATTATTTCGAGCATCAGATGGTGATATAATATTATCAGAACTGGAAAATGTATAATATTTGATCCCTTTTATTGGTTGCAGTAGACTTTCAAGGTATTGATACTTTGGTTGATAAAGTGATTTAGAATAAACATATACGTTTTCAAACTTTAAACCATTAGGATGTTCTATCAGCCCAATCATAACGTTGGTTTTACCGCAATTTGATGGACCAACAACTAGACATCGAATAGATGAAGGCAGAAGAACGCTATGTTTTTCTTTTTAGCTAAGGATTGCACGCCAATGTCATTATTGTTTATGGTTAAAGGTGTTGATTGTTTCACAACACGCATGTTTGCAAGTACTAAATTCGATTTGTAAAAAATGGAATTATATATATATATATATATATATATATATATATATAAGAACGGCGAGTATATAAAGAATCATTAATTCATAATATTTTATTTATTTACTGCACAGCTTGAGAGGATAGTTGTCCGCTAATGATTACATATAATAATTCTAAAACTACTGGGAACGGACTATTAAATACTGTAATTAACAATTTACCATTTGAAGCGCATATTCCGGGTTACAAATTTTGCGGTCCGGGTACAAAACTAATCGAACGGTTAGCTCGGTGAGACAAGGGAATAAACAAGTTAGACGAGGCTTGTAAGGAGCACGATATTGCATACACCAAAGAAAAGGATCTATCGAAACGTTATCAAGCAGATTCGAAGTTAGCTCAGTTAGCTACAGAAAGACTAAATTGTGGTGACTCGTCTTTAGGTGAAAAAGTAGCAGCATTTGGAGTAGCTACCGCAATGAAAGCTAAAGTAAAACTTGGTATGGGTGCCTGTGCATCACTGAGAACAAACAATATCAATAAAATAAGAAAACTGATAAAGAAACGTAAAATAAGAAGTACGCTAGGTATTAAAAGTATTATCAAACAAGCACGTACAGCTTTAAAAAAGACTAAAGGATCTAATATTATGGATGCAATCAACATAGCAATTAAGGCAGCCAATACAGCAAAACAAAAGAAGCATATTAAATCAACTCGTATTATATCAATTCCTAAAACAGGAGGTTTTCTACCACTAATACCAATTTTTGCAGGCCTAAGCGCTCTTGGTACTCTTACTGGAGGTGCAGCTGCTGTTGCAAAAGCAGTTTCAGATACTAAAATAGCTAAGGAACAACTAGCGGAAAAACAACGTCATAACAAGGCAATGGAGGACATTGCAGTCGGAAACGGCATGTACATCAAACCTTATAAAAAAGGTTTTGGTCTTTTTTTAGCCCCTGCAAAACCTCAAAGGAACGCAACTTGATTTTACCTAATCGAGCACTAAGCAATGTAGAATTAATAGAGTTTGTTAAGCAATTAGAAGTACCATATTTCCGTGGAGTGTTCATGAGAAACAATCTTCCCAAGAAAGTTAATTTAAAAGAATGTGGTATAATTAATTTAGATGGAAGAGAAGGTTTAGGCACGCATTGGACCTCTTACAAAAAGTACGGTAGTAGCGCTATTTACTATGACAGCTACGGAAACCTGCGACCGCCAACAGAGTTGATAAGTTATTTGAATAGCGGGGGTAAATGTAAAATTCTTTATAACATTAACCAAGAACAATCGTACGGTACTGTGTTTTGCGGTCATTTATGCTTACAATTTCTAAGTAGTGCATAGAACTGCGTACGAAGTTGTTATGTCGTACACTTTTACTCTAACGGGAAACACTTCAGTTTTAACAAGCAATTTTAATCCGCCTATAAACTTGGATAATGATTCGGAGTACGTATTAGGATTAACAAATTTTGAGTCTTATAACACAATTCCAAACATAGAAAAAGGAATAAATAATAAATTTTATTATGGATCTAACGGAGAATTCATAGAAATACCTGAAGGTGCTTATGAGATTAGAGAAATTAATAAATATCTTCAAAAAGCTTTAGGTGATAAAAGATGGCATGGTCGTATGGATCAATCACGAAGCGCTAGAAACACGCCAGTGTATATAGAAATTACAGCTGACAATAATACACTTAAATGTAGTATTAAATGTAGTCTAGATGTGGATTTTACCAAAAAGGATTCAATTGGTTCTCTACTTGGTTTCAATCCGCGAAAATTGCTAGCATTTGTCACGCATCAAGCAGACTACGCGATCAACATTTGTAAAGTGAATGCAGTTTTAATCGATTGTAATATTGCAAGTGGATCCTATTTAAATAGTAAACCAGCCAATGTAATACACGAATTTTTTCCTCAAGTACCTGCAGGTTTTAAAATTGTCGAGTGTCCACCTACGATTATATATCTACCAATCAGGTCACGTATAATAAATGAAATAATAGTTAAAGTGTTAGATCAAGATGGAAATTTAGTTAATTTCAGAGGAGAACTGCTAACTGTTAGGTTGCATTTAAAAAAATCTGCAATAGCCATGAGTATTAAGTATAATGCACGCAACATGTCAAGAATTGCTATACATGCTGGAAATTTCAAAGCAATCGACACTCGATTGATTGTTTCAAGACCGCTAACAACACAAAACCGGCAGTTTCTACAATCGTTAGGACTGCATTTAATTAAAAAAGTAGAATGAATAGTGAAATACTGAACGTGCGTGAAAAGTTTACTTCGACAATGCAATTGTTAATATTGAAAACATACTCATCAACCTTATGCTAACACATCTTTAAACAATAATGATGAAATTCGAATCCCTATACAACAACAAGATGTATACACCTTACCATCGAAGAGCATGCTGTACATAGAAGGCAAATTAATTAGAACAGATGGAACGCCGTCTCAGACAGCAAAGTTTGTAAATAATGGAATTTTGCTGCTTTTTGATGAAATTAGATATGAGATTGGTGGTATCATTGTAGATCGTGTTCGGAATCCTGGATTAACATCTATAATGAAGGGATATGTTTCATATAATAGCAATCAAAGTAAACATTTACAAAACGCTGGGTGGTTTCCTATGGATGATTCACAAATAGTTGATGCTAATGGGAATTTTAATGTTGCAATAAACCTTTCAATGGTTCTCGGATTATGCGAAGATTTTAAAAAAATTATTTTAAACCTCCGTCATGAGTTAGTCTTACTACGTTCTAGTTTTGATACTAATGCTATAATTAATCCTACACCCGATGAAGAAATAAAATTTGTTTTAAACAAAGTTTTATGGAAAATGCCGCATGTAGCCGTTGATGATACTCAACGAATTAATTTAATAGAATGCGTTGCACAAAATCAGGATTTGCATATTCTGTTTAGAGGATGGGAGTTGCATGAATATCAACTTCTACAAGCAACGCAACGTCATACATGGAACATTAAAACAACAACACAATTAGAAAAACCAAGATTTGTGATTGTTGGTTTCCAAACCAACCGAAAAAATAGATACATGAGCAACTACAGTCGTTTTGATCATTGCTATTTAACCAACATGAAACTATATTTAAATTCAGAAATTTTCCCGTACGATAACTTAAATTTGAGGTTTGAGAATAAACAGACTGCGTTGTTATATGAGATGTATGCTCAGTTTCAGCAATCATACTACGAAAAGGAAAATGAGCCACTTTTTAATCCTGAAGATTTACGAAGTATTGCACCATTAGTAGTCATAGATTATTCTAGACAAAACGAAGCGTTAAAATCTGGTACTGTCGATATTAGATTAGAATTTGAAACTAGCAGAAACGTTTTGCCAAATACATCTTGTCATTGCCTTATACTTCATGATAAGATAGTCAAATACAATCCACTCTCAAACAGCATAAGAATATTATAATTACTTTATTATTATTATTACTGTACCTTTACAAATTATGAAAAACAATAAATCATTTAGCAATCACAGTCTATTTATTAATATTTTTACATGTTTTTACAATATCTTTTACATGTTTGAATTATTAAGTGATTTAGTAAACAGCCATGAACATTGACAATTTTAAATAAAAGTTTTGTTATACATTTCTCAAATAAACTAACTGGTATGTTAGTAACAAACTGGATTTTTTTAAACAGAACTACTACTACTACTATTTTTCTCTACAATACATTTATACTAATATATAGTTCAAAACTCGGGCAGATTGAAAGGTATCCTATTTTTAGATACATCCAAAAACGAAAATCGGCGTACTTGTGCAGGTATAAACATAACACTGAAGTTTTATAACTAAAAAATATTATATGTTAATCTAGATAAAATAAATTGCATTCTTTATTTGAGCCAGTGGTTGAAGCTTTACAAGTCATTTCTGTATGTATAGTTATACCCCCAAGGTTTAGTATCAGTGGTTAAGATACTAAGAATTCTTTTATCATCACTTGGATTAAGAACAATTTTGTTTTGTTTAATAGTAAAGACATCATGTTTGACTGATCTAATTAAACATTGCTGTTTCTGTACAGTCTGTTTATAAAACAAAGCATTCTTATAATCATCAAAAGAAATTTGCTTAATACTTGCTAAGGAAGATCCCTTTGACTTTTTTATTATCCTATCCTGAACTCTGTAAGTGTACATTTTAGATCTAAGTCCTACAAACTCTAGCATGATGTCACCATTGTTTTCATCCTTCATAATACCAGGAACTTTTTTATTTGATAATGGAATATGATATTTGTTATGAGGGTCGTAATCGGAAGTATCAAATCTATGAATATCTTGTTTGATATAAGAGTAAATATCTTCAACGCTAAACTCGTATATCAAACTATCCGTATCTGTGTACAGCAGCTTTGCTTTGTTAGCAAATTGCGATTTTATATAACTATAGTGAAATTCATATAAATAGGTTTTGAAATATCTAGAATAGAGAAACCTACATAAATGGGTTTGTTTAAGTAAACCTCTAATTTATTCATTTCTATTAAGACTAGATCTTTGTCTAACACAGTGCAACTATGAAAATTAGGCTTCGCTATGTAACTACGAGCTCCAAACCGTCCTTCCCATTTGGTCACTAATTTCACATCTTTCCTTTTCCGTACGTTTTCCATCATCTTTCCATAAACCGAATTTATCATATTTTTATAAAAGCATATATCGAAACTGTTTTTGACTGTTGTCTTAATTTCGTATTCAAATCAATGTATTTTTTAACCAAGGAGCTTGTTTAAACCGAAGAACCTTATGAATCTTTTCAGTTCTAAACCGTAGCTTAAATACATTTTAAATTCTTGTAGTGAATAATATAGTTGAGTTTTGGATATAAAGTTGTAAGTAATTTCTTTAAGTTTAATTTATTAGAAGGTACTGGTGGTATCATATGTTCAGGCGCCAAAGGTAAGTCACTGTGAATTTCATGTAAAGATACTGGATAGTGTAAATCGCATTCAAAAATATATCCTACATCAGAATCATCGGGAATATTAAGTATGTCTAAACGTACTATATCTGGACTGGTACCATCTAAAAATTCAAATTCGTCATATGGAAGATATTCAGACATTGCAGCCCCATATAAATTATTAACATCAAAATACATTAAATATTTAGAATCGAAATTTGGATCATAATCTGCATTCATATATTTGTTATTTGCTTTAGCATATCTATTCGAACATTGAGAAACACCGCCACGAATTCCCCGTTCTAAAAACATTATTTTTTCAATATCAGTAAGCAGCTCGAGTTTAACGTTCGTCGTTTTTAACATCGCATCTAGAGCTAAACCAGGAGCCGTAAAGTAGTGAAGCGCAAACGATTAAAGAATGCTGTTTTACAGGGTAAATCGGTTTCATTGAGCCTATCCCAAGAGTTAATGTAATCATAGGGAAATATACCTTTACGCGTAAGTAACTGAAACTCATTATCGGTGTTACAATTTTCCCTGGTGATGGATTTTTTTATTATCATCTAAGTATGAAGCTAATTTTTCGATGCTAGATGCCATAAACCTGAATGAATCGATAAATCTAAAAGTAACTTTTGTACCATTTACATATTTTGTAAAAGATATGTATTTTTCCTTATTTATTGGTAGAATACTTACCAAACCTGAAAACCCTAACGCAATTTTTTTAATAATGAAATGCGAATCGTAGCCTGATAAGTTATGAAAAACTACCGGTATCATATAAAAATTATGATAATTGATGTTGCAATCTTGATGAGCCGCTCCTCGAAATTCACCTGTAAAGTGGCAGTGATCGCGAACTCTAATATCATCTATACTAAAAGGTTTATTGCAAATGTGACACTGAAGGGCAAATTTAAATGCTAACTTTTGTTCTTCTGTTAAAGGATTCATAGGTTTTGGGTTACAGAAAATTTTATTAGTCGTTTCTGAAATCAGTTTCAATTGAGCAACAAACCATTCTATACAATCTTTTCCGCAATACAATTGAAATTTGGAATATTTATTATCATACTGTAACAATTTTATTTTTGCAGTAGGAGAATCCATTCATTAAACGTACAATGAATAGTAAAATACTTTTATTAATTAAAATAAATATTCAAGTAACAATCAAACTTTTATAGTATTATAATATCAAGGATTATTAGTCGAGTTGTTTCCGAGTTCGGTGTAATTTCACAGCCACTGGCGCGCGCGTGAGAGGTTCGAGAACTAAAATCCGGAACCTCCCACCATACAAGAAAGCAGCGAGCGCACTCGTCGATAGTTAAAAGTAGCGTCAAGATGCATTCTAAGAGAATGGCGAGTGACCTCCGAGTCGCTCTATGTTTGTGAAACACTTCCTGAGTAACGGTTAGTACCTAATCCACATTTTGTATATTCGTTGTCATATTAGCTAATTTACAAAATTTATTTAGCGCAACGACCCATTTGAACTCGCAACGACCCATTTGAACTCGCAACGACCCATTTGAACTCGCAACGACACATTTGAAATCCCAACGAGAAATTAGAAAACTGCATGGATAACGTATATATCGCACACCACGTCGAAAATCGCAACTGTAAAATTTGAGACAACATGATCCCTTTGAAGTTACAATTTAGAAAGCTTAATTTGTTGGCTACGCAATGAAAAATTATTTTAGTAAATAAATTTAGACAACGGAAGATTACGTTACAAAGTAATGCTGCCGTGATCCAAGTAAGGAACCCGCTTTGCTCCTACACCTGTGTTAAAGCATGGAAAGCAAGTATAATTAGTTGCTGTTCCCGCGATGCGAGGTAATTTACATTACATCAAGGGACAAATGCTGCTCTTGGGTTCGTAATAGAATTATGATTTCTGAGTACTTTCCTTCTGAAAGTACATTATTTCATTTTGTTTGTTAGACGTACAAAATTGTTATTCAGTTTACCTGTAAATAAGCTGGTTTTCCCAGTATTAAATTTGCTTTCACTTAGCTTGGTAAATACGTGATCACTCGTGGCTTCAACGTAATTTAACAGCTGCTATTACATCACCTGTTTGTTTGTTCACTATTGTCAACAATTGCCCAATGGCTAACACATGTTTAGCATTTTAGTACAACCACTATTGATAACATTAGAGAATATCTTGGTGATTATTTTGACTTCAAACTAAATTTAAGTTTGTTAACCTAAAGAGAAAATTTCGTATATTCATTTGTAAATGACTCACACAGATCTGATTGGGTTATAAAGAAACTCTAGCATTTTTAGTTACATAGAATTATAAAATATTTGAGTAAGGATTAGTTGATAACCTTTACTACCAGTTTTGCAAGTACTTCAAATTTTTATTTTATTTAATTACAATGATACTTTATTTACTGAAACCAAGAAAATTCTTATTAGTAAATTAATATTCTTCATTTAAAGTTTTTTATTCTGATCTAGTCTGATCAGACTTGGTAAACAAAAGCAATAAGAACTAAAATTTTATGATCCCATTATGCAGAAAATATTCTCTATACTTTTTAGGTATACTTGAGGGACGCAAATAGTGTTCCCATTTTTATGTGACTTAATTATTATTCTTTCTTACAGGAACAGCGTCTTATTCTGTTAAGACAAGTTTGTGTATCAACGAAGGCGATCTCTTTTTGGGTCTCCAAGTCCGCCCTTAAAAAATAGCTATGCCCTAAAATAAATCAATTTGGACTTGGTGGCGCCTGTTTGTTTTTTGTTAAGTGTAACCCTCCATAGATTTCGACTTACCCCCATTGCTCATAGCTCTACCCAAGGAATAGACCCTAGTTACGTCGGAAGACTTTGTTTTGCTGACCCCAACTTCTAGAGTCAGATGTATGTATTAAGAAGAGAGCATTAGTTAAGCTCAATTTAGGAAAGAATGTGACCGTTTGGGGTTAGCGATCAAGAAAATATAATACGTTTCACTAGCGCCCAACGCTTGGGGCTTCGAAATTTGTTTGATCAAAATTTATTTGGGGCTCGAAATTTGTTTGTTCAACGAGTAATTTGTTGAAATTCGTTCGTTCATAATTTAATTTAGCTCGAAAGTTGTTTGTTCATAATTTGATTTACCTTAAAATTTATTTGTTAAAATTAATTTGCTTCGAAATTTATTTGTTCTAAATTTAATTTGATTCGAAGTTTGTTAGCTCTAAATTTATTTTCCTTTGAAGTCCATTTGTCCAAAATTATTTTGCTCGAAATTTGTTTGCTTAAGGTTTATTTGACACTTAGATTTGTTTGTTTGCTTTTGATAAAAGATTGGTTGTAACGGTAATCCCCATACACTCAATTCGTTAATTTGGTCAAATTTACTTTTGACTTTAGTTCTGTTTTGACCCTTAAATTTTTGATATTGTTTTGGCAAAAATAATTTTACCAAAAACATTTTTGATTTTTACCTTTAGTAGTACGAATTTGTTTTGATAGCTTTTGTAAGATTCGGATTAGTTAGATTTATCGGTTTGATTCCATTAGGTTGTAGTAACCATGTCGGAAAAATTCCAAATTGTTTGTCTACTTAAAGAAGAATTGGAGTATGAACTAAGAATCAGAGGAGTGGTAAGTGAGAGGCCAGTGTTGGAGAAACGGAAAATTTTAGGTAGATTGTTAGCTAAAGAAATAGATAAGCCTGGTTGTTTGGTTGACCTTTCGTGTTATGAAGTAGATTTTGCAACGGAAAGTAAAGAAATTTCAGTTTCAGTCGAGTCAGTTCGTAATATTGTGTCCGAGTTTGAGGGCGACTCATCAGACTCAATTTTAGAAGAGCTTGTTCAAGGATAAACCACCTTTCGGGACGAGCTAAGCGTATGAAAATCCCTTCAATAAATCCCGATGAAGCAATTAAGTTTAGAAATGAGACCGTAGCAACGATATTAACTCTTGAAGCTGAGTTGTACGATAAAATCAATAAAAGTACAGAGTCCACCTATTTAGATCGGTCCGTTGTAGTATCTCCTTTAGTTAGTGCACCTATCCATTCGACTTCGTATGTAACACCTTCAGTACCTATAGGTTCATGGCCTGTAAAATTCTCAGGTGACCCCAAACAACTACATTCATTTTAGATAGAGTTAGTGATTTAGCACAATCTCGTAAGGTATCCGAAGCTGACTTATTTGGATCAGCATGTGAACTTTTGTGGGTGACGCTTTGGTTTGGTTTAGAACAGTGAAAATTCTTTGCGAGACTGGAACTCCTTGTTAGAACGTTTAAGGAAGATTTTCTACCTGGTTCTTCGGATGATGACATTTGGGAAAAGATCAGAAATCGTCGTCAAGGTAAAGACGAAAGGATTATTTTATTTGTCGCGCATATGCAAACCCTCTTTAGTAGACTGACCAACGAGCCAGCAGAAGTTACTAAAGTTAAAATGATTAGAAGAAATTTGGTTCCTGAATATATTTCGGCACTTGCATTGTCGGACATTCAAGATTTGTCGACCCTAGTAAATTTGTGTAAAAGGTTAGAAGAAGCTTCTTTGATGAAACTAAACTCGGTTTTGGCGTCTTCTAATAAACCTAATAAGATTTGCAACCCCTCTAAGCATCCATATGAGAACAAACATCCTGGGTTGAATGAGAAAGTTTATGCTGTTAAGAGTAGGGTGTTTCAGAATAAATTAGTCAATCCTCAAGTAACAGTAGCGGATAAGAGCTCTTTAGAGTCCTCGGTTTGTAATTCCTTTAGTCCCGATAAGAGGAATCATTTTGTTTGTTGGAATTGCTCCGTAGTGGACATTGGTTTAGAGATTGTAGAGCAACAAAAAAATTTTTGTTTTGGATGTGGTCGAAAAGGCGTTAAGGCAACGTCATGTCCACATTGTTCAAAAAACCAGTAAGGCGGCAGGTACATAGTGGTCGGTATCCTGTTCCGCGTCATAAGGCTACAGTTATGATTTGTAAACAAGAAAAATACTTTAGTAAAGACGAGTGGTCGAGATGGCTTACAGTTGTTAAAAATTTTGTCAGGACTCTTCGAAGCCTAAGAATAATACTCTGTTCATTGAGAAGCAGTGTGATAATCGACCCTACATTATGGTGAAATTAATAGATAGAGACATTACCGGTCTTCTGGATTCGGGATGCACTACCTCAGTAGTAGGATCCTTAGCACTTTCAATTGTTAGAGAATTAGACTTGAAAATTTTAGTTCAGCAAAAACAGGTATCACTACAGCTGATGGTTCAATAAAGTCTGTTGTAGGCTCAGTAGATTTGCCAATTTGTATAGGTAATGATTGCCGCATCCTTAATGCATTAGTGGTTCCGTCCCTACCGCATACATTTATTTTCGGTAGTGACTTTGCAAAATTATTTGGTGTAGTTGCTGACTTTAGAAGTAATAATTGGTTTATCCAAAGCAATGTTGGGAACGACATAGGGTATATAGGTCCGTCTTCCATCCCTTTGAACACTGAAGATTCTTTATGTGGTTTACATGACCTCTCAGATGCTCAAAGTGCGCAAGCACAAGAGTTAATAAATTCATTTAGTGAGATTAGCAGCGACGATAGATTAGGACGAACTCACCTAATCGAATTGGACATAGACACAGGCAATGCCAAACCCTTCCACAAGAAACCATATGTCATGTCACCATATATGGGTAAGATATTGAATGAGGAATTGGACGACATGCTTAGACTTAAAGTTATAGAACCGTGTACTAGTCCGTGGTCCTCTCCAGTTTTGTTGGTTAAGAAGACAGATGGAGAATATCGCTTCTGTTTTGATGGTAGAACCCTGAACGACTTAACTGTTCATGATTCGTACCCCCTTGCGAACGTAGATAGAATTCTCAATATGTTGAGAGGTGCGAACTACATTTCGTCTCTGGATTTGAGAAAATCGTTTTGGCAAATCCTCTTAGTGAATCGTCTAAGGATAAGACTGCCTTCAGTGTTATCTCACGAGGACAATATAGATTTACATGCATGCCATTTGGGTTGAAGAATGCTGCGCAGACGCAACAGCGTTTAGTAGATGCAATTTTTGGTCCACGTTTTGAACCCCATGTATTTTGCTATTTGGACGACATAATATTATGTTCGTCATCTTTTGAAGATCATCTAAAGTTATTAGTAGAGGTTAAGCAACGTTTAAAAGAAGCTAACCTTACCATAAATATAAGTAAATGTGAATTTTTAAAAAACACTTAAATTTTGGGTTATATAGTAGGTTCGAACTCACTTCGTACAGATCCCGATAAGGTGTCGGCGATGGTTAACTTTCCCGTCCGAAAACCACAACGGAAATTAAAAGGTTTATAGGAATGTGCAGCTGGTACAGGCGCTTTATAAAGAATTTTCGTCTTTAGTTTCGCCTATTAATGACCTCATTAAAAGTAAGAAAAAGGTCAAACTGTAAACTGGAGTGCGGAAGCAGAAAATTCATTTGTGCTAATCAAGCAAGCATTAGTTTCTGCACCTCTTCTTTCGCAGCCAGACTACTCGGCACCCTTTATCGTTGAGTGTGACGCAAGCAACACTGGGTTAGGAGCTGTGTTGATTCAGAATGTAAACGGAGAAGAGCATGTAATTTCGTACGCAAGCAAAACCCTGAGCCGTACTGAGCGCAATTATTCCACCACTGAAAGAGAGTGTTTAGCGGTTATTTTGCAATTGAGAAATTTCGTCCGTGGGTAGAAGGAGTTCGATTCACCGTTGTCACCGATCATTTTCGTTACTTTGGTTGAGTAATCTTCAGAATCCAACTGGAAAACTCGCCAGATGGTCAGTTCGATTAAGGCAACACTCATTTGATTTGGTGCATAGAAAAGGAAAGTTCAATATAGTTCCAGATTGTCTTAGTCGTGGTGTTCCTTTAGAAAATCCAGAAGTTAACTTAGTAGAGATTAAACTTGATGCAGTAGACTTGTGGTATGAGTCTTTGAGAAAGAAAATTTTGTTGTCACCGAAAAGCTACCCACAATGGAAAGTAGAAGATGGGTTTATTTATAAGTTTATACCTTCCTTATTACCGCATTCGGCGAATGTTGTAGAGTGGAAATATTTGGTGCCAAAGTCTCAGCGCGTAGATGTCATTAAATCATGTCATGACCCCCTTCAGCAGGACATTTTGGTTCCTTAAAACTTTGTCTCGAGTCCAAGAATTGTATTATTGGCCAAAGATGATCTTTGACGTACGTAAATTTTGTAGGAAATGTTTGATTTGTGGTGCTCAAAACCACCCAATAGAGGTCCCCTTGGAATGATGGGAAAGGAGAAAGAAGTTGGACTACCATTCCAAACCATTGCATTAGATTTGATGGGTCCGTTTCCTCGTTCCAAACGCGGACATAAATGGCTCTTAGTTGTTGGTGATTGGTTCTCGAAGTATTCGATTTTGCAACCTTTACGTAGTGCTACCGCACATTTGATCGAGAAGTTTTGGAAGAAAAGGTATTTCTTGTCTACGGAGTACCACAATTTGTTATTTGTGATAATGGTCCACAATTAGTTGGACGTATTTTTAAAGCTTTGTGCGCAAGGTACGAAATTCAAAAATTTGGTATAACGCTGTTTATGCTCCCCAATGCAATTTTGTGGAAAGAATCAATAAGACAGTTGGTACAGCAATCCGTACATACGTAGAAGAACATGATACGTGGGATGTTGAGATATCAAAGATCCAATACGCGATCAACTCAGCAAAACATGAGTCCACCAACTATTCACCAAATTTTTAGTTTTTGGTCGTCAGGTACCTTTAAGTGGAAAAGCTTATAAGGATAATTTTATACCTGGTGAGGATGTTGATGTCGTCTCCAGTAGTAGACCTTCTTATGTTTTGGATCGTCAACTTTTGTTTGATATTTTGGAAGTGTCCGTGAAAATTTGCATGTAGCTTATCAACGTTCGTGTAAACGCTACAATCTTCGGAGAAGAGACATTTCATTCCGAGTCGGAGAGTATGTTTGGAGAACTAATAAGGTCCTCTCGAGTGCTAGTGATAAATTTTCCGCTAAGTTAGCTCCTAAGTTCGTTATGAGTAAAATTCGGAAAAAACATTCCAGTTTAGTATATGAGTTAGAAAACGAAGATGGAACAAGAGCAGGAAATGGCACATAAAGGACTTGAAACCAATTGGAGTATCAGATCCAAATGAAAATGATGATTTTGACGATTAATTCCGGTCCGGTCATCTCTTTGATATTAAGTAATGACGTAGTGGTCTGTTTTGTTTTGTTCCAATTCTTGATCTAGTGTCGGTCCACTAATATTGAGTATTTTGTTTGAGGAGTGAAATAAGTGGTTTGAGATTTTGTAAGTTTTGTAAGTTGAGGTGTGCCTTGGTGCACGCTGGTCGTTTTGCTCGCGCGTTGCTCGGAGATGTGTTTGGAGGATGTCTTTGACAGATATCCTTACAATGTAGAAGTAGGTGGGCTATTTAACTATTGGTCCTGATTTCTACATGTCAAGGTGGAGAGAATGAATTGTTCTTTCCTTGTTCCTTTTGACCGTTAGAAGTTCTTAGATTTGATAAGGTCAAAGTTGACTTGGTGATTTTCACCGTTTGGTCCATCACTAATGAGATCAGTTGTTCGTTAGCAATTAGTGATAGGATGATCAGTAGGGTGTAGGATTCTACAACCCTAACTGGGTTATTTTGGGTTTGAAATTTGATGAGTAACCTGATGGTCAGGTTACCTTTGTTTTGATTATCTCTTTGTAATAAAGTGATAATATTTTGTATTTGAATTTGTTAAGTAACCGTATGGTCAGGTAACCTTTGTTTTGATTATCTCTTTGTAATAAAGTGATAATATTTTGTATTTGAATTTGTTAAGTAACCGTATGGTCGGGTTACCTTCGTTTTGATTATCTCTTTGTAATAAAGTGATAATACTTTGTATTTGAATTTGATAAGTAACCTTTTGATTAGGTCACTTTTGTTTTGGGTTATCACCTTGTGATGATGCTTAAATTTAGACCTATTAGTAGAATATTTCTTTTGATTCTCACCTTATAGTGATGATATTTTGAATGGTAATGCTGTTCTGATGAGGAAGCATTCCTGTTTTTGTAAATAGAGCTAAATGAGCTCCTGGAAGTGAAGTTTTTTGAAATTAGAAGTAAATTGTAAGTGTTTGATTTTAGGTCAGAAATATTAGCCTTATTAGAAGTAGGAATCTCAAGTCAAGAAATTTTGTAAATTTAAATTCTTTTGTCCCGTGGAGTGTTTGACTCTCTAATTTGACCCCCTCCCAATTTTGATTATTACCGATTGTGACTCCCCGATTTTGTCTCCCGATGGACGTCAGGTACACGTAGTTACCAACACACTCTCAATTATAAATGAAGGTCCCCCATTTGAGTAAATTTATAAAATTGCATAGTTGGTTAGGAAGATAGGAAAGGCTAGTATTGTTGTAAAAAATTTTTTGTATTAGTTATATTTGAAGTTTTTAAGAAAAATTTTTTTCTTTTAGGAAAGAGGTAGTGTAACAATTTTATTTTTGCAGTAGGAGAATCCATTCATTAAACGTACAATGAATAGTAAAATACTTTTATTAATTAAAATAAATATTCAAGTAACAATCAAACTTTTATAGTATTATAATATCAAGGATTATTAGTCGAGTTGTTTCCGAGTTCGGTGTAATTTCACAGCCACTGGCGCGCGCGTGAGAGGTTTGAGAACTAAAATCCGGAACCTCCCACCATACAAGAAAGCAGCGAGCGCACTCGTCGATAGTTAAAAGTAGCGTCAAGATGCATTCTAAGAGAATGGCGAGTGACCTCCGAGTCGCTCTATGTTTGTGAAACACTTCCTGAGTAACGGTTAGTACCTAATCCACATTTTGTATATTCGTTGTCATATTAGCTAATTGTTTTTTTTGTTAAGTGTAACCCTCCATAGATTTCGACTTACCCCCCCATTGCTCATAGCTCTACCCAAGGAATAGACCCCTAGTTACGTCGGAAGACTTTGTTTTGCTGACCCCCAACTTCTAGAGTCAGATGTATGTATTAAGAAGAGAGCATTAGTTAAGCTCAATTTAGGAAAGAATGTGACCGTTTGGGGTTAGCGATCAAGAAAATATAATACGTTTCAATACGAGCATTTCAAATAATACGCTACACTAAAGGGTATATGCCTTTGGTAAGAGACTGAGTTTAGTATTACCTCCGACTCATTGCATGGTTCTAATATACATTCGAGATCTGCATAAACTACAAATGATACTTTTTCTTGATAGTGGAAATGTTTAAACGTTAGATACTTTTCGGATTCTTCGGGTAATCTTATTGAGCAAGTATTCTGTTTTTCGCAATAATTCGAATGACGCTTAAGTAATGCTGCTGTACTAAAATTATTTAAACATCTATAACAAAAAAATTTTCTATGTTCATGTGAAGACAACTGTTTTGCAAATAATTTTGACATATCCTTAATCCAAGTAAAATGAAAGTGATTCTCATTAGCATTTGTCGGACGAGAATATTGTAAGGAATCATTATTTAAAACTAACAGATTAATAGGTTCAATTTTTTTAAAATTCTCACTTAAACAAAATGGCAGTATTTTAGTATTTTCTATACAATATAGGTTATTTGCGAGATTGTTAAGCTTCTCAATTTTTTTATGTCTTTTAATGTGATTGGAAACTGAATTGAATTGTAGCGTAATACTGTATCAAAATGTGGATAGCTAGATATTCTCTGACTATTTTGTTTAGCAGGATATAAAGCGGAAACCAAGCTCCAAAGAATGCAATGTTGATCGTTATTTATTACATTTACCACAGCTTTTTTTTTTTTTTTATAAAGTCCGGAACCGGTACAAACGTTGAACACCCTCCTTTAAGTGGATCATGATTGTTTATATTTACCTTCAAGTGTAAAACTTCTTGGATTGCCCAACCAGAATCTTTCTCGCAAAATTCTTCTAATCGCTTCGAAATCTTGTTCAATACGTTCTCCTTATACCACAGCTTGAGATTGGTATTTATATCGATGTGACGATTTGCAGTAGGAAACGTTTTCAAATCTATTTCACCAGTTGTAGACTTAACAAAGTTAGCTGCAAATATTACATTAACTTTCAACATTGACTTTTTTAAGCAAGCAACAATCTTGCGTTTAAAACTAGCGAACGCCTTGTCTAAGAACACTAGAGGATCTCTATAATTTAAATTGGTAATAAGTCCCGTAATTATTCGACTTCCAAAACATGATTGTACATCATGCCAAATCAAATTTTTTCGAGTATGACCTCTAGAAGGCGTTGCATCAACACCTTTGCCACGATATTACAAAGAGCGTTTCAAGTGCCTCAATCGTACAAGGTAGCTTTTAAGATATGCTAAATTAGATTCCAGCCTACTAGGATTTTCTTGTTTATTGTCTTCGTATACCTTATTTCTAATAGCAAGCTTCAATATACTAATATTTGCTTTGATAATTAAAATGTGTTTCGTTATTTCATTCACTGATTTAATTAGATTCACGCATTTTACAGTTAATCTCAAAATTGAGCTACTAATCTCGGATACGGTTTCAGCATTCATGATTCTATAGAAAATCAAAATACACTACTTAATAATACAAGTATTTTCTCTATTTACTATTTATATAAAATATCACCTGACGTAAGTAAAACAACTGCAAAAAAGGTTCATTCATCTGAGTTTACGGAAAACGCGCGAAATTAATCTAATTTAGGTTTTATTATGCGCCTTCTTGCAATTTCTGTTTTTTCAGTCAATGAATGTAATTCATTATTTCTGCTGAGCGGTACCTTTAAAAAAAATTTCTTATACAGCAAAAAATCGCCTAAACACACAATTACCTATGTACGTGTCTATGATAAATAATTCGCTAGGCAAGCATTTTCCATATTTACGTACTGAATGCAACTCTAAGCAAAACAACTGCAAAATGAATGCTTTCAACATCATTTTTCATTCCGTATGCGTTTACTACAAAAAATGTTTTTATACGACCTTTGATGTATTATGTGTACAGAAAATACATTATCATTACAGTGCTATTTTTTATGATTACATTGAAATATTTTTAAATAAAAACAAAGCAAATTTGAAAAAAAAAATGTCTCAGATTAAACCGTCTTGTTTAATAATTTACACGCACTCATGGTTTTTAAAAAACCCAGTATTAAAAAAACATTCTGCAGTTTTATTATATAACAGTACCTTTAAAGAATTTTCACACAAATTACCTATATATATGCATGTAATTGTGTTAGCGGTAATCTAAAGAACTTATTCTATAAATATTACTACTTAAAGGGATTTATTTGCATTGCATTATTATCTGAAGAAAAATATCATAATTTACACGCACACATGGTTTTTTTTTAAAAACCCGTTATTAAGAAAAAACATTTTCCAGTACGTTGATAGTACTAAAGAATTTTTTCTTATTCAGCACAAATCACTATATCCCTATATATGCATATAAATTATGCTAGCAGTAATATAAAACGAAATTAATCTAATTTAGGTTTTATTATGCGCCTTCTTGCAATTTCTGTTTCAGTCAATGAATGTAATTCATTATTTCTGCTGTGCAGTACCTTTAAAAAAATTTCTTATACAGCATAAAATCGCATAAACACGCAATTATCTATATATTTGCATATAAATTATGTCAGCGGTAATCTAAACGAAATTAATCTAATTTAGGTTTTTATTATGTGCATTCATTGCAATTTCTTTTTCAGACAATGAATCTAATTCATTATTTTCTGCTGAGCAGTACCTTTAAAAATTTCTTATACAGCTTAAATTATGTCAGCGGTAATCTAAAACGAAATTAATCTAATTTAGGGTTTTATTATGTGCATTCATTTCAATTTCTTTTTCAGACAATGAAACTAATTCATTATTTCTGCCGAGGTATAATTATATTCGCTTACATACTGTTTTGTTAATTAGAATAGATTACAGAGCTGAATTTTTTCAGAAAACGATGCAAATTTTTAATTTTTTCTAACAGATTAGTTTATTATTTAATATAAAAACTTCACGTAGATTTTACCAACAGTATTCAAATCAGATCTCTTGTATAATTATTAGTTACTATTACTAGCAACTTTTAAAAAATGAGTAACTTGTCATCAATCAAAAATTGTAATAGTACCAACGTAAAAGTTCTAGAGCAATTTATATTACATTCTGACGAAGACGTGATTAAAGAAGTTTTTGGTTGTTCTTCGTCTGAATTCAACACTGCTGCTATTTTTGATAGTAACGTAATAGATATATCACGGTAAGTGCTTTTTTCACATTTATACATGTGTTTTTAAAACAGTACTAATTTATAAGTTACATTAGATCAAAATCCATTCTGGAAATTCTGAGGCTATCGTAGGATCGTTGACA
Source organism: Platerodrilus igneus (assembly GCA_036346225.1). Classification (NCBI taxonomy): domain Eukaryota; kingdom Metazoa; phylum Arthropoda; class Insecta; order Coleoptera; family Lycidae; genus Platerodrilus; species Platerodrilus igneus. The sequence continues at coordinate 2,708,845 of JARFIW010001167.1, forward strand.
CACTCTGATCCTCTCAGAAACATCAGGTAGTATACAAAAGAAAAGGTGAACCTACAATAATCTTTTATGTTATGCTTACAGATCAGGCAAAAACATGTCGACTATGAAAAGTTATGTACAGAATCTAATATGGCTGTTTGCTGTGAAGATGATAAATCTTACGAAGATGACACAGTAGAGTTGCTTAACGCATTTAAAAAGCGTGGAGAGAAGCTACTGCGTCGTATAGATTTGGAACTAGAAATAATAAAGCAAAAAAGAAAGGAACTAACAGCGAGGGAGCAGCAGATACTTCAAGAACGGGAGTTAATAAATACTTTTTCATTTATAAATAGTTCGATCAAAATATTCAACAATTTGTAAAATAAAAAAGTATTTTATAAAAGTTTCTCTTTTGAAACAAGACTTTCTCTAAACAAGGTAGTAAATTCAAAGTAAAACGCACATAAATCAGAATCCACTTTAATTTGATACATCATTCTTTATACAATCGACTTAGATGTGTTATAATAATAAACTAACTTCTGTGACATATTATTCTGAAAATTCTATGTTGACAGTTAGACCGATCGATCCCTTACTAGTTATGTATACGTGTTTGTTCGAGCCAATACTTTCATTTAATTGTTTCACTCCATGCTTGAAGGTATTCAAAATATCTCAATGGTAATATACTCTTGAACTCTTCTGTTTCCACTAATACTCTTTCTCCATATTTTGTCTTGATTGTTTCCACTTTTAAAACTTCAAACCTCTTATTCACTACAAGATCTTTTGAATTTACATAAGGTTTGCGATATGTGGTTTTATTAAGAGTATTAAAATCCATATTGCTTTTCTTTGACTAATTAAATTAATATTAGGAGCAGTCTCTTTATATAGCAGATTACCACCATCTGCGTACTTTGCCAACCCACTTTTCAACCTATCACAAGAGTGAACTAATTTTGAATTGAAACCGGCCCATGTGTATTTGCAGCCTCTAAACATAAATCAGAATCCACTTTAATTAAAACACAATTGACTTGAATGCGATATTTTGCATCTGTCATACTGTCTCGCTAGAAAACCAAATTCAAAACATCTACACACATTTTCTCTGCACTTACATTTTTCAACATACGTGTGTTTTGAAATATGTTCCATTGAAAGTAATATAAAGCTGATCCTAATTCAAAACGTGCCCACAAGTATTTTACATTTGAAAAGAATTCAGGTTTTCACATTTTACATTAAAAGTATATAACGCCGATCCTAATTCAAAACGGTGCACGTGTAACTTCTCGCTAGAAAACCGAATTCAAAACAGCTACACACATTCTTCTCTGCACTTACATTTTTTTTCAACATACGTGTGTGTTTCATTGAAAGTAATATAAAGCCGATCCTAATTCAAAGCGTGCCCACAAGTATTTTACATTGAAAGTATATAAGAATTCATGTTTTCACAACTATTTTACATTCAAATGTTTTCACAACTATTTTACATTGAAATTATATAGGGCCGATCCTAATTCAAAACGTGACAGACGTATTTTACACATGGAAAATACGTCTGTCGCGTTTTGAATTAGGACCGGCCTTACTTACCTACTGTTGAGCTTACGGCTTGTTCAGAACTATAGGATCTTCTTACGGTTTGTTGAGACGAACACCTTCGTTAATTATTTTGGTTGTTAACCTTAAAATTCTAATTCTTAAAAGCCAATCCTTGTTTGTTCTACAGCCATATGTTTCATCAACGGACATTTAATTTATTTTAGACGGTACATAAAACGTCAACATAACATTCTTGTACGATAAAAGATAATATTTGTAGGTAGTAAAATTAATGCATGGGCTTAGATAGCCTAGCACATATAATTAGATACTTCATTAAAGGTATATGCTACTGCATGATGTGCCCTCCAAGGATATGCTACCGGAGGACCCATCCATTAATATTTTAAACGGGTTATTCAGGTAGGCTTTCTTCATAAGCATTTTGCTTATATTCAGGTACGACATCATGGCCTTAGAAAAAACATATTTATCGGAAGACGGCATGTGCTCAAAAAGACCGTTCGATATGAAGACAAGCGAAAATTTGTTCTGGTTTACAGATAACCACACATTTTGAAAGATGGTCAAAACAAGAAAACTATCCTAAATAACTGATTCATATATACACCAGTTGTGTATTTTATGGACATTATTCAAAGGTTAACCAATAGGAAAATTACATGTGATCTTAATTATTTATATTATTTATACAAAAAAAGAACATTACATTAAGACTAAAGATCAATGTATATAGTGTATTATTTAATAATACTAAAGGGAAATGTTACACAAATCAAAACTAACTTGTGATTGTAAGCTGTATTAGTATAAAATTAAGACGAATAATGCTTTTATATTGAAGGAAATTGGACCACAATGTAAATGGCAAGGGAATAGTGAATTGACATGTTATAAGTTGCTACACACTTTCTTCTATTGTTCGGACTACCCAAACAACAGAGAGTGTGTGGGTTGTCAAACTACTACAGTAATATCCTAATCTATATTGAACAATTTTTGGATTAATTATTAACACAAAAATAGTATACTTAGAAACACACTAAGATAAATTAATACTCATTTAATGAAAGTAGTATAGGTATTTAAAATTATGACGTTTTAAATAATTGTACAATTAACGTTTTCTATTTAGTCATTTCAACATGTTCATGTAAACGACACGATCGATAGCTATTTTTAAAGGAAAAGTGTTCTGTATAATGTAATGTACTATTAATAGAAGAAGTATTGGTATTTAAATAAAATGCGCTTATGAACATTCAACCAAGTCAACACATAGGTAGGAGATTATTAAAACATGGTATTTTCATAGACAATCAATTCATGTGATTATGCTATATCATGTATCACCAATATTTGACCTATTAACACCTATGCGATCTCGTCGCCAAACTATCCATTTTTGTAATTTTTGAACCAAAGAAAGTAGTTTACAGATACATAACACACTTACATACTAAGGAACATTGGTTAGCATGCAATTTATGTAATTAATCTGAATCCTGTAAAGATTGCACGAAATTCATATGACATCACATGGTAACGATAGTCTATTTACATGCAATATGCGTGATTATTCTGCATCACAGCACTTGAACGTTTCAACAGCAGAAATTTTGATAGGGTAAATTTTAATAGGGTCAATTGGAGCCAAAGCAACACACCCAGAAGAGTGGTAGGAAGAGATAATGAAACGAGAACTACTGAAAATAAAAATACAAACCGAGAAAACAATGATGAAAATTCACAAAGGGAAAGTTCAACGTATGGCTTTGCAAACTGTTCTATTATACCTCTCTGTAGTGTACCAGATTTTTTGTATTTCATAGTCTTTACATAACTTTTTTAAAGTGTTACTTATCAACTGAGATGCATTATCGCAGATAACGAACTGCGGAACTCCAAAAACAAGAAAAACTTTTTCCTCCAAAAATTTTTGTATTGCAGGGGCTTTAGCATTTGTCAATGGATATAATAACGTATGCTTAGAAAACCAATCTCCCATTACAATTCACCATTTATGACCGAGCTTTGATCGTGGTAATGGACCTATTAAGTCTATTGCAATAATTTGAATAAGGAATTTAGGTTCTTTCTCATTTCGCATGAATCCAAGAGGAGGTGCGTTGCATGCTTTTTGAGTTCCACATGTAAGACAATTACGACAAAATTTTAAAATGTCTAATTTCATCAGTGGCCAATAATAGAATTCTAGAACTCCTGATAGAGTATTTGAATAACCAAAATGAGCTGAAGTAGGTGTTTCATAAAAGCGACTTGTTGTGACTTTGGTACTAATTGTTTACATTCAATTAAATTTGAAGTTAAAGGCAATTTTGTTTGTAAAAGTTTATAAACTAGATTACTCTATACTTTCCATTGAGGATATTTTGTGGGCGATGACAAAATTCTTTTTCTCATTAACACATGCCAAACATCTAAATTTTCTAATTTAATTTCCAATATTTCAAGAGTTGGATTTTCGATAGCAATAGCGTTGTGAAGACCATCAGGAATCACACTAAATTTTTCTTTTCTATGTACTAAATTAAAAGAATATAGCCGAAGGCGAATTGCCCATCGAGCAAGTTTGCCGGTCGGGTTTTGTATTTTACTTAACCATAAAAGTGAATAATGGTCTGTGATCACTGTTAAACGTGTTTCTTCGACCAGGGTCTAAATCTTTTGATAGCAAAGATTACTGCTAAACTTTTTCTGTTATCGAATAATTACGTTCCAAGCGGCTTAAAGACTTACTGCGTATGAAATTACATGTTCTACTTCATTAACTTGTTGGATTAAAACGACTCCGAGGTCAGCGTCACTTTCATCACATTCGATGACGAACGGAAGAGAATAATCGGGCTGAGATAGCAATGGAGCTGTAACTAGGATTATTTAATTTGTGTGAACGAAGACTCTACAAGTGCGAGTAGGGGATCGCAGGGTTCCTAAGCCAGATCCTCCTTATGGGAATTTACACAGCGGATCCTCTTTATGGGAATTTACATGTAAAATAAGGAGGATCCTCTTGTAAGGTAGAGTTTTCACCCTTGCAAAATATTCGCACATCCAGTAACAGTATTAAATAGCATTGTCATTTTAAATCTGCACGACAGTTTTCTTCAACTAAGCATTTTTTAGCTACAGGCATGGATCTTATTACCACCACCGCCACCGCAACCTAAATGTCATATCATACTTTCTATCTTGTTTAGCTCATCTTTAGAGATAAATCTAACGTATTTGGTGTCAATTAATATTAGATTTTTCTCAGCTACCTGAATTTCTAGGCATTTTTAGATAGCGTCACTCCCTAAGGCGGTTTCCCAATTTTAAGATTTTTAACCAGCAGCGATTTCTGACCGTCCTTATAAATTTTTTAGACATGCGATACATCAAATTAGTCTAGAATTTTACGCAGAATCAGAATCTGTAAATAGATTTAAAATCCGACCATTCCTGATCGTTTTACGCACATACCCTCTAGCGAACATATAAAATATTATTCTTGTTTCTTTTAAGATAAATATATATCGTTTGGTATCAACTAATATTAGATTTTTTTAGGAAGCCCAAATCTGTAAATAAATTTTAAATAGGACCACCACCCCTTACAAAGTTATACTTTTATGCTTAATATCAAACTTAATAAAATTTGTATAAAAGTATTGCGCTGGTTCTAATTCTAGTACTTTTTCAAAATAAGATTAACTTTTATAAGCCCTAAAGACAACCAAATATACATAGATTTCTCTGAATATCTTAAAAATCAATTTAGGTTTTTGTTAATCAATTTAAACCTTTGAAAAAAACTCCATAAAACACTAAACGTTTTATATTATGCTTATTGTTTACAGGATAATTACTAATAAAATAATTAAATACCTTCTACATAATATTTTTGGTATGATTTGTTTAGTTTCCAAATAAATCACGGAGCGAAAGTTGTATCTCATTTGCAAGCGCAGTTAATTAGTGTAAAGCTTAATTTGTTTTAAATAAAGAAATCGAATACTTGACTAGATTCAATGATTTACTCATTGCCGACTCATTAGTTTGAACAATTTGTATCTCATTTGTTAAACGCAAACCACTTATATGATTATCAACATCCTCTAATGACCTAGGAATAATTATTCATACGAGGTCAGTTTTGTAAATTATTTGGAAGTGAATCTCGAATATTCCTACGAGGCGATTAATTGCATTTACCGGAATTAAAACTTGTCGTCGGCTTTACTGCTCATTTTGAAAAAATTCCTGTACAACTTTCCATACTATTAACTGCATATTTGGTGACGCTAGAAGGAATGCAGTTATCGGTTACCCCACTTTAAACCTAATAAAAGACAAAATAGTTTAATACGTCTATTAATATTTTTTGCTAATGTTGGTGATACAAATAAGCACAACAAACTTTATTAAGAAATATTGGTTTTTAATAAAATATGTAAATGTATTGATAATATCTATAAACCGCTGTGGTAACCAGCGTCTGGTAAATCTGGGACAGCCCAATCTCTAAACATTTGCGCAAGCAATTGCCTCGCAGGCGCTTCTTCTTTGTACTGGATGGGGAAACATTTAATAATTTCCAACACCGTCAAGTAATTTAAATTGCTGCAATCATTAGACAGAGAAATACTTAGAAAATGGTTCGATAATCTACTTTAAATGTAGTTCAAAATAAGACGTATTTAATAAAATATATACATGTATTGATAACATCTATAAACCGCTGTGGTAACCAGAGTCTGGCGAATCTGGGATAGCCAAATCTCTAAACATTTATGCAAGCGATTGCCTAACAGTCTCATCTTCTAAGTACTGGATGGGTTAACATCTAATAATATCCAACACTGTCAAGTAATTTAAATTGCTGCAATCATTAAACAGAGAAATACTCTCACAGTTCTCTTCTTCTAATAACGTTTGAACCCTTTCTTCGTCCGTCGTAGTTCAACATACATTTATTATATCACCTATAAATTTTTCCTAAAATTCTGGAAAGTTTCTACACCGCAACTCCTCCATTTTATAGCAGATTAATTCTCACAATTTTAATAGCTTGATGCACTCGTACTCAGGTAGCACAATAACATTCTGATCATTCGTAACTTTCATATTATATAAATTTTCTTCTTGGAATTTATTCGCTACTCATACACTTCTATTAGATGTTTCAGCAATCAGTTTTAATCTGAATTCAGATTCAGTTGTAATTCTAAAACATCCCCGCCAGAAAAACAAATCGATCTTACGTAAGTAATCCATTTTTATAGCATAATTTTGGCACATTCTACTATTGCAGATAATATGTACGACTGTCTGCAGATCACCGTATAAATCAAAACCAACTTCTACGTTATCGTGGTAAAAATTTAATGTAAATTCACCTAGCGCATAGGTGGTCTTACCTACTAGTTTGTCAATACCTAACGGCACTCATATCACTTTTAACGTCAACACCAGAAAAATCCATCTTTAACTTGTAATTTTGAGCAACTCGACGATACTTTGACAATTAATGCTCTGGAACATAGCTCCCTTGCCTTTTATGCCGATGGTTGAACGCGCGCAGCTCTTAATTATGTTAATTAGCGTTATATGCAAGTCTTGACTAAAAAAGTGACGCTATAATTGTTTTATAGTGGGTTTTACCTGTTTGTATTTAACAACCAACACCATTTTTAGAATTTTTATAAAAAAATTACTCTTAGCAGTATTTTTAATATAACTCCGTCGTGTAAGATATCAATTATTACTTTGTTTTTCCTCAGGTTCTCAAATCTTTCGAATTTTTTTCCAAAATTGCACGACTCTATACTGATTTACAGATCAACCTTTTACAATCTATATAGGGTTTATGTTTAATCTATTCCTAAACAGTATTGCTCTGTCTTTTGAGATATACTCATTGTATAACCTATAAAATTAGCATAGATACATACATACATACATAGCATTAATACGTCTTTTAAAATTAGCGCTTCAAAAACCTAAGAGCAAAACATCTCTACATTTTTATTTAGATTTAACTCAATAATAGCGTAAAACTCAAAAAATATCTAGGATTGTTAAAATTTTCTTGGCTGTAATTTTTAGCTTCTCCTAGAAATAAACTATTTCGATATGCTTCTCGTTGTGTTTGTTTATGGCGTCACATCCAGTAAAAACGGTTTTACACACACTGCATGAGATGTTTAAGATGTTCATTCTAGAAAAAATTAATGATTAACAATTTTTTGAATTACACATGTAAATATTAATTTCTTCTACGTTTGCAGGTTAAAATTCAAAACAAGACTTACTCTTCTTTGTCGATGTGCTCACACAAAATTTTCAAAGGTGGAAAATTCTATAACACTATTGTGTATAGATGCAAAAGCTTAAATTACATTAGAACAACATTTTGATTTATTCCAAATACGAAAACAATCCTAATACAAACAATGTTATTATTACTTATCATTGCTTGTTTATTATAAATATGAAAGAATATTAAAGCTGTTGTAGATATGAAAAATTAATAATACCTACTTGTACCATGGAGGCCTTTCATCATTACACTTTAAAATTACAAATACATTGATTGTTGCAAGGTTTTGCATCTATAAACAAGTTGTATTAACGCGTTAGTAATTAATATTTAGGTATAATTTACTCGGTATTTCAATCCTGCAATATAACTTGCATTATAGGATAAACTCTATTGGTAAACAATTTAAATAACTCGCCAAAATAAAGAAGTAAATTTGCCAACAATGTTTTTCAAATGCGGTTCACATTTTTACCTAATTTGATATATTTTGGATTACGATGATTTTTATTATTTATATAATAAATAGTTTGCAAACTCATCGCATTATAAGATCCATTTTAAGAAATTATGTAGGGGAGACCGGGGTTGGTTGGCGCACGGGTTGGTTGGCGCACTCGTTATATCTGAAATATTAGAAAGCTGACAACAGCGTAACTATGATCAGACGAAAGATCGACACAGACTGCATCAGTAAACCAACTCAGTGCTGGTTTGACTGCCATTAAAGCAGTAGTGTATGCATTTTGTTGTCCAGGCTATCTAAAGTAATATTCGTACTTTTTCGCTTTTTTGCTACTAAGAACATAAGGTAAGTGTCGCAGATTTTAAACAAATACCATTTTGCTGTACAAGGCATAGCCTTCTATCTGGTATGTGTGCATTTTACTAAAAAGTTATTGTTTAAATAAATATTACAGAAACATTTGCAAGATGTAATTGGGGTTAGTTGGCGCAAAGTCAACGGGGCTACTTGGCGCAACACTTTTGAGGGCTAATTTTTAAAATATAAATAAAAAGCGGTCTTGTTTAGTAAAAGTTATTGCTGTAACTGTTTATAATCAATTAATTGAACGAAATGACATACATCACATATATCATTTGTTATTTTATAGAAAATGCAAACTTATAAAAGAAAGACGGAAAAGGAAATACACCTCCAGATGTAATGCTTCAGGCTGCGAGAGAAGTAAAAATTAATAAAAAATCTATACGCAGTGTTGCAAAAGATTTTGGAATTCCTGACAGAACGCTAACACGATTTTGTTCGAAGGTAACACCTGAAGAAATTAATGGAAATGAGAATTTCCCAAGTACCAACGTAGGTTTTGTCAAGAACAGACAGGTACAGCTTATCAGTTAAAATAAGTTGATTTTGCACTACATAATGTATTTCTTTTGCTTTCACAGATTTTTAGTGACGGACAAGAACAGCTATTAGAGGACTATATCAAAACATGTTCTGATATATATTATGGGTTATCGCCCAAAGGAATTAGAAAATTTGCTTGGGAATATGCTGTTTCATTAAAACTGCAAATTCCTGAATCATGGAGACGTCAAGAGATGGCTGGATCTGAGTGGTTTACTTTATTTTTAAAAAGACATAGAACATTATCTATTAGAACACCCGAAGCTACAAGTCTTGCCAGGGCATATAGCTTTAACAAAACAAATGTCACCCATTTTTTTAACAATTTGAAATTAGTTCTTGACCGTTTACAAATAGGACCAAGTGACATATGGAACATGGATGAAACAGGGATTACGACGGTACAAAAACCAGATAGAATTGTAGCCAGGAGGGGTTTCAAGCAAGTTGGAAGGTTAACGTCACAGGAAAGGGGTGCTCTTGTAACTTTAGCAGCTGCTGTTTCTGCAATAGGAAACAGCATACCTCCATTTTTGATTTTTCCAAGGGTGCACTTTCGTGACCATTTTGTTGCTGCTGGGCCATCTTAAAGTGCAGGCGCAGCTAATCCTTCCGGTTGGATGAAAGCCAACCACTGTTTAGAATTTGTTCAACATTTTGTGCGTCATACCAAATGCTCTCAGCAAAAGCCTGTGTTGCTTTTGTTGGATAACCATGATTCCCATCTATCTATAAACGCATTAGACTATTGCAAAGCGAATGGGGTTACGGTACTGTCGTTCCCCCCTCACTGCTCTCATAAACTCCAACCACTTGACCGTTCCGTTTATGGTCCTCTAAAAAAATACGTAAATACAACATGTGATAGTTGGATGACTAATAATCCAGGGCGCACCATGACAATCTATGATATTCCACAAATTGTCAGTATAGCATTGCCACTTGCTGCAACTCCTACTAACATCATGGCTGGCTTCAAGGTAACCGGAATTTCGCCATTTAATTGCAATGTATTTGGTGAACACGAGTTTCTTGCTGGATACGTCACGGACAGGCCAATAGAAAAACCTGAACAACCAGCTAATGATTCACAAATATCTTCTGTGACAAACAATAGGGCCACTACAATACCAAATAATATTGATGATGGTGCTATAGCTGGACCTTCGCATGCATCGGATTGTCGCGAAGTGACACCACCTCCAACACCAGAACAAATAAGACCATTCCCGAAAGCTGGACCACGGAAATTGAAACGTGGATCTAGGAGAAGACGTTGCACTGCAATTCTAACGGACACTCCCATCAAAAATGCCCTAGAGGAAGAAAAGCAAGCTGCTGTCAAAAATAAGCAAAAAAAAAAGCAACCAAATCTTTAAATCGGCCTAAAAAATCAAGGCAAGAGCTTAAGCAATCTAAAGTGCGTGGCGATAGTAGCTCTGCAGACGAAGAGGAAACTTTCTGTCTTTTTTGTATGGATGCATTTTCCAACAGCAAGTCCGGAGAACCTTGGTTGCAGTGCAGCAGTTGCCATATGTGGGCACACGAGTTATGTGCTGGTGAAAAGCTTGTGTTTTTTTGTGTGCCCTAATTGCGAGTCTTCAGATGATTTGTAATCTACATATACATTAATGTTTCATGTAAATATATTTGCATTTAATCGTATTTTGTATTTATTTTGAGTATACATCGTATAAATAAACTAAAAATTAAGTGCGCCAACTTACCCCAATAACCGCGACAACCAACCCCGTGTGGGGGCACGTAGGCGCACGGCGGATGCTTTGTAATTTTGTTTTGCAATTCGTTATAAATTTAGTGTAGAACAGATTTGATAAACGAAATTGTTACTTAAAACATAAATCTATAAAACGAAACTTATTTAAAGTTTATACAGTTACGCAAAATACTTAAAATAAATGAAATGCAAAATTTGCGCCATCCAACCCCAGTCTCCCCTACTTACGGCTTTCTCTGATTAAACCAACAATATAATTCAGCACCCATTTGTTATCAATAACACACAAATTAACCAAATATAGTTCTCGCAATTTCTAAACCGACTTTCGTTACAAATGATATCACACCATAATGTCATTAACCACTTGCGTAGTTTTTGTTCCGCATTTTGTGCTATTCTTGCTTGCATTTCAAATTGTTCTTTTTAGAACAGACTAGCATTATTTTTGTTTAGGTGAATAAACCATGTCCGGTTCACGTTTAAGAAGTAGAGGATAGCTACTTGTAGCTAGTTTGATAGCGTTTTCTGAACAAGAACGAGATAACGGTGATCCATTTATTCCTTTGACGGCAGTTCGCGAGGCAATTTAATTATTTACTTCAATTTGTAGTTCATCAATTTTATTTTGACGTGTAACAGCTGCTTTAAATATCAATCTGTCCACGGTAACTGCAGTGTCACAAGCAGTTAAAAACAATGAACTCTTCACTTCCAAGAAACAAATTCCCAAAAAACAAATTACTGAAGTAGACGAATTTACTAAATGTGGTATTCGTAATGTAATTTACAGAATGTATGAAAATGATAAGTAAATTTTATTAATTTTGAAATTGTTTATATAATATTAAATAATTTTAGGCGAGCATGTTTTTGTGAAAATCTTGTGGCAAAAGGTAACACACGCTGGGCTCTTTAAGGGCAGCGAAAGATTGTTGAATACAGCACGATGTTGTCAATAGAAGAGTGCGATTTCTGAAAACTTATATACAAGTCAAACAGGAAAATTTGTATCAATTTGTGTTGTTAGATGAAACATGGATTTTTCAAAATGGTTATATAAGCCGTTTTTGGCAAGATAACAATCTGAAAAGTGTAAAAAATACAAGAGTTGACGGAAAAAGGCTAGTGAAATTTACATTTAATAATGTGAATGCATGAAGTAGTTTTACATTATAGGTATATAGTGTTGCATGCAAGTAATGCACAAGGTTTTATTGATGGTAGTGAATTGGTCTTTAGTTCATCGGCAAAAGATCAGGATTATTATTGCGAAGTGAATGAGGATAATTTTTTACGTTGGTTTGAAAATCAATTACTAAAATATTTAGAAACACCATCTGTAATTGTCTTAGATAATGCTTCGTATCACAGTACTACAGAATAAAAAATACCAAACACTTCATGGCAGAATGGCTTAGTAAAAATGGAATCCGTTTTGAAGTAGCATCTTTAAAAAGTGAACTGCTACATGTGGTTGCAATGTAAGTAGAAAATGTGGTATTCTTTGTAGCTAACCAACATATTACTCCAAACTGTAGAAACAAACCGCCCAAAACTTTTAAAATTGATTATTTAGCTGAACAGTACACCCATAAGGTACTAGGACTGCCTCCCTATCATTGTATTTTCAATCCAATTGATTTGGGGTATTGCTAAAAGTTATTTTAATCGTCACGTTGGTAGGGATGGCAGATCGATAGAAAACTGTATGGCAATGTGGCACGAAGCATTAGCGACTCCAACGCCTCAAGTTTGGGCAGATTCTGTACAACACACAGAAACAATCATTAAAGAATGGTGGGATCGCGAAATTCGGTTTGATATAAAGGATGTAGCACAATTGGTCATTGATGTAAATGAAGATAGCAACGACAGCAACTGCAATTCAGGCTGAAGTGCAGCTAATGAACACAAATTTATAGAACTTTAAGGAATTTCATGAAAGAAATTTTTTACACGATAGACACATTGATGTTTGTAAATTAATTAATTATTGGCATTTAGTTTATGGTGTATTAATACATATCTTTAATTTTCTGTATAATAAATAAATACAAAACAAAGTAGAATTTCTATTGCTAAATATCAAACTTTTAATAGGCACTTTGTTAATTTCTTTGATCATAATACTTTCATCTTTAAACATTGGCTGCAAACTCACACTTTTCGTTCGTGATGTAATTGATCATTTTCGGATTGCACTTTTATAATCTTTGACAATATTATTTTGCTAAAGTTGTTTACTTACATCTTACCAATAGCTAAGTGTAATGTGTCTTCAAATTTAATGTGTGCTTGAGCTACTGTTGAGGAGCTTACTTATTTTACTACCTTCATACATCTCACGCTGTTCAAATTTAGCAAAACTATCACACCAGGTACACCAAGCTTGTATTTTCGTATAACAACCAATGCAATAAAACCTTCACACTACATTTGTTGTATGGACTTAAAAATTGGATTTAACAAGGTAGTGCTTTATGATGGTCCTGGGTTGGAATTACACATTATCAGTATTTTTTAAGTCTAACAATTTCATCAGTTCCGAAATACCAGCTAGTTTTCACTATATTGTGTTAAGTTGTTTAACATCCGGCAAACCTTAAAAACAAATTTTCATAACAGTTCGCCTCTTCCTTTAGTTTAACAAGCATAACCTCTGGAAGTCTTGATTATTAGTGGCTATTATTCCGTGCGCGGTATAACATGCGTGTGGCTATTTAATTAAAAATATATAACACATTAAAAACATTCAATTATATATAAAATATCCCCCACTAGTACAAATTTCCACATAATAACATTTATTATTATGCTAAACAGCTTAGACGGCAATTATGTCAGTATAAAATCATTTTGCAGATTACCTTTTAAAAAGTAACAAACCACATTCTGTCACCAATTACTAAATAAAAGCAAAATCTATATTGTACCGTTAACGTCATTGTAGTTACGAGGAATTGCTATTTTGATAGTGGCAACAACGCCAATATATGACAACACAAATATTGATGACGTAAGTCAGTTCAGAAATTGCAGAACTATATTATGCCACACTTGTAATATTAAAATAGATAAATATAAACTCGCAAGAAAACCAACTACATTTCAAGTGCGAAATCTACAAAATCTTTAGCTCCGCCTTTCGCATAAAAATGCATTAAAGTTGCTAAGAAACAAATTGAAGCGAATGACATTTGCGTTAATAAGTGGTACTCAGCTAATAAAGCTTGACAATTGTCGAAGAATACTGAACATGATGAATTCCCACACCAACGAAGGTCCACTCGCATGCAATTTGTGTAATTATACCACTTCCCAAATAAGTAATTTAAAACTACACTTGGGATCACATTTTGACAAGCGTCCATTTGCATGCAATTTATGTAATTATGCCGCATCAATGAAAAGTATTTGTTAAGACATATGAAATCGCATACTAACTTGCAATTTATGTAATTATGCCGCATCAAGGAAAGATCAATTAAAAACACATATGCATTCGCACACTAACGAACGTTCATTCGCATGCAAATTGTGTAGTTATGCCGCATCACATAAAAGTAATTTCAAAGCACACATGCAGTTGCACACTAACGAACGTCCATTCCAATTCAATTTGCGTAATTATACCGCATCAAGGAAAGATTATTTGCAAATACTTATAAAGTCGCACACTATCGAACGTCCACTCGCATGCAATTTGTGTAATTAACCACTTCACAAATAAGTAATTTACTACTACATTTGGGGTCACATTCTGACAAGCGTCCATTTGCATGCAATTTGTGTAATTATAGCGCGTTACAAAAAATTAATTTACAAAACCATTTGCGGATGCATACTAACGAACTTCTGTCCGCATGCAACTGTTGTGATTATACCGCGAAACAAAGAAGCAATTTACAACATTCGCAGGTGCATACTAAGGAACGTCGGTTTGCATGCAATTTGTGTAATTATAGTACGTCACGAAAAAGTGATGTCCAGAATCATTTGCGGTCGCATACTAACGAACGTCCATTCGCATGCAATTTGTGTAATTATAGCACGGCACGAAAAAGTGGTTTACAAAAACATTTGCGGTTGCATACTAACGAACGTCCGTTCATATGCAATTTGTGTGATTATACAGCAAAAGACAAAAGGAGTTTACAACAACATTTGCAGGTGCATACTAAGGAACGTCCGTTCGCATGCAATTTATGTAATTATAGTTCGTCACGAAAAAGTAATGTCCATAACCATTTGCGGTCGCATACTAATGAACGTCCATTTGCATGCAATTGGTGTCATTACCGCGCGTCACGAAAAATTATTTTACTAGTACATTTGCGAGCACATACTAACGAACGTCCATTCACATGCAATTTGTGTAATTATAGCACGTCACGAAAAAGTGATTTACCATACCATTTACGGTTGCATACCAACGAACGTCCGTTCGCATGCAATTTGTGAATATACCGCAAAACAAAAAAAGAATTTAAAACGACATTTACAGGTGCATAATAAGGAACGCCCGCTCGCATGTGTAATTATGCCGCATCAGTAAATAGTAATCTACAAGCACATTTGCGATCGCATGCTAACGAGAGTATGTTCGCATGCAATTTGTGTAAATATAGCGCGTCCCGAATATGTGATTTACAAAAATATTTGTGATTGCGTAGTAAAGAAAGTCCATTGGCATGCAATTTGTGTAATTATAGTGCGAGATAGATTTTGAGTTTTTGTGAGCTTCTTTTTAAAAAATTTATTTAAAAAAAATACTACTATCAATTAATTTCACTTTAATTCGATAATTACAAAAATGATTTGTTTCCTTTACAACTTGAACGCTTGTATTCATTAAACGCAAAGTAAATCCACTTGAATATTTTAATAAATTAATAATTAAAAATAAGTAGCTTGAACTGCTAACAATGTTAAAGTTATGAAGTTTGAAGACTGACTGGTGATCAGAGTTTCTTACACTTAACTTGAAGCCTCTGATTTCACATCGTTTTCTGGAAAAGTGCAGATCTTGCTTTCTGCTGTTCCCTGATAAATCATACATTGTCTTTATTCTAAGTAATTATAAATGAGTTTGCGTGATCGCAGTTTATAGTTTCTTAACCTGTGATATCTAGCTGCGTCTGGGATACAGAGTAGTCGTTTCTTATTCTTATTTCTAATATGATCTCTGTTGACACCTCTTATGTTACATTCTTTAATACAATGTATCATGCTATTTCTAATACATAATTATTACATTTAATTTTATATACATATTAACATAGGGGATATGTAACTCGCGTCCCGAAAAAGTGATTTACAAAAACATTTGCGATCGCATACCAATGAATGATATGCCTAGATTTGCAGAGAAATTGGTATTGGGGCGCATAAACTAGGGGCCTAGCAGAGGAATACACATTCTGATATGCAGTTCATCTTCAAAGAAGGGAGATCTGCGTTAGATCCAGTGGACGAAGTTGTACGACGAGGGAACGTAACAAACACGACCGCTCTCTACTGTGATTGTCTTTGACATTAAGAACCTTTTTAACTCCACAAAGTGACATGGTGTAAAAGATTTCCTAGTAGAATGGAAATATCACCACATCTGTTGATCGTGATTGGGAGCTATTTAACAAACATACAGGAGAAACAATTACATTGCCAGCGACATGGATCGGTTCTTCGATCGACGTTGAGGATCGTTATGTCTGATAGAGTACGCCGCTTAAAAGTATAGGAAGGTATCGCTGCCATTGGGCTTGCCGGCGATCTGATAATTTGACAAAAGCGGTAATCGAAGAATGGATGATCGACAAAGAGCTTTAGGTAGCACTGGCGAAGATGAAATACTTACTGGCAAACCGCTTATAGAACGGTCTCGACAGACTCAGTTCTGGTCATAGCCGATATTCCACGCTTAGATCTTATTTCTAAAGAGAAGGCCGACACGAGGCGGTAAAATATCGACAAAACCACTGCAAAGGCAAGCATCATGAGTTCTTGGCAGGCAAGATGGGATGCTCTAGCAAAGAATAAGTGAACTAAAACACTGATGCCGGAAATAGAAACGTTGGTACAAAGGACACATGGCAAAGTTAAATAACATCTATATCAAATTCTGAGTGGCCTCGGCCGCTTCTCGAATTACGTCTATGTCACAAGTACGTATATAATCAATCGTTGCACCATGTGTAATCCGGAGGCCAACTTAGATTATATAGAATTTGAGTGTACGTGGCATAGATGTAGGACACAAATCGATACAAACAAAAGAGAACAGTTAACATCACGGGTACATTGTGAGACTCCTGCTACAATTTCAGGAGGGTTGAGTTAAAATAGTAACAACACGCAAAGAGAGTGAGCAAGATGGTTAATCCTGAGATAGAATAACGATATCCCCGCAGCACTTTGAAGACATGCCCTACGGTAGTGCTAAAGACGCTTGTTACTAGCGGGAAGTTGGAGAAGGGTTTAGTTGGCCAGCATAGAACGCACAGAAAGGAGACTATGAATTGATCGACCCTAATGAGAGATTGTGTCAATCTAACACTTCCTCTCAAACTTTGATCCATCTATCCATGCGGCAGTGCCTATTTCATAATATGGGGTGTGGAAACCGCAAAGCACAAGGGTGTTACCTTGGTGGCATTGAAAGGTTTCTAATCTTGTTTAAACTAAAAAACGAGGGGAGGGCGCCTTTGCAGTGGTGCTAGGTAAACTAGATAAGACAAAATAGCAACAATCAAGTGACTAAACTAATGGGAATACTCGCATCACCAAAAGAAGGTCACGAACGGTGGGTATATTAACTGTTACCCAACATTGAAACCATCGATCGACCTAATATATTTCTACGTGACATGGACTTCACTCATGGTGTTTAAAGACATACTCGAGAGTGATTATAATAGGGAAGAGGAGACTCCAGGGCACGTTATACTACGTTGCATTATTTATGACAGTGACACTATAATAGAACATAGAAACGAATACATATAATGCTCTTAGCTACAAAGGGCTGTACAATGAATTAAACTGTCTATCCAGACAGCAGGCACGACAACAATAATATCAACACCGACTGATTGAAAACTATAACTACTCATACCGAAATGAACAACCAACTATATATACATAATTTAGCAACGCTTAAACAAGCTTAACCGTAGAGCAGAAATTAGCACGCTCCCCCAGTTTTCGGATGCCGATGGCGGGGAATGTACAGAATATAGGTTAGGCTGACCCCAAGTTTTTTATTTCCAGCTACCATTATGTAGGTACAAAACTAATAAGAATTAGGTTAAGTTAAATTGCATAAACGGCGGACTTAGTTTAGATAAGGTCTATGTGCGATTTTCAGAAATCTGTGTTCAGGTTATTCTTTAAGCTGAAAGGTTACTGTAATCTGTAGCCGTACCGTCTACAAATTAGAGAGATGACACCATTGACGAACAACGGTATAATTAACAGCTATTTAAACAACTGATAGAAAGAGTATAAAAGGAAGATACAAGATACTCTAGAGCATAATGGTAAAGAACAATATCTAAACCATTCGACTCGACGGGAGTTCAAACAGTCTCTACAACTGATCCACAATTGCTTGATCGAGTTGTTAAAATAAACACATCCAATATTTATGTAAATCATACATAACAGTTAGTTGATTAGTATTTGTGTAAACAAATTAATACTGCATCAGCCCAATGTACTCGTTTATTTACGAAAGATCTTAACGTACTAATTGTTGTTTGTAACTAGGATTAGTGAACTCTACATCGGTATTTCGTTAAAGTAAGGATTATTTGTATACATCTGTGAATAATTAAACGGGTATTGGACCAAGTAATGAAACGTTACTTAATCAGACACTAAAGAACAACAACAGTGCGCAATTTTACAACTTACAAGAATGCTCTGAAACGAGCGTTAAAATGCAATGCATCTATCTTATATTGCACAAATACACATTTAACAAACATTCTATACGAACATTACGAGTGCATACTCTCGAACGCTTGTTTAACAACAATTTATGTGGTTATTTTGTATCACAGAAACAAATTTTGAAAGAACACATGTAGTCGCATATTAACGAAAGAGTGTGTTAAGCGTGACCCACCAGCTGGACTAAAAATAGAAACTGCATAGAAACAAAAGAGAAACTGATTGTTATTCTATAAGATGATTTTATAACCAAGTTAACATATTAAAAATGTAATTAAATTGAAATGCTAATAAAAGTAAGAGGTTTATTTTAGATAGAATTGAATTATTATTTAAATTGATGTATTATTGTAAAACATATTAGGAACTAGCAGACGTGACTAAAAACCGCAGGCTATAGATAAGTGTAAATGCCAAACCTTGTTATGAATAGTAACGAAATGACAAACAATAGGATGATGCAAAATGTTTTCCCTATGATCAAATAACAGGATGAGTAGGGTAGCTATGCCGCTTTGGAAGACATGCCGCACAGCAAGATATGTATACGCTGGTTTGAGAACAAAATTGTCTGTATGCAAATTTGCTTATTGGGGTGTCCATTGTGTAGGATAAAATGCGGGGGGTGAAGCGCTGGGGTTTTGGTGTGTGGAAGATATGTATACGTAGGTTTTAAGAACAAAATGGTCTTTGTAAGGAAAATTTGCTTTTGGGGTGTCTACTGTGTAGAATAAAATGCGGAGCGAAGCGCTGGCGCTCCAGTGTCTTGTTGGTGGATAGTTTGCTTAATAATGAATGGGGTTCGTTAGGCCTTTTGTCCTCGGAGTGCGCGAGCAGCGCCAGCCGGGCGTCTTTATTGTTAGACGGTATGGGGCGTGTGCAATAAACGTGGTGGATGACGTTAAACAATGTAAATGATAAATGGGCACCCCCCGCGTACCCCTCTAGGTGATTGACTACTTCGGAGATATTTTTTAAGAAATTTTTTAGCAGCGTTCCCGTGTTAAATATTAAATAACATGGGGAAGGTGTTAAACATTTTTCAAAATGATGTGTGTAGAATGGAGTCCACGTTCTGAGGGAGGTAGTACCCTTTTGGGTGCTTGACTGTTTCGAAGATTTTTTTTGGTAGGTTAAGCTAAAAATTAAACGCGGGAAGAATTTTGTTATGTTTAGCAAAAACGTGCAAGTGGTAAAGAATTTTTTAGCGCTCCTCAAGAGCTGTATTTTGTATGAAGTAGCGAATAACATTTAGAAAATATACGAAATGTGATATAATGGATTTAATTTACAAAGTTTTGTTACGTTGAATTCTAATAAAAATCAGCCAAACTATATTCGTTCCTAATATATAAAGTCCGTTTTAATCAAAACCGCGTTCTAAAAATTTTCACCTATTTAAAAATAATACGAAAAATGATTTCGTTCCAAATTTAGTTGTTCATCTAGATCAATTCCGTTTAATTAAAATCCTGTTCAAATATTTTGCTAATTGGAAATAAAATTGCAATAAAATATTCTATTTGCGTTTGGGTGTTTAAAGACTACGCTTCGTTAGGGCAAGGTCGCCTGTTATTTGTGGTTATTTCCTGTATTACGTCGATAGACGAAGCTCTGCGCTATACAACGCAAGGTTGGATAGCAACGCTCCGAACAACCTGTTCAGAGATACACGAGATATAGAGCGAACTGGTGTATTTGAAAGGCGTTCTGTTGTAGACGATAATGCTGTCTTAAGAATTATTTCTGGTTGTTATCGCAAGTTTATTTGATATGGTTTGGTTATTCTAAGGTTGCACACGGAATGTGAGGTTTCCTGGCTGCTAGAAGTGTCGGATTTTCTTTGGTCCTACTGCTGCTATGTACTATTGTGGATGTACTGCCAAGTGCTAACACTATGTACGTGATGTATGGGCCCTGTGGGACTACCGCCCCTGTTCGTTACAAAACAAGTGGAACCCTAAGGTCGTATACACATTTCCTTTACTACCTGTTTTTGTCTCGTTTCAACAACTATGTAACTAAAATTATTTGCGAGTTAAAATTGTGGTAAACCCCAGTTTTACCACAACCAAATTTAAATACCCATTTTTGGAATTTGATAAACTATTTCGCTTTCTCCTCTTTGTGTGCGGATTAAATTATTATTTAGACCAACTATTGGGTGTAAATTTTCTTGAAATACCAAATTTTAGTAATAATAAATGTAAACTACCGTGTTCTAATATTTTATGTATTAGATTTTTTTAATGTTCACGATAATGCTTTAGAGCTGTTGTTTTTAGCGTGAAAACTTTCTTTTTGCTTTAGTTGGTTAATTAATTTAGGGGGTAGTGCCCTATAGACGACAGCTCGCCATGTAAACCTTTGGCTTTGTTTCTACTGTGTTCGGAGTACTAATGTACTCCTGTATATACATTTTGTATTTTGCTTTGATGTTAATTATAAGGTTTTCTGGATGTCGGTGGTTAATTTATTGAATGAGTGCGAGTGTGTTTGGTTTATTTTTATTTCTGGTCCTCCGTTCTTTTGTTTGGGTATTTCTAAAACCCCGCCCACTCACTGGCTGAGTTTGGACAGTCTTTCTTTTTTAGGTTTGTTTTTAGGCTACGGCTATGCACGTAGCAGTCTGCATGTAAAATCTTGTAAAGACAAATTTTTCATTTCTCATGATTTCATTACCTAGATAAAATAACAAGAATTCGCAGCCGAAATCTAGAATATAACCTCGTGTTTTTTCATTGTAATTATAGCTCTCTGGTAATATATATGCAAATCATATCAACATTCAACTTGTAATATAATGGATTTAATTAACATAAGGTGTGTTGCAAAAACATGTTAAGACAGGTATGTCGTATATTTTGTTCTTGATTACATCACCCCAAAATAATTTATACAATTATACTGAACTTGCAGTCGAATCTAACATATAATATTTAGCTTTCATTATATTTAATTATACCCGTATGAATTTAAAATATATGCAAATTATATCACCTTTCATCGCGATTTATTTGCCTCTCGAATAAAAAAATTAATTTGATCTTATATCAGGGTGTTCTTGCTTACATTTAGCAATTTGAATATATTTAAATATTTAATGTAATTATACATCCAATTAATTAATAAGATGGCAATAAAAATTCTTTTACTTTTAATGGTTTGGTGATTGTATGTAGATGACGTATTAGACATTTATATATATATATATATATATATATATATATATAAATTGTAGCGATTGTCCCGGCGTGTATATCGGAAATTCCAAGCAATACCTCTATAAACGAATATACGAGCATAAATATTCCATAAAAACTAACAACAAAAAATGCACCGCTCTAGCGGCCCATGCCCTAGAAAATTTGCACAAATTTGATTTTGATAATGTAGAAATTTTAGGTACTGAAATAAAAGACAGTAAAAGAGGATTTTTAGAAACTATCCAAATCCAAAAAAATTCTCAAGCAATAAATTCAAAAAACGATCAAGAAAATTTCACACAGTTCTACCAAAATTTAATAGCATAATTTGCACTTTGTTATAAATATCCTATTTGCACATATTTCATACATATACCACCACTATTAAACAGGCTTTACTTATCACCACACACTACATTTTATATTGTTTAACAGTTCAGACTAAATAATTAATACTATTACATTCATATACTTTTTAAAGTGTTCTTCGTTCTTGTATTTTTAAACAAAAAGCATCATTTTAATTTTATTTTTATGAAATAATAATTATCAGAGAATTTTATAATTGTGACAAATGTTTAAATGTTTTACTTTAGTTTAAATACGCAATCTACAATTAAGTTTTAGGTATGTAATTATTAAAATATTTTTCATATTCTATAGGTAATATTTTGTAGAACGTAATTGATAATTGTCCTGAAGACCGAAACGCGTCTTAAAAATAATAAACGCAATTACAAATTGTTATAGTTATTCTATCTACTCTTAGAAATAACTATAGGTATACATTGATCAACGTCCAAGAAATTTCAATATTATATATATATATATATATATATATATATATATATATATATATATATATATATATATATATATATATATATAGCTCGTATAATTTCACAAACGTGATGAAGAATTTTAGGTTATGCAAAAACGTTCATGTAGTGAGGAATTTAGCGGTGCTCCTTAGAGTTGCATTAGTTAATTGAAGAGAGGTTTTTAGGTTAAGCAAAAATAGGAAATGTGGTGGATGACATAATCGCTCTCAAAGTGATGAATGGCGGGGGGCTCTTTAGCGTGTTCTGAATGGCGCTGTATTAAATATCAAATATCAAAATTAAGTATCAAAAAAGAATAGCAGAAATTATTCGATTAGTATTTTATGATGGTTTTAGTTTAAATTATTTGTGCGCGCGCGTGTGTGTGTGTGTATGCAAAAAACATGTTAAGACAGGTCACTCGTTATTTTATTCATGATTGCATCACCAAAATAATTTATACAATTACACTGAACTCGTACCCGGATCTAAAATATAACCTTAAAATGTATGCAAATCCTGTCGTTATTTAAAACGTGGTGAAGAATTTGGATGGTGATGTAATCATTCTCAAATGTGGAATGGAACTCCATAAGGTGTTCTGAGCGGCGGCTTTGCACCCATTAGGTGATTGAATACTTCGGAGATTTTTAGGTTAAGCAAAAACATGCACTTGCTGAAGAATCCCCTGAGAATTTCAAAAAATTATTTTTGTATTAAATATATAATGTTAAAAAGAAACACAAAATTTTAACGTTTTATTAACAAAAAGTTACATTCTTTAATTGTCTCTATCTTTTCGTGGGCTGGCGGTAGCAGGTTCTTATTTGAATATAATATAGATAAAACTTCCACATTAAAAAAAGTGCATCTTAGTTAAATGTACCGAAATTTTATTAATTATACTATAGTTTTAAAATAACATGGATATATATGTTATTTAAGCGATTCTTGTTCATATTTTAATTAAAGAATGTAATGTGTTGTTTTTATGCAAGAAAACTAAAATTCTTGCAAGAGGTTTTATGAGACATTTATGTTGGATTATTGTTGGAAAAGAATTAGACAATGTAGCATAAAAAGCAATATAACCGACTTGTACTTTAACTTAATTGAATTCTAAAAAATATATGCATATCTATGGCAGGTAACCCAGCATACACCAATTATATTTTCTTAGTGTAAAATTTTATTGTTAGGTGAATAACCATCCATTTATTATGTAAAATTTATTGCTACAAGCATGGTGATTATAATTTGCAATGTGCAAAATATCTTTTTTTGTTGTTAAAAGACCGATTTAATAAAACACAATAAAAAGATTGTGAATTATTTATTCTAGTTAAATTTTACACTGCTAGAGACACCAATTATTATTATTAGTACTAGATGTAGGTATAACAAAATTTGTATTCCAGATGATAGTATGTTCAAGGGATATTATTAGTTGAAAAGACTCTGTAAGCATGATTACTGAAATTATTAAAATTAAAGAATGTAAAGCTGAGATTTGTTCATAAAAGCAAATATGTTTTCTAAAAGATATGCATAACTTACTAATCTAAAGGTTTCAACATTTTGCAAACTGAGATAAATATTACTTATTTCTTTGCAAAAGACGTTTGATTGTGTAGCCGCCTTAAGGGTTCTACATTGTTCACTGTTTCATGTGTGTCGTTTATCATTAGTTGTATGGCAGCAGATTTGCAATTTTTAATTTTTAACTGGGTTTTTGTTCAATCTTCGTTCAATCTTCAAATAACAGTTTTCTTCGATTGTGGTTAAATATGTGCCTGAAATTGCTTATATTATTCCTTCTCTTTCACAATTTATAATTGCGATAGTTTCTTGCGGAAATATCCCAATCCATTGGTTTTCTGAAATTTTCTGAATTTTCTTCTGTGTTATCTCTATTTGTTTTGGTACACATTGTTTGTAATGTTTGGAAAACTTTAAAATTTATATCTCGCATGGGTATAATTCATATGTCTTGGTTTATTTGTATTATTGTGCATTGTTCATTTGATAGACCATACTTTTGCTCAGTTAAAAATAAAAATTTCCTTTGGGAATGATAATTTGATATTCGTTTTTAACTTTTATGGATAATGCAAAAAGATGAAAGTAATTGTAACTTTCTAATTCTACGATAGGAATTTCTAATGTAAAAATAGTTTCTTTTTTGTTTTTAGAATGCTTTCACATGTGTGGTTTTTTCAAATAATATTATGTTATGGAGATTTATTTCAAAGGGTAATTTGTTCATTGTGATGTTAGGTTTTATTGCGTCTAATTCTGTTAGTAGGTCTTCTGGTTCAATTATACTTGAATGTAAGGTATTGAGTTTCGCGAATGTTGTAGCGTTTTGTAAGGTGTTTAAAATTTGTTATATCACAGAAAGTGCTGCAATTATTTGCGTAAAAAATGTTATACGGCTGTTTTGTGTATACTCTGCTGTAGTTGATTAATACGATCTTCCATTATTATTTGATTGCTTGTTAAGTGTGATATAGTTTCGTTAAATTTTAAAATTGTAGTTTTTGTTTAGGATATTTGTTCTGTTACTATGGTTTTTATAAATATTTATGGTTCCGGGTTGGGATCGTGTCATCTTATAAATCAAGGTCGACGTTTCGTCCACTTTTGAAAGGATAAGAAAATGAAATATAAATATAAAAATGAAACAAATTTAAAAATAATAATAATAAAGATAAGAATAATAAAATATCAAGTAGATAAGTTTACGTGTAAAAAATTATGAAAGAGTTATTTCTAAACTAGCAAACTCACCAGCCCATTTAAGCAAAATGGTTTTTTAATTTTAAAGAGTCCTACGGTTTTGTGTCTTTTTTGCTTTCTGCAACTGGAATTCGACAAGGTTTATCTCTTTCTTGGAGTGGTTTCTTGTCCAAACAAAAAGTAGAAACTCACGAACCCGTAGATCTTCACCAGAGTAAGACTATTGATGTTTGACAAATCTTCACCAGTTTTTTAAGTTCTTTACTGCCCTTTTGTATATTGCACGACTGCGTCAGTTATGGTTTTGGCTGCTGAAAACAACTTTTTAAAAAGCATTTATTTTCAACAATAACAAAATCTTAACAATCAGAAGATAAGCGGTTGCTTTAAGTTTATTAAAATGCACATTAATAAAAATAAATAATACATTAATACTTTAATTATTAATTTTGAAAGTGCACATAATTAACTAAAATGTGCTGTAACTATACGGAGTAAGAGTAGTTCTATGCCACACTTCTATACTAAGGGCTGATTCAGATTGTTCAGCTATTTATAACTTTATCGCATCATGTTATTTGATCATTGGGAAAACAATTTGCATTATCCGATTGTTTGTCATTTCGTTATTATTCATAACAAGGTTTGGCATTTACACTTATCTATAGCTTACTGTTTGTAGTCACGTCTGCTAGTTCTTAATATATTTTACAATAATACATCAATTTAAATACTAATTCAATTCTACCTGAAATTAAAATCTTGTTTTTATTATCATCTCAATTTAATTACATTTTTAATATGTTAACTTGGTTATACAATTATCTTATAGAAGAACAATCAGTTTCTATTTAATTTATATTTAGTCAGCTGGTGGGTCATGCTTAACTCGCTCTCTCGTTAATATGCGACTAGATGTGTTCTTTTAAAATTCGTTTTTGTGATACAAAATAACCACATAAATTGTTGTTAAACAGGCGTTCGAAATAAGCACTTGTATAATATAGTGTTCGTGTAGAATGTTTGTTAAATGTGTACTTCTGCAATATAGAATAGATACATTGCATTTAAACGCTCGTTTGAAAGCGTTCATGTAAGTCGTAAAATTGCGCACTGTGGTTGTTCTGTAGTATCTGATTATGTAACGTTTTATTACTTCATCTAACACCCGTTTATTTATTCACAGATGTATTCAAAGAATCCTTACTCTACCGAAATACCGCTGCAAAGTTCACTAATCCTAGTTACAAACAACAATTAGTACTCTAAGATATTCCTTAAAGAAACGAGTACATTGGGTTGATGCATTATTAATTTGTTTACACAAACACTAATCAGCTACTTCTTATATATGATTTACATACGTACTGGATGTGTTTATTTTTACAACTCGATCAAGCAATTGTGGCCCAGTTGTGAAGACCGTTTGAACTCCCGTTGAGTCGAATGGTATACAGTGTGTACAGTATAAAATGCAGTACATGCGGATCTTGGAAACTGTAGGAGATACGATCTTGGTTAAATTGGACAAAAGTTGCATAATAATGAGGGTATCTCAGATCGGTTTTCAAATTTAAAATTTTTTTCATAGGTTACTAGATAGAGGCAAAAACACAAAATTGACGATTTCTTTATTTGCTCGTAGTTAGTCTACTAATTGAAATAGAATGTTTAAATTTGGTATATCATGGTAATTCCCCATTGCACTTCACATTTTCAACTTAGATTTTGTCTAGGGCATCTAGATTTTGCGTGACGATGTTCAACTTTTTATTTTTAAATAGTCGCTATATTGGATTTTTACATTTTTGAAATGCTGACAAAAACCCTTTCCAAAGAGGTATAACATGGCTATGTTTGATTTAATCAAAACACTAAAAATTACATAATTATGTTTTGGTCGTAGTAGGCTTTAATTTACATTATGACAAAGAGAAACAATTGCTCTAAAAAATATCAATTTTCAGTAGTAATAAAAACAGTAAAAAACGTAGAAAATTGAAAATAAATCTCTACTAATCAGAACTTACATAACTATGCATTAACAAAGAATAAATACAAACTAGTATCTATTCAATACAAAATATTATTTAAGCTGTTTTTAGTTGTCATTCATGTTCAGACAATTGCAAATTAACAATCAAGGAAAAAAAATATAACAATAGTCAGCCACATGAATTCATTATTTATTTTAAATGTTCAAATAACCCCCTATTTTGTTGAACACACAACCGACACCTTTTATAAACATCTTTACAAGATCGTCTTATCATAGTTGGAGTTATTTCATTTACGGCCTCTTGGACTGCTTCTTGTAATTGGCCGACATTATCATACGTTATTGAGTACACACGACTTTTTAAATGGCCCCATATAAAGAAATCTAGAGGAGTTAAATCCGGTGATCTCGCCGGCCACTTACTTGGTTCCCGATTTCCAATCCAGTTTTCATTATACTCAGAATTAAAAAAATTTGTAATAATCAGAGCATTGTGGGGTGGAGCGCCATCATTTTGAAAAATCATATTTTGCAAAGTAGTGAGTGGAAGCTCCATTAGTCTATCTGTCACATTTCCCTGCAATAAATCTAAGTATCTCGCAGAGTTTAAATTTGCATCATAAAAAAACGGACATATAATGTACCTTCCAATAATACCAATCCAAACGTTGAATCCCCATTTAACTTGATGTCTAACTTGGCGGTTCAAATGTGGATTTTCATCTGACCAAAAAATTGTATTTTTGCGGTTGAACATACCACAATTCGTAAATTGACTTTCGTCAGACCACAAAATTGTATATGCAAAATTTGAATTTTCGTTGCACTTTCTGATGTACCAAGCACAAACTTCCATTCTTCGAATTTGATCTTCAGTACGCAATCCCTGACATGGTCGTTCATGATATGGATGGTACTCAAAACGTTTTAAAATAGCGCTTGCCGTAGAATGAGCAACACCTATTGTATTCTGAATTTGTCTAAGAGAAGTACGAGGATTTTCGACAACTGTTTGTAAAACGCTGTTTTCATTATCTTTTTTAATCTGCCTATTTCTCTTAGACAAGCCAAAACTACCATAATTTATTAAATTATTTTGTAATCTCCGAAACGGACATCTGTTTGGTTGATGTTTTTTTAGATATTTATTTAAATACAATTCAGCGGCTTTAACATCATTCCTTCCAGAAAGAATAAAACATTCTAACATTTGATATTTATCACGGTTAGTAAAGCGATCCATTTCAAGCGCAAATGCTTTGCTTAAATTTCTATGTAAATTAATTAACTGTTTTTTTAAACTGCACTACTTGAAACATAAAATAAAGGACAAACTTTGACGTTTCTCAGATGTTGAGCAATTGTTTCTCTTTGTCATAATGGAAATTAAAGCCTACTATGACCAAAACATAATTATGTGATTTTTAGTGTTTTGATTCAATCAAACATAGCCATGTTATACCTCTTTGGAAAGGGGTTTTTGTCAGCATTTCAAAAATGTAAAAATCCAATATGGCGGCTATTTAAAAATAAAAAGTTGAACATCGTAACGCAAATTCTAGATGTCCTAGACAAAATCTAAGTTGAAAATGTGAAGCGCAATTGAGAATTACCATGATATACCAAATTTGAACATTCTATTTCAATTAGTAGACTAACTACGAGCAAATGAAGAAATCGTCAATTTTGTGTTTTTTGCCTCTATCTAGTAACCTATGAAAAATTTTTGAAATTTGAAAATCGATCTGAGATACCCTCATGATTATGCAACTTTTGTCCCATTTAACCAAGATCGTATCTCCTAGTTTCCAAGATCCGCATGTACTGCATTTTATACTGT
Source organism: Platerodrilus igneus (assembly GCA_036346225.1). NCBI lineage: Eukaryota > Metazoa > Arthropoda > Insecta > Coleoptera > Lycidae > Platerodrilus > Platerodrilus igneus. The sequence goes on from JARFIW010001167.1 coordinate 2,738,401, forward strand.
ACACACTGTATATATTGTTCTGTAATGCCTTATCACAATGCTCTAGAGTATCTTGTATCTTCTTTTTATTTTCTTTCTATCGGTTCTTTAAATAACTGTTAGTCTTACTGTTGTTGGTCAATGGCAGCATCTCTATAAATTGTAGACGGTACGGCGACAGGTTACAGTAACAGTTCTGGTTAAGAAATAACCTGAACATTGATTTCAGAAAATCGCACATAGGCCCTAACTGAACTAAGCCCGCCGTTTACAGCATTTAACTTAACCTAATTCTTACTTGTTTTATGCTTACATAAGAGATTTCTTCCAAGCTCCCCGACAACCGGTAGCTGGAAATCAAAAATCTGAGGGTCAGCCTAACCTAAATTCCGTACATTCCCCGCCATCGGCAACCGAAAACTGGTAGCGCATGTAGATTTCTGCTCTACAGTTAACCTAGTTTAAGCTTTGCTAAATTATGTATATAAGGTAGGTAGTCTATTTCGGTATGAGTAGTTATTGTTTTCAACCAGTCGGTGTTGATATTATTGTAGTCGTACCTGCTGTCTAGACAGACAATTTAATTTATTGTATACCCCTTTGTTGCTAAGTGCATTATATCGTTTCTATTCTATTTTAGTGTCACTCATAAATAGTGCAACGTAGTATAACGTGTCCTGGAGTCTCCTCTTCGCTATTATATTCGCTATCAAATATCGTCGCTTTGGTGGTGAACTGTTCTAACCCACATAAATACAAATTTGAGCTAGCGCGCTTTTAAAAAAGTTTGTCATTAAAAAACTCATGTTTTCTTCTCTAAAACTGTAACCAGAAGGCCAAACAACAATTTTTTAGTATTATTATTTAAGGATTATGCTTTTTATTTGGATCTTTTTATTTTAGAATTATAAACATTATTTTAGATGTTATGTGACTTAACTCCATTTACTACAATAAATTTGAATGTTCTGCGATATCATTTTAAGATGTGAAAAGATCTAACAGTAATATTAAAAATAATGATAATAAATTCAGCTATTTTTTTGAATAATTTTATTACAATTATAAGTGATACAAAGAGTATAAAAAACACCAATTCAAATTGTCAGTTTTTGTCGATATCGGATTCAACTTGAACTTTATCAGTGGTTCTTAGTGCCTCATTAAATCCGTCATAGGTAAACTTTATGGAGTCAGATTCGCAAAGTTTACGCACGCCCATCATTTTTCGATTTTCAATCGGTAAACTAGAACTGTAGAATTTGGGTATAACTTCATTTAGGTACAATGTACTATTTCTTAAGGATGCCTTTTTAACTACTATGGAACGGAATTCGGAATCATTTAAACGTTCTTTAGAAAAGATTTTGTTAGGTTGTGATTTCTTATATTAAATCCATTTTACTTTAAACCAATTTAGATTACTTCCATCTTCACATTTGTTTTTGTTTGTTATTGCAATTTTGGAAAACAGTTTGAAATTTAAGAAATCCGAATAGTTCATTTCGATAACGTTGTAAAATGGTTACTTCGTTTTTGCAGTTCGAGCTACTGTGTACCATTCCTCTGGGGTGTAAATATCTAGTTTATTACCACGGTTTTCAATAGCAGAATGGACACTGTCGCACTCCATTTCAGAGTGTCCCGACTCCATATATTTTTAGTTTATAATTTCAACCGATGCTGTGTCAGCATAGAATGTCACTTCCTTTACTTTAGTCCCAAGGCCACTTCAACATTTCCACAAACAGGTTACATTTATGATGAACCTTTGGTGCCAACACCCTTATGCCAGATAAAGTTATCAGCTTGGGCAGTCTGCAAATTGTACACGGTGAAGTTAAAGGTTTTTTGTTTTTGGGTATAGTATAGCTTTCCTACTGTAATGAAGATGTTAAAAGAATTTTTTCCATATCTACAGAAAAACATACATACGACTTATCAAGTTTTGCTCTATTTTTGTCGACTTGTTTTGCTTCTTTGGCCTCTATTTTTCTAGCTCAGTGGACATTCATATCATTTTGTATGTTTAACTTTTCATCATCATTTTTATTTTGAAACTCGACAAAATAATCACATTGGTCCTTCTTAGGCCGGCGAAAACCAATATTAAACTCTGAAGTGAAAATGGGTTTATAAAAGCTAGCTTTCTCGGGTGCTACTGCAAGCTCTGCACAATAATCTTTATAATCCAAATATAATCTATTTTCAGATAATCCTGTGGGTAGATATTCCCTCTTTGTAGTGCTCCTACAGTAATGTGAAGCAAGTAATGGTAAAGATTTAATATGAGCTCTTATTATGTTTTTGGTTGTTTCAGCTTTTTTCCGGTGGTGGTTTCCTGCCTCTTTGACCTGGTTTAACGACTCCAATATTTTATTCAGTGCTGTAAGGACCTTTCTACTTGAAATTTGTAGAGTTTTGAGAAAGAACTTTTGACAAACTTGATGATCTGTATGTCGTGCTGTAAGTTTATAAACCAAAGTATGCTGTCTGCGACTACCGTCTTTTTTTGCAGCATATGAACGCTTCTTTAGGATTCGCCAAACATGTCTAGCAAGAAAGTTCCACCTTAACTCTTCTGTTTTTATATCATAAAATTCGTTAAAAATCTGATGTCGCGTTTCATTGGAAAAAACGTCATTACACTTGTAATGACACCCAAATTCTACCTGTGCTACAGTTTTCGCCTCTCTAAGTCTTCCTTTCTGTGTCTGATACGCTTTTCCTTTCATTCTTAATGTTCTTTGTACGTTTCTTGTCCATTTTGATGACTCTCTTTTTGTTTTCTTGTTAATATTTTCTTCTCTGCCGTTTCGGCGGCATCCAAAATAGGTATGTCATTGTTTCTTTCCAAAAGCCTTCTTCTGACATTTATTAACAGTTCCAAACTACTTGATGATACATCCTCGTTATTAGTCGAAAAGCTATCTTCCCTGAGCAATGGCAACTCCTTGCTTTGTTTTCGCACTAAAAATTAAAAATTTTGTATACCATATTTTTTGCAAAAAACTAAAAAAAAACTTACCTTCAACCGGTGGCGACAGTTGGCTCTTAAAAAATTCTTGATGATAGTCATCGAATGCATTAACTGTACAGAGCTCCAGAAAATCATTGTCTTGTTGTCTGACTAAAAGTAATTACATTTAAATAATTAAACAAATTAAATAAAAAAAAGGCGATTGCTAAAGACGGAAAACACGTACGCAGTTGCATGCCTATGCTCGGACTTACAAACGATATACCTGACATCATTATTAATTAACGGCATGCGATTGCGTACGTGTAAAATTGATTTTTTATACAACTTTACCTTCAACCGTAGGTGACAATTGCCTATGAGAGGATTGTTGCCCACAATCTTTAGTAGTAACTGGCGTTTCATTTAAAATTTACATAAATTTTGATATTAAAAAATCTCCTTAAAAAGTATTGTATAATAATACTACCAATTTAAAAATAAATCTCTTGTAATCTTTAATTACACATAGGTAATATTAAACTCAATGAAGTGGCTTGGTGTAATAATACAATTTTTCTAAATAACTTCGATGCGACTCTATAGGAAGTATGCTTTAAATTCCGGTCGCACTATACGCACTAACCACTACTTAGATAACAGATAAGGTAACATTAACCTCAAACTTACCAAAACGAACCGGTGATAGTAAAGTATATTCTATTTCTTGGTTATCCGATTCTTTTAAGGACATGTCAGGCTGCTCATACTTTTCCTCATCATTTAATATCATTTCCAATGCTCCTTGCTCTTTGCACTAGTAGTCTACCCATTGATGACATTTTTACAAACAAAAATCACAGACACTAATCAAATGCGTGCACTATTATTACCAAAACACACGAAAACTAATAATGGAGCGATCCAACGCAAAAAGGTAGAATGTGTGGATTAGTTCTATTCACGTCTATAATATTTTAGGGCCATACCGCTTAAAAACCCAGTTGCTAAAAGTGCTAAGCTGCTTGTGTCTATTCACTATAATAAAATGTGGGTTACGTCTATTAGCAAATTGTGTGGTCTAAGAACTTTAAAAAGGTTGTGGGGTTAGGATACTTTTAGGAATCAAGCTTTATGCTTTTTAATGTTTGTTAACAGTCTTAACTCAATTTTACACTTTTTGTGGGTTACGACTGTTTACCACCAAAGCGACGATATGTCTTTAAACACCATAGGCGAAGTACATGTACGTAGAAATATATTAAGTCAATCGATGGTTTCAATGTTTGGTAACAGTTAATATACCCACTCGTGATGGCGTTGTTCAACGTCTACTCTCATAAGAACTTTATACCGTTCGTGACTTCCTTTTGGTGATGCGGGTATTTCCATTAGTTTAGTCACTTATTTGTTGCTATTTTTCTTTTCCAGTATACATACCACCACTGCAAAGACACTCCCATTTTTTTAAATTTATACAAGAATATGAACCTTTCAATGCCACCAAAGTAACACCTTTCTGCTTTCCGGTTTCCACACTCCTTATTATGAAAAAAGCATTTCGGCATAGATGGATGGATCAAAGTTTGAGTGAAAGCAGGGGCGTGCAGTCCATGTAAGTGATGGAAGCACCGCTTGCCCTAGTTGTTATAAGAATAAGCATTTAAAGTTTATTCGATATTTAATAAGGCATTCATTGCTCTTTGACGTACGTTGCTCTTTGCATCTTGCATGAGTAAGTTACCTCCTCAAATAAATACAAGAAACTAAATAGAAAGGTATTCACGATGTCTACATCATCATCTGTAAACGACCGATTGTACATAATCGCGTCCCTTCGTCTGCCAGCATAGACTTTTTGAACTTGGCCACTTTGCGGCATTTTCTAGCGCTTCTATATGTGTAAACGATTTCAACTTGAGGTTCATCCTACACGACAAGTCGTCACAACCGTGAATTTATCGAATGCTGCCGATTTTAACTGAGTTGAAAGCGGTGTATACTGCCGCTTCATGAAACATGAACGTCTGTTGTTATTTGTGTTGATGGTGGTTATCCATATACTAGAAGTAGCATTATTTTATTGATAGCGTGGCTTAAATATCAAACTCTTGCTTTTGGTAGGTACTAATTATTTTTAAATAAATCACAAACAAGTGAATTATTTTTAATTTTAATTACAAAAGTTTTAAAACTAATTAAAAATGTGAGTTTAGTAATAGGATTTAAACTTTTTTTTAATTTAGATTATTATACCATCATTAAGTAGAGTTTGTGTTTGTAGTAGGTACCATAAGAAAAACTATAGTTGTAAATTGTTGATAATATTTCTCAAAAACTCAGAAGCAGATTTCAGAACTTCAGTGAATTAAAATACGTCGAATTATGTAATTATAACAACTGTAATAAAGTCCGTTTCCCTGAAAAAGCCTTTAATAGTTTAAAACATAATTATGCAAATTTTTTGACATTTTGGCATTAAATTTACAGCTAAGTGTTTTATACAACACTCCATAAGTCAATAATCAAAAAACGCCGTTAAATATGCTACGTTTTCTTAAAGAAATTGATTTGGCAGAGTCCTATAGTGAAGTCTTTAAATTGTGTCAACTTGTTTTAACAATTCCGGCAACAAGTGCTTCGGTTGAACGCAGTTTTTCTACATTAAAGCGCATTACAACCTTTATCAGAAATTCAACTGGTGAAGGTAGACTATCTCATTTAGCTGTGTTGTCTATAGAAAAAGGATGTATTAGTAACTTGCTACAGAATCCAAGATTTTATGATGATGTAATAGACAGGTTTGCACAGGTTAACAGAAGAATAGAATTGCATTATAAATAAAATATTGAATACGAGCCAAAGAAAAAGTGCGTTGTCAACACTGTATATAATGTTTAAGTGTGTGTATATTCGTGTGTCTTATTGTTTATAGTTATTAATACTTAGTTTTTTAGTGCTTGATAAATAAATTGAAAAATACAGTCAAATTAATTTGAATTTTTACGTCCTTAGGTTTATTATTTTCTTAACCAAAAATCCTTTTTAATATTTTTAAAATAAGGATGATTTACTTTTACTTCGAATAATAAATAGGTTTTAAAGATTTATCTTTGTTAATGTGAGTGCAATTCTTAAAAGTGGAAAAATAATAAAGCAATGTGGTCTTCCTCACATTTTAACAGTTGGCTCTTAATGCAATATTCGCAGAATAATTTATTGGTTATATTATAGCATATTTTTTAAAAAGGTTGGTTCAATTCTAAAAGAAAATTTATTGGCATCAAAGGTTTTGAATATTTTTTTAGGTAATTTGAAAATTCAAAATAATACAAACATTAACAATACATAAATCAACAAAACTAATTATTTCAAATCCAAAGAAATAAAGCATATGCTGTAATACGCCTCTAAAACAACACATACTTTCTTATATCTACTTTTTTGCTTCTAAACACAAAGCTCAGGCTTCTTAAGTTACACATAGTCACACACGCACCACACACGCAGGCTTGTCACACACACGCGCGCGCAACACACGCGCACACGCACACACACTCACACTGGGTGTCCTTCAAAATGCGGAAAATGGAATTTACGTATGTTAAAAAAAGAGGAGTATTAAAAATCTAAGTTTCGAAAAGAGAATTAAGTAGTATAAGTGCCAATTGGAAGCGCTTCCCCACTAAAAAATCTCACGGCACGCCACTGAGTGGAAGTGTTAGATTGACACAATCTCTCATTAGGGTTCGACCAGAAAAGAGAGCAGTCTCCGTTCTGATCGTTCTATGCTGACCAACTAAACCCTTCCTCCACTTCCCGCTAGTTACAAGCGTCTTTGGCACTATCATAGGGCATGTCTTCAAAGTGCTGCAGGAAAATCGTAATTCTACCTTAGGCTTAACCATCTTCCGCGCTCTCTTTGCGTGTTGTTCTTATTTTAACTCAATCCTTCTGAAACTATTGCAGCAGCTTTATCTGTTTGTAATATATCTAGTCTTGTTATGGGGTTATCAAATCTGACGAAACGTAGAATCTTTTTGAAGTGGTCTCTACTTATTGCTGTTTTGTATAATAGTAAGGAATCTGATTTCAAGAATTTATTAATATGTTAAGTATTTGATTTTTGAACGCCTGATATTAGTAGAATCCTCAAAAAAATCTTGAACCGTAATATGTTTACAGACTCTCGGTGCGAAAAGCGCGTTCTTGTTGAAATCATGATAAACTTTTTTTAGCGTTTCGATTAGACAGCTTCATGATATTTGACTTCATTTTAGATGTCGCTAATGCGCATAACGTATCTCTATGTATACAAAGCAGTTACTCTAGTTGGGCCCCTAAAATGAAAATCAAGACGTTAGAATGGCACAGAATAAGCGTTAGTTTTTACCTAGTTTTCGAATGATATTATACGACCGCGCTTGATTTGAAGGTAATAGTTTCTCCTTCCAGATAGTTTTACCTTTAGCACAATAAACATTATCTAATGAATTTGAACATTTAATACAGTTGTTCCTGTAATAGAAATCGTTTTATGTGTATTAATATTCAAAGTTTGTTCATGACATTTAAAATGCCATGCTTTCACTTCATAACTATAGCCATGCTTTTTATTTTATGTAACTATGATTTATACAAGAGATAGACAAAGCTTTCTTTGAGATGTTGTTTAAAATCGTTATCAGTTGAATTTTATGTTTTCCTATAGATGGGTTAACCTACAGCTAAGTTCCTTTCAGTAAAATTGAGCACTACCCAGGTATACCTATTAGTGGAAATAGTTGTGGGGGTTTTGTATTTTAAATTCTATTTTAAATAGATTTACTGAATAAATTTTACTAAATTTCTTAAGTATTAGGCATCAACGGGTCACACGGTAAGATGGCAATCAAAATATTAAAATGAGCACAGTTGTGACCCCACTGTTGGTGATTTTCGTACTTCTTGTAAAAGTTTGATTTTTTACTGAAATTGTATTTATATAAAATAAAAGTTATTAAACTTATAACGAGTTTTGTAACGAACGCACTGAATAAATTACCAACATTATTAAACTATTATTGACTGCAGCGATGGATTCAAAAAATATCTAAGGAGACGGCAGTGATGTGATTAATTGATTTCGTAACATTGTTTTAAAGTGTATTTGATAGATTTCATCACTATGAATAAGTATTGGTGCTATTTCAACTAATTCTCACGTAACTTCTAGGAATAGTATTTAACTATTAACTACAAGTTTTGTTTGAGCCAAACGTTTATAAATGATATGGTTGGTCAAAGTTAAGTACTATACACCACCCCAAACTAAAATATTTTAATTTACTGTTTTTGAATACATGTAAATGCTGTCAATATTGTTACGAGCTACTATTAGGCAACCCGTCAAACACACAAGCGCCGTAAGCACTGTATATTCTCCAGGAACCGAGAATTTTCGAGCACATACCAGAGAATGAAGTATCTACTTTAATTCAGGGTATATATAAAACCGCTGTCAAATGTAAGAGTTTTAGTCTATATCAGAATGTCGAAAATAAATTATATCGTGTAAAGATAAATAGTTAAGCTTTTCGAAGTCCAAGAGTAAACATAAATGTTGTATTATGTGAAAGTGTATATTGTATCGACAGCTTGTGGAATACATAAATAATAGTAGTGTTTAGTGTTGTTAATAGACCTATGGTTAAGAATTTAGTTTAAGAAGATATTAGTGCTTGTAAATAGCATTAGTGTGATAGTGCTTCATCGTTAATTGGACTGAAAACATCTATAAATATAGCATATACTGTTAATTGAACTTATGAATAGTGAGTAATAAAGACCTTTATTACTACTTGTTTTAAATTAGTGAAACGTGTTAGTAGTAGCCCGCTACAATATGAAACGATCGCCCCCAACGCCCCTTTTGAATCTTCCGCCAATGATTGAGTGTTTTCATTGTAGAAAAAAATCACGAATATTATGTCAGTAGTGTTTTTCAAGTCCCATAATAGAGATAGAACCATAAATTAAGAATTTTACCTGCAAATGCCTTATGTTGCGGTTGGAAAGGGGACATACGATTTATTTTCAAGATTAGTAGCTTGTAACTTACTAAATATATATTTTAAATATTAAAAATAGTTCAGATCAATATTGTCTTGCTTCTTAACATATACAATATGGGTGACAATTTTATTACAAAATAGAATATATATAGGCAACATTTGCCAAGAATAGAATCAAAGAAATATACGGTTTACATATATATCCAATATTACATGTTGCTACGGTACTAACTTTACGGTTTGATATCACTCAAAAACTAATATCCGTTTATAACTCACCGCCGATTTTTCAATCTACTTAACTTAATTATGATTTTAATTTCTACTTAAACAGAAAATGATGTTTTTCAGTTGGTCATTAACTAATAGGTACAAATTAACTTTTGGTTAGATAATCGCAAATGAGATAGAAGTTAAGACTGGGGAAATCTCCTTATTCTTCTGGCACAATCTTAGATAGGCCAACTTTTTTTAAAAAAAATTCTGGAAGTGGTGTTGCTTTAAAAAAATCAAAGAAGATAATGACATAAAAATCAAAATTGTGAATTTAATTTTGAACATTTTGGAATTTGTTTATAGCTGAATTAAATAAAATATTGTTGTAATTTTTATACCATCATCCTCCAAATGTTTTCTTGTTATAAAATGCACCAAAAAATAAATTGTTTTGTTGAATTTTTCTATCTATGATTGTGCCAGAAGTATTTTCCATAAGCGCAGTGTGGATTTAAATTAGTCGGTATGCGGGAACATTCCTAACAGTTCACAAAGTTTTACGAAGGTGTCGCTAGGCTATTTTTATGAAAGTGAGTGTATCGCAATTAGACGTGACTGCAACAAAGCATTTTCTACATCCGTCAATGTAAAAGGGAGTACGATGATCGTCGGCAAGTGCATCAAACCAGAGCAATAAAGTGTTAAAGCTCATTGGATAGGGAATCTAACTATTCAACTCGGCGTGGACCGAATACAATAAGACAACTGATATTTAGTGTACGGTTATTGTTTGCTTTTGTTAGATATGCACAACAGCAATTTCAATATGAATTGGATTTTGTAGTTTTCATAATTAGTAAATAACTTCACAAAGCGTTATTTAGGCTTTATTGTTATTTTAAAATAAAAACCTTGAAGGTACTTACGTATAAATTAAAATTATAGACTTGTCAATGTTTGTTTTATGGTTTAAAAAAGCCTTCTAGCAACTCACCACACTTAGGGATGTCCCAGGAGAGCTTATATGACCAATATCTTAGACCAATAAAAATTGATAGTTACGCTTTCAATTTTCGTTGAATAATATATATTAGTGGTAATGAATTTATTCGTTTCTGACATTTTGAACACTTTTATATGGCGCAAAATTATTGCGCAAGCAACATTCTTGTAATCTAATTTAGAAATGCTTTCTAAGCGGGCGCTGCAATGTGTTTTTGTATACAGTTCTATACTCTGATTTTTTATATCCTTTTCTTGGGTGTGTAGATAAGAATGGACAGGCAAAATTTATGAAAAATGTTGTCTTTAGGTGCCTCTGACCCCATGTGTATTTTTGAATGTTCGATAGATTTTTCAAGAATGTTCTCTTCCGTGCGGGAGCTGTAAATTTGTTTTCCGACAACCACGTATGAAAATAACAGATTGCACACTACTTATTTATTTAGAAAGTGACGTATATCACTCTAGGGTGCGAAAGTAAATATCACTCTAGAGTGCGACAGTAAACATCACTGTAGTGTTGAAATAATTTTCAACTCTAGAGTGTATGACGAACGAGATATTAGTACATTAATTACCTAGACGACTCTACATGCCCAATGCCAAAAACACGATGTAGAGTTTGTTTGACATAACCACTAAACGATCGCACGACCTTGCATCAAGGCAAGGTGTTTAAGGGAAAGACCAACAGTGTACGTTCCTTTAAAATATCTTTCCCAATTTTTTTTCATTAGTTGTGGTCGCCGGAAAATTTGTGTATAGTACTCGTGTCGAAAGTGCCATTTTACACTCGTGTGATTGTCGCACTCGACTGACGCCTCGTGCGTCAACTTTTCCACTCGTGTAAAATGGGTCACTTTCTACACTAGTAATGTAATATACTATTGTGTGTTGTTTATTGTTCTAATTCCTTTTGTATAGTGTTCCTGGGTGTGTGTGTGTGTGTGTGTGTGTAGATGAAAATGAACAAGTTAGAATTTTGAAAATGCCCTTTTAAATAGATTTTTACTTGACATTGTGTACATTGGCGCCATCAATAAGAAGCGGCGATAGAATGACTAACATAAACGCCGTGGTGGTGCTTTGTGTATCGAGAATTGTAAAATTTGTTCGAGATTTTGTGGTGCAATGTAATGTGTATGTTATAAATTTTGCAACAATATAAGTTTTGTGAGTGTGACAGTTTGTTGGTATTAAGATTTGTGCATTTGTTTACTGCATACTCTGAAGTTTGTTGACGAAGGATAAAATTTGTCGGAAAGGTTGACTTCTGCAGTAGTTTGCAATAAAAGTGAGTTTGTTGAAAATCGATTTGTTCGATAACTATAGTATAAAATAAAGTTTTTGGTACGAATTCTAAATACGTGCGTATATTGTCGAAGTTTTTAAATAAAAAACCGTTTTATGTCAGTATATGTAGCAATACACCATTGTATTTTTAACTAGAAATTGAAAACTGAAGATTTTAGTTAATCAGACCACCTCTATTTTCGACTAATCCAACAACCCAAAGACCTCATTTTTATAAACAATCCCATCATTAGGTATATATAAATATATTTGTACATATATTCTTAAAAATCAACAAAAACATTAGCAAGTTTCAAATACATAATTTAAAAACAAATTATCACATCCAAAGGCATATACAGAATAACAAAGTACACTGATGATATTATCAACAATTTCGACAAAATACACCCGTATACAATTTCTATTTTGCTCATAATCATTCTATATAACCACACCCGTTTCCACACCACCTTACGCTAAAAATACAAACGCCGAAAATATATGCGATTAGAGGTAGAGTACTCGGCGCGCTTTTTTTACAAGTGGTATCCCCTCATGTAGGCCTAGTCCACTACGTCAATAGTCACTAATCAAGCGTATCTTCTTTTTTTCTAATAGATAAAATTTTTAGAAATATATGATTGGAATATCGAAGGGTATATTATATTTTGCTAACAGTTTCAGTTTTTGAGCATTCCTTATATAATCGGGATCAACACATCTTAGTGCTTTTTTTAAGTTCCCGCGTATGATTTCCGGACAAATACAGTTCATGTAAAAAAAACTTTATAATTTTGAAAGCCACTGTTTTTGTCCACAAATCGTCATCGCGTGTTATTTTCTCGATGTAAAACGGCGATTTATTGCTAATAAACACGGCAAAATAACATATGTCCCTTTTCGAGATATAAAGTTGGTCCTGAATCTATAAACATTAATTTATACGATTACATTTTTTAAAACCTTAATGTAAAGTACATGGTAATAATAATTATGTTTTTTTTTCAAGCTCAACGTACCATTTACATATTGCAAACAAATGTCTCCCTTTTTTGCAACTTGCTCTAAAATCATGCCATGTTTTTTACTTTAAGTAAACATTTCACTTCAACCAACGTATTGTGATCAATTAACCCTTAGAAAAGATAAATAATTGCTCACGAAAGTTGTAATGAAGTAGTTTGAAAAAATTACCATCGGGCGACGCTGTTAAAAATGAATAATCTATATCTATATTAAGTCCACTAGGTTGAATCTCTATGTCTAAAGTTTTTGCCAATAAACTTATTGCTACGGATTCATACATCTTCCTAAATTCAGTTGCTTCGGAATAGAAAGCTCTAGGAGTCAAAATAGCCTTCACCAAGTTATGGCATGAGGTTCCAACCCTTCTCTTGATTACATTTCCAAAGTTGGAAGCTGTCAATTGATTTATACGCTAAATTTTGTAATAGGGGTTGTCGAACTGGCCTACAGTGGTAGCCGCGATAACGCTAACTTGATCTATAGTTACCTACAATAGTTGTCATTGGTGTAATTTATTAATTGGTTACCGTTTACCACACTACTACTTTGTAGAATTTAAACTAACTTGTCCACAGTTCGCATACGTATTGATTTTCAAAAGTATTAGTGTGGTAAGGTAATAAGTTGTATTAAGGTCAGAGTTACGCCACAGCGTTCCAAGTATAAAATATATCAATATTCAATTATTATTACTATATACTTTTAACGTTTCCAGGACACGATCACATTCTTGTTTTAGCACGTGTTGTTCCATATCTGGTTGAATAGCATAAGGTCCATAATCTTGATCTTTAGTCTTGATCGTTTTAAGTTTGCCAGTAGTACCTTTTGTTATAGGAATTTACACATCACTTACAAATAGCTTCTTCCTGTTTTTAGTTTGTCTACTAATATATGTTTTGGTGTATTTACCTGGATTTTTCTTGGCAAAGCTTTTGCAAAACCTCAGTTGCCATTCAAAGCCTAAAATCACCTAATTCAGTCATGTTTGATGAATGCAAATGTAGTGATTTTTATTTTTTCTGCTTTGATATTACCTTCATTATACTTTAACGTTGATTAGTAACTTCGAATATTATAGGAAGATCTCTGAACGAGGTTAGTCGTTTGCCCATACTAAATTTAGCCAAAATGCTTATAAAAAGCTCAGCTCTATTGTTTGTTTCATTATCAATTAACGAGCCGGCCTTCCTAATCACTAAAGAAAGAGCTCCTAAAAATAAAAGGTTTATATATAGGTAACTTCACAAAGCGTTATTTAGGCTTTATTGTCACCAACAACAGTGGGAACAGCAGCTCGCTCAACGGTAACTTCTAAAAAACAAATAGAAATAAAATTTCATAACTATCCTAGACATAATTTCAATCAAATCTAAATATAATATCGAATAATAGAAAATAATAAATATTCAAGTAGATACCTTCGTCGCTTTCCTCAAAATCACCGGATGAACTGTCTGCGTTTACTAAATATTCGTCATCTTCATCGAAATCTTCATATAACAAGCTCTCGAACTTTTCGCAAGTTAATTTTTTGGGGTTTGTAAATGTTATTTACCGTTTGGGACGAGAAGGACCTGCTTCGTTATCTCTCATAACAAAATCTCGCATTAAGTTGAACAATTTAAAAAAAAACCAGAAACGGCGAGTAAATCTCATTTTTATAACGTATCAGCTATATGCTACCACAAAACGAACTCCACTTATCGAGTACTGAACTCGCACTGAAGCTTTAAATAATCCTGTTCTAATGCCACACATGTGCGTCGGGCGCATATTGGTAGCATTCGTAGTGATGTACTTGTGCGGCATTCGCAGCGAACGTATTAAATGGGTGATTGTAGACATCTTTAACATTTTATTTGAATAAAATTACGTTTGTTTCTACCTGATACATTTTAGTTGCATCTGAGACTATAATAGTGTATTTAGTTGTTCCAACATTTAGGTATGTATGGAATAGTTTGTATGTACAGTTATTACCGTGTATAAAGTTGAAGTGGTGGTTCTGTTGGGTACCTGAGTGTAAAACAGTGAAATCATTTTTTAGTGTTACTTTTCAACTCAATTGTATCATTATGGCGATTAGCTATGTGGCTTTTGGATGCAACTATCTTCAGGAAGCAAGAAACCCGATTTCTTTTCATCGGTGAGTTCCTTTGTTTATATCATAACCTAGTAGAAATACTTTTTGGTTTTATTAGAAAACTAAAAGTGTATACAAACGCGTTTACTGAGTATTTTCTACAACTATAACACACCTATATTTTTTTTATCAGAACTCATGTTTTAATAAAAATTAAAAAATGTAGGCTATCACTTATAGCTCTATTAGGCACTTAAAAAAAAGCTAGTTAATGTTACAATTTTCTTTGTATTCGCTATTTATTTTTATCTGAAATAGCTAATATTTATTTTTACAATAGAATTATAATAGAATACATATAGTTACCACTAAAAAACTAATACCTTAAGGCCCGGTTTTTCAATTCTGGTTTAAACTGAATTTTACTGAACCAAGTTTATTTTCTGATCTCAGTTCAGCCCGTTGTCGATATTTCAAACTCCAGTTTAGCTGAACCTAGATTTTATTTTCTTAAAATTAGGTTGGTAGGAGATTTACCAAACGCGACTGCGTGAATAGTTTGACGATAATTTCGTTGTTGTTGACATACTGAATTGTAATTCTTTTAAATTTAATAAACATCCTTTAAAAATGGATAATGTTAAAAGGGCAACAAATTTTAGTAGAGCAGAGGAGCAACTATTAGGCCATATTTTTGTAAAACACCATCTACTATATTTCTATATTACTTATTTTGTTGAAATTACCTAATTTTAATAATTGTAGATAAATCGTTAGTGGTAAAACGCCGAAAAATATTGGAATGTAAGAAAACGGATGCTGTTTCATCACAAGCTAAAGAAGCAGGGTGGAAATTGTTAGATGATGAATTTAATGTTAATAGCAATACTTTTCAGAACCACCTAACTCTTCGACGGAAATACGAAAACTTAAAAAAGCGATCCAAAAAAGCATTTTCTGATGAAAAATATGACAACCGAGGTACAGGAAGAGGTCCTGCATCGGTCGTTAAAATTACCGAAACGGATCTGCACATTAAGGAAATGTTAGGTGCACAAGTGACAGGCCTACAATCAGAATTTCATGATGATGTGGAAGTCAGCGCGACTAAAGGTTCATATTATATTTTATTACGCAAAAGAGTTCTAATAATAGTTTCCTATCTCAGTGCAAATAATAAATCACGTTGAAGATAACGACGAAAATGAAATAGTGGAATTCGCCTATGAATCACAATTCTCCGATACACATACCACTGAAATCGTTGGATGCAGTAGTGTAACAGTTTGTAAGATATTTTATATATATATATATATATATATATATATATATATATATATATATACATTTAATAATAAAATATTTTTTTGTAGCAAGTACTGTACCTTCAACAGGAGTACCTAGAAATACATGGGTAACTTAACTTACACACCCAGCATGTTACAAAAACCTAGGAGCATGCAGTTGATGCCAGCACCATTACAACACAAAATAAGTAAACATTCTCAATTTGTATTTAAAAAATTACTTATACAGTATGTTGTTTTTAAGTAATTGAAGAAACTTAGAGTGGGACCAAAAAAAATAAAGAACCTTCTGCAAAACAGGATATCCGTAATAGGCCAAATACAAGTATGTAAAAACATGTTTTTACTTTAATATTTAACTGTATTTACTGTACACAGGCTCCACGAGAACTAAGCGGAACAATACAGTAGATGCCTGGAATTCTGTTGCAGAGACAAAATTAGAATTAATAAAAATGCAGAAGCGAATTTTAATAATGGATATGGAGCATAAAATGGTGGAACGCACTGAAAGTGTAGCATTTAAAAGAAGAGCATGAATTAAAAATAAAATCGCTCCAATTAGATATTAAGATAAAGGAGAAGCAACTTAAAGAATGTTATACAATATTTTTATTTACATTTATGTACCTATATAGAATAACTTATAAAAGTGTATCATTAGTATTAAGTAGCTACATGATTTACAAGGCTGTAGGATGTATAGTTCAAACGCTGGATTTTTTTTAGTCACATGATAACAAAGATCCTCATTTATTTCATTTGAAATTGTCAGCGACGTGTTTCTACACATAAAAAGACAATCACAATATCATTTACAATTCTACTCCATGCTTAATTATAATCAAAACAGAATAGTTTTTGTCTTTGAGTATAGCCTGAAATTGACGCGTGACTGCATAGGTTCAGCTTTTCAACTAGATGTTATTGATGTATCATAATGTGTATTATGTTTAGATTGTTTTTTTTGGGTAAGATTTTTAGTGTTCTTAAAAGTTTCTGTTATTATTTACTTACAAATTTTGTATTATGAATTTACTTAAAACCTTCCTAACAACTTTATATTTCTTTATACCTGTTTATTAATAAAACATTATCAGAATTTAATTTTATTTTACAATATTTGTGTGCCATAAATTATATACAATCAAAATATACAGTATTTAATACCTACCCACTGAGCAAAAGACAATACTTGAATATTGCAACAACATTACGGTGTAAAGTAGCAAAAATACATTATAAATTTAACGTTAAGTGCATGTCGCAGCGACAATGCAACTAACTTCATAATTATAGGATTATGCAATATTGCTGCAATAATCTGTAGTGCTGCATGCTTAGTGGGTATTAAACTTAATTACCTACGTGTAAAATGCTAATTAAACTAATCTCTGAAAACTACTCATTAAATAAATTGTTTCTCATAAAGTTGTTAAGATGTATATTGAATCGTGCGCAGAACCCGGCCAAAGTGCTACTATATTTTGTATTCTTAAATCTGGTCCAGCAATAGTTTGAACATTAAAAGAAAAGAAATTTTTCCTATTTCTAAACGTTTCCGCATTGTCGCCCCCGGGTAATTGAATCTTGACGTGGGAACAATCAAGAGCACCTATACATCTAGGAAATCTAGCTATATTAAAGAATTCTTGACGAATTTTCAATATTTCATGATTAGCGCTTGGCATCTTAATATAGTGTGGACGTAGTTGTGCTAAAGCACGAGAAACTTAATAAATTGCCTTGCTTGCAGTACTCATAAATTCCCATAAAATCACCAACAGCAATAAGAAAGGATCCTGTAGCATAAAATCGCATGGTTAAGAGCACCATTATAACAGACGAAATTGCACGATTCTTAAAAACAAATATTGACAAATCTATACATTTTAAATGAAATATATATTACCTATTAGTATAGGAACTAATTGCACCAGCAATTTCATTTACAATCCTGTAAACAGTTTCTTTGGACAGGCGAAACCTCAAAAGAAATCATAATTATCCCACCTTCAAAATGGTCTGTTCTTACTCTAATAGTGGATAACCTCCTTGGCCTAATCAAATAATTTAGATACTCTGTTATATCTTCATCCTCTAACATAAAATCAACCAAAGCCAATTCCATAATTTAAAAGTAAACAACTAGATATATACCTGCTAACCTACTGACAAATCAGAAAAGTTGTTGAGGTTAGGTTTATTGGTTTAAACCGTGGACAACGAAGGACTAAGTTTAAACTATGTTTACTCACTGAACTGGTATTGAAAAAACTAATAAACCGCAGAACGTAGTTTAAACTATGAACTCGGTTTAAACCTCATTTGAAAAACCGGCCCTAATAGTATAATATGCTTAAAATTAACGATTGTGATAACAAACTACGTCTAATTAAAATCTCAACATTACTTCCACTGCGTTGGGTTTTGCAACGATAAGAAATGCTTGTGTTTTAGAATCTGTTGTCTGTATAGACTAGCCCAAAATTGCTTTGACGATTGCTAAATTGAACTTAAAATACCAAGTTAAAGACATTTGTTTTAATTTTGCATGCCCTATTTTGCATATCTATTTTTATGTAATCTTTTCGTACAAGTACATACTGCTGATAGGGATGAAAGATTTAATCGCTAAGCGTCGGCTTGGGCCATCTGAGTGCCCGCCTATAATCCACTAATTACATACACAAACTTACATAAAATTCAGAATAAAACACCTAGTTACAAATCTTTTAATATTTCAATTAAATCTAAAAATATTAAAGATAAATTTTATTGGTTTCAGAAAGTTTAATTATGGTTTTTCATTATATTAAAACCAAATAAAGTCATTAGAAAAAGACAAGTAATGCCTTCCTACATTGTGTTAGAGAGAGAGAAAGAGATAGAGAGCGCTAGAGAGAGAGCGGGTAGAGAGAGAGCGAGAGTGAGTTAGAGAGGGGGAAGAGAGAGGAAAGAGAGAGAGGGCGAAAGAGAGAGAGAGAGAGCGAAAGCGAGAGAGAAATACGTCCAGTTGCGGGTTGCCTGAAATTTAAAATTGCCTTGCTTTTTTATCATTTCGTGGCCCTTCCAGTTTGTTTAGAGTTCACTGGCTATCACTAAGTAGGTAATTATAAAAAATTTTTGCATGTATTATTATGACAATCCTTATAGTGTTATCAAATTATTAATTTTTGCGCAAGTTCAACTAAACGTTCCTAAATGTATTTATTATGATTGTCATTTTTTTTGGGTTACTCTGGATTTTTGGACAGTTTTCTTGATACAAGAAGTTCTACATTTGTAAGCTAACATCTGATTAATTGGAAAAGAGATTATTCCTATTTTTAAATGATAAATTCAAATTTCCAGCCTATTAGGTAATTAATACCTTCACTCTATATTTATCTAAAACTGTTTAATCTACAAAGCTATATTTAAATAATTTTATAACTCTTCGGTGATGTATAATAACACTAAAAACTAGTTTAAGTGTTTTCAGATTTACATAAATTTCTGATGGTTAAACGCTCTTATTTTTAAGAAAAACGCTTAAATCACTCAGTGTGCAATTGGTCTCTGTTTGGACCAACCTTAAGATGAACTGTATTTTAGGGTGATTCGTCTTTGAGCCAATAAGACTAACAACAAGAACTTAAAATAAAGGTTTGTCTATTTACAAACAAATATAGGGTAAACAATTTAAAGCAAACAACTATTTAGAAATGAAATATAATAAATCTCGTGCGCAATCACTAAGTCTAGTAACAATACCTTTAATGTTTTAACAAAACATATAGGAACACCAGATTGACCAAAGGGATTGCCACGCAAAACTCATTACTTACTACCGGAACAGTCCTGCACAAATTCTTGACTGCTTATACAGACTTTGGTTAACTAATTAGGCACTAATACCTGTGGCAAACTCTTTTTACTGAATAACTACAACGAGCGCATATCTCAAGCTGCGCAAATGTGACTGAACTAGTTGTTTGATGGGTTTCTAGCCACTGTCAATATGACAATAATGTAAAATTATAGTACTGGCAAAAACTTTCATAATCGTTTGAGATTATTGTTAAATTCACTAGTTGCTTTACTTGAGGAGTAATCATTTATATTATAAATACCTGACGCAAATGAAATTCGTAACGCAAAGTATCTTGAGCTTCAAGGGTTATAGTTTGGCAGACCAATATTTGAGGTTTCGTATCCATTAGCGAATAACGGGATATTCACGTAAGCTTCTGTCCAAACTTTGATTCGAATTGTAATTTGTTGATAGAACTTGTAATGTGTTGGTGGTGTCACATGAAGTCCATTAGGAAAAAGCGCGCTACTTGACATTCATTTTATTATGCTATCTTACTTTTTCAACGTTATGATGCATGGCAAGATTTGATATGAAACCCAATACGCATTCATTAGCAATTTGGTTTGAATCTTCTTCCAAACTAACAAATAAACAGTCCAAAGTCATATTTATGTGATTATTAATTTTGTCTCTCAATAAAATGTTCAAAGCTCATACAAATTTGTATAAATATTGGCAAGTATTTTTGAAAACAGGCATTCTTTCGTATGATTGTATTCAATATGTTAAATGCTTGCTGGAATTTGTAGAACACTAATAGTGTTGCATTATAGCACACACACTTCATGCAAACGAATATTCTTAGTATGCGGTCCTACATGTATTTGTAAAGTACTCTTTTCTGATGCGGACTAATGAAATAAATTGCACGAAAAATAGACTTTGTACGTATGCGACCGAACATGTGCTTTTAAATTATTTCCTGAGATGCGAAATAATCACATATTGCAAACAAATTGCTGTATGATGGTATGCCACTCGACCTGTTATTGTAAATAACTATTTCATGATGCGGTATAATCCCATAAACTGCATCCAGCTAGTCGTTCATTAATATGTGACAGCACGTGGCGCTGTAGATTACATTTTCGTGATGCGGTATAATCACACAAATTGCATTCGAAAGGACGTTCCTTAGAGTGGCACCGCATATGTAATGCCAAACTACTTTTAAAAGATGTGGAATAAGCACACAAAAAGCATTCAAATGGACGTTCCTTAGTGTGTGAAATTATATGAACTCTCAAGGCATGTTTATAAGATGCAGAATAGTTACATAAATTGCATTTGAATGGGCGTTCGTTAGTATGCGTCCGGAAATGTGCTTCTAACCTACTTTTACGGTATGCAGAATAATTACACAATTTGCATGTAAATCGGCGTTCGTTAGTATGTGAGGACATATGAACTTTCAAGCCACTTTTATAAAGTGCAGAATAATCACATAAGTTACATGGATATAGCCGTTCGTTAGTATGCATCTGCATATGGGATTGTAAACTACTTTTGAATGATGTGGTATAATCACACAAATTGCATGCAAATGGACTTTGCTTAGTATGTGAATACATATGGGTTTTTAAGTTACCTTTTTGAACCGCGGTATAATGACATAAATTGCATGCAAATGGACGCTTGTTAGTATGTGAATGCATATGAATGTTTAGGTTACTTTTTTTAGGTGCGGTATACTGGCATAAATTGCAAGCAAATGGACGTTCGTTAGTATGTGACTGCATATGGAGTTTTAAACTTTCTTTGAATGATGCAGTATAATCACATAAATTGCAAGCAAATGGATGTTCATTAGAATGAGTTCGCATATGTTTTCTCAAATTACTTTTAATAGATGCAGCATAATTACATAAACTGCAAGCAAATGGGCGTTCGTTAGTATGCGATTGCATATGGCATTGCAAACTACTTTTGAATGATGTGGTATAACCACACAAATAGCATGCAAATGGACTTTCGTTAGTATGTGAATACATATGGGTTATTAAGTTAGCTTTTTGAGATGCAGTATAATGACACACATTACATGAAAACGGATGTTTATTAGCATGTAAATACATATGGATTTTTAGGTTACTTTTTTGAAGTGTGGTATAATGACATAAATTGCATGCAAATGGACGTTCAGTAGTGTGTGAATACATATGGATTTTTAAGTTACTTTTATGAGATGTGGTGTAAAAACATAAATTACATGCGAATGGACGTTCATTAGTATGTGAATATATATGAATTTTAAGGTTACTTTTGTAAGGCGTTGTGTAATGACATATATTGCATGCAAATGGACGTTTACTACTGTGTGAATACATATGGATTTTTAGGTTACCTTTCTGAGAAGCTGTATAATGACATAAATTGCATGCAAATGGACGCTTAGTAGCATGTGAATATAGATGGATTTCTAAGTAACTTTTTTGATGTGCAGTATAATGACATAAATTGCACGCGAACGGACGTTTATTAGTATGGGTCAGCAAATGTTTTTTCAGGCTACTCTTACAAGATGCAGGATAATTACATAAATTGCATATAATGCAGGTTTTTTAGTATGGGACCGCATATGGCTTATTAGCTTAGTTTTAAAAGATGCCGAATAAGCACATAAAAAGCATGCAAATAGGCGTTTGCTAGTATGTGGATACATTTCAATGCGTTTTCATAGGATGCATAATAATCACATAAGTTACACGGCACAGACGTTCTATAGTATGTAAAATAGTATTGTAAACATTTTTGGTTGTACAAAAATTACATGGTGAACAATTCTTGTGGATGAGACCCCATACGTGAAGCACAATAACCACATAAATTGTTGTCTGTCTATCCAAATAACAAATTCCAATAATTTACTTTAGGTCAACTTGGTCGAATGTTCATACGTCTGTTTTATTGTAATCTCACATCACCTTTTAATACAATAATACGTTCTTCAAAACACTTTTCTCTCCAAATTAACTGTCGATGTATAATTTATATGAAAACAGACTAAATAGAAAAAGTTAATTTTACAATTATTTAAACTGTCTTAATTTTAAATCCATTTCTTCTGTAATTAACTGGATATTAATTTATCTTAGAATAATCTTCATATATATATATATATATAATATTAATTTTCTTGACCAATTATACTTTATATAATAAGGGTTTTTTTTTGTGTTTTGGGATATTTTAGGTCAAATAAAAACAATCGTCTTTAAATTCCTCTAATTACTTGACGTTTCGGTCGGGTTTCTGACCTTAATCGTAAGTATAGAAATATTTAAATTAGAAATAGACTATGACATATGATTTTACTAGATGACATACATCATGGGTTTCTGATTTAATCAGTATAGAAATATTTAATTAGAATAGACTATGACATATGATTTTACCTAGATGACATACATCATGATGTATGTCATCTAGTAAAATCGTATGTCATAGTCTATTTCTAATTTAAATATTTCTATACTACGATTAAGGTCAGAAACCCGACCGAAACGTCAAGTAATTAGAGGAATTTAAAGACGATTGTTTTTATTTGACCTAAAATATCCCAAAACACAAAAAAAAAACCCTTATTATATATATATATATATATATATATATATATATATATATATATATATATTTTCCAAAAGTATTGTGGGTTTTAGGTCGGCTGGATTATTTAAGAAAACTCTTTTTATAAACCTGAGCTTGGATTTATTTTAATCCTTTTTCAAAGGTACTACAATTACAAAATTGATGAATAAATAGTAAATCATATTTTATACTTACTAAGGTGAGGTTATATAATAAAATTGGCAATTAACATAAAAGTTATTTTCGTTATAAATTTTTAAAATGTATATAACAACGCCAAATTACAACAAGAGATAAAATCGTATGTATATAAAATATTGATAATAAATAAAAGTCAAAAGTTTGATAGAAATTGTTATTAAAAGGCAACCTTAAAAAATGTTTATTATAACTATGTATGTACCTGCGTGTAATACTGTGAGTGTATGTATGAGTCTGTATGTGTGTGTAGTGTGTGTTTCTGTGTGTTTTTTTTTTTTTTTTGTTTGTAATATATTTAAGAGAAATTTATCTTATAGATCAATTGATAAATTTGTTGTTGTATGGTTGTTTTTATTTGTGATATTTAGAAGATACGTGTAGATACAATTTAAGTCATTAACATCTGTTCTTTTGTTCATAGTATTTTTTTGTTGGTATATGTGACACATTTCTAGAAACTCTCTTTTGATTTTTGTCTTCTATCTGTAATATAATTGGATTGTTAAAATCTATTTTATGTTTTTAGTATTTGCGTGTACACATAGGGCACAAGCATTGGGTTTTATACGTATATCGCTCTTATGTTGGGTTATTCGTTGTTTAAGTGTTTGTTTGCTTTGCCCTACGTAACATTCATTGCAATCCAGACAATTGATCTTATATATGATATTTCTTTTATTTAAAATTGAGTTTTGTCTTTAATTTTAGAGAAAAGGTAATTTAAGGTTAAAGTATTTTAGAAGTTATTTTTATGTTAAATTTATTAAATACATTAGTTAGTTTTGGTGTAAGGTGTTCAATGTATGGAAGAGATTTGAATGTAACTGTAGTGTCTATTTGTTTACTATTATTATTTGTGTTGTTTTGTGTATTATTATCCATAGTTTCTGCATTGTGGTTATATAAAAGACGTTTTATTAATTGTGGAGGATAGTTGTTTTTATTAGGATATTAAAAGTTTGTTTAAATTTTTTGATAAAATGTATGGTGACTTATTGTTTTAATTCTGTTTTTAGCGTTAAAATAAAATTTATTTTTATTTTGTAAGAGTGATATGAGAAGTAATTTAAGTACCTACCAGAGTTAGTTGGTTTTGATACCAATCTAATAAAATAATATTATTTGAATTTCTAATAACTAACGTATCTAAAAATGGTACTGCGTTTTTATTTTCTACTTCTACGGTAAACTGAATTTTTGTGATAACTGTTAAAAGTACTAAGTGTTTCCGTAATTTTATTTGCTGGTACAGATGTAATTATGTCATCAACAAATTTTTTATGAAGGGTAGTTGAAAAGGAAGTTTCTTTAGTACTTCATCTAATAGACTATCCATTACAATTTGTGCAATTATTGGACTTAAATTGGATCCCATAGGGCAACCAAAGTTTGAATATAATATTCATTTTTGAAGCTGAAATAACTACTATCAAATATGAATTCAATTATATCTAAAAATAATTGTTTTGGAATATTACATACGTTTTTATATTATTCCAAATGTTTTGATGTTGTCTAGTACTAATTGTTTTGGAATATTAGTAAATAGTGACACTACATCCAAGCTTATTAAAACATAGTTGTTTGGGAGATGAAAATTATTATTATTTATGAATTTGGTAAAATCAAAAGAATCTGAAACATTATAATTATTATTAGTTGTTGATTTTTTAAAATTTCTGCTATAAATTTTGATAGTTTTTCGGTTGGGTTGTTTATAGAGGCTACAATTGGTCTTAATGGTGTATTATTCTTATGAATTTTGGAATTCCATATAATTTTGGTGCAGTACTACTATAATTGTTTAATATTTTGATTCACTTTCTGTAATGAATTTGTTATCTTTTAGGTTTTTATTAATTTTATGGTTTGTCTTTGAAATTTTGATGTAGGATCTGAATCAATCTTTTGTAAGTAGAAATGTCGTTAACTAGGTCATACATTTTAGCGTTATAGTCATTAACTGACATTGCCACAGTAATATTTCCTTTATCGGCTTTAATGATGAGAAGATCCTTGGTGTTTTTAAAATTGTTTGCTTTTATTATAATCCAATAAAAACTTGATTTTGGATTAGAATTTGATTTATATAATTAGTAATTATGTTTGTAATATAAGCTCTGCATAGGTTTTTTTTATCTTCTTGTACATCAACTATAATATCTTCTAAATCTGCCAATAAGTTATTTATCGAGTGTTTGTTGAAAGTAGGAGGAATGCTAAACTTTGGACCTAAAGATAAAATTCTCTTAATGTCATCTGGAATATCAATACTACTGACATTGACAAACCATTTGTCAATGTTGTTAAATTGAGGTTTGTGTAATTTTGAAAGGTTGTCAATTTTTTTTAAATTATTAGTTTTAATTTTATGAAATAGCTTGTTGTAAGCGATATACGTATAAAACCCAATGCTTGTGCCCTATGTGTACACGCAAATACTAAAAAACATAAAATAGATTTTAACAATCCAATTATATTACAGATAGAAGACAAAAAATCAAAAAGAGAGTTTCTAGAAATGTGTCACATATACCAACAAAAAAATACTATGAACAAAAGAACAGATGTTAATGACTTAAATTGTATCTACACGTATCTTCTAAATATCACAAATAAAAACAACCATACAACAACAAATTTATCAATGGATCTATAAGATAAATTTCTCTTAAATAAATATATTACAAACAAAAAAAAAAAAAAAAAACACACACAGAAACACACACTACACACACATACAGACTCATACATACACTCACAGTATTACACGCAGGTACATACATAGTTATAATAAACATTTTTAAGGTTGCCTTTTAATAACAATTTCTATCAAACTTTTGACTTTTATTTATTATCAATATTTTATATACATACGATTTTTATCTCTTGTTGTAATTTGGCGTTGTTATATACATTTTAAAAAATTTATAACGAAAATAACTTTTATGTTAATTGCCAATTTTATTATATAACCTCACCTTAGTAAGTATAAAATATGATTTACTATTTATTCATCAATTTTGTAATTGTAGTACCTTTGAAAAGGATTAAAATAAACTGAAAGCTCAGGTTTATAAAAAGAGTTTTCTTAAATAATCCAGCCGACCTAAAACCCACAATACTTTTGGAAAATTAGAATAAAGGAGGTCGTTATTAATAATTCATTTATATATATATATATATATATATATATATATATATATTCAGACTTTACAACATCTAAACCAATAGCAATGTAGCAGCCATTTTAATAAATATTCTACGCTCCACACTACAGGCGTCTCGGGACAAAATTTTTTGGGTTGTTTCAAGGTCATGTTTGACATGTAAATGTTAACTTTTCAGTTTTCACAAATAAATTCCTTTTCCATAATACTTATTAACACAACCCATTATCTATTCCAAGGACGTTATAAGGATGGTCCCAGTCATACTTATATAAATATAGTGCCAACATACTTCGGACGTGTGTTTATTACTACTCGCTTTTCTAATAATCGTAAAAATATATCGGCTATCTTTTATGTGGTCTTCACAAATAGGAATGTGGGTTTTTACTAGAAATCGTTTTTCTGGTTGGTGGTTTCATAATCCCCAAGTATAACGTCCTTGATAATCCCACATATACAACTGCCGATGATTCCATTCCGGTCTGTCTCAGTAGCGTTGCGTTATACATCCCGCTTTCCGTGCTCCAGGGCACGGTTTCGTTGCTCAACTAGGTCTGCTTTTTTTTATTATATTGCTTTTTTTGGTTTTCGTCTTCTACTATGCACAATAAGGGCGCAACATGAACTTTCTTAACGCCAGTGCTGGCTGAAATAACTAAAATGCACCTTACATTTGCTGCAATATTGATATTCTATTTACTGGGAAAGCTTTTGCAACGCCTGCTATAATATTTTAACATACTATCTGGGATTGCTTTCAGAACTGCCGGACGTTGGACATGTACTCTTTCACAAAATATTTTGATGCATTTATTCCTAGCTGCGAATTCAACAAAGACTAATGCCATTCTTGTTTACAATATGCGGTTATTACTGTAGAGCTAGAGAGGTATATAATTTGATACAAGGGAGTGTGAATAACTGAATTAAATTAGTGTCATTGTATGATGTATAAATTTGCAGTGATTCTAGTTATATACATACAAGGACGTTATAGTATACATATATTGCAAGCAATATATAAGGAATGTTTAGAATTTTGCAGAAAACTCAATCTAACCTCCACTTTGTTTTGTGATAAATGAGTAGTTTCTAATAATAAAACAAATACGCCCATTGTGGGACCCAACAAGCTAGGTTATATACGTACACACAATACTGTAACGGGCTACTACTACCGCGTTTCTCTAATTTAAAACAAGTAATAATAATGGTCTTTATTACTCACTGTTCACAAGTCTAATTAACAGTATATGCCTTATACATAGATGTTTTCAGTCCACTTAACAATGAAGCACTATTACACTAATGAATTTACAAGCACTAATATCTTCTTAAACTAACTTCTTTACCATAGGTTCATTAACAACACTAACACAACTATTTGTTTATACACTTCTATTTATTTATGTATACTACAAGCTGCATGTACATTAGACACAGCATATCACATTTATGTAGACTTCTAAAAGCTCAAAACTACTATTACTTTACAACGTTATAATTTATATTCGACATTCTACTATAGACTGACTCTTGCATTTCTTAGCGGTCTTATATATACTCAGATTTAAAGTTATGACTCATCTTCTGGTAATTACGCGAAGCTTCCAGGTCTATTGAGAATAAACAGTGCCGGCGGCATTTTGTGTGTTTGATTTCTAGAAGAATTCTCGTATCCTGAAAACTATGCAGATCCTACAGCGCTTGTGCGTTTGATGGGTTGCCTAGTAGTAGCTCGCAACAATACGTTTAATGATGATAGTGCAAATGCGTGTGTCTAAAAACACCATCCGATGTTGGCACGCATCCACTACATACGTTATATACTTCTCCCAATTTCTAAACCGACTTTCGTCACAAATGACGTCACGCACTATCAACTACAAATGATATTCTTGTCTTATTCTAATTCCAGAAAAAGTTTCATTCTCGGTTTGTAAATTGTGCAATGCTACTGCCTTAGTTTGAGACGTTTGTTGACAACTAATATTACTTGTATTAGCGTTCTTATTTCTTATTATTAACCTCTTGCGTAGTGTTTATCCCGCATTTTGTGTTATTCTTGCTTGCATTTCAAATTGTTTTTTTTAGAACAGACTAGTGTTATTTTTGCTTGGGTGAATAAAGCACGTCCGGTTCACGTTTAGGAGGTAGAGGGTGCTACGTTATTTCGTGGCAGTCCCTGTTCGGGCGCCAAAGTTATGCTACGTTGGCTCGTAGCCGTGCGTAACACAAAGAAAATCAAAGAGATGACCGGGCTCAATCGGAGATTAGGGGGGGGGGGTTGTAGAAAGCAGACCAACATACCGTATACGCGGCTGTAAGGAGTTAGTAATAATACCTGCAAGAAAAATAGTCAAGCAAACCTGAAAAAAAAGGAAAAAAGCATAGCAGCAATGATTAGTCTAAATTATTCAGTACTTGGTAGAATGTAAAAAAAACTGTTTGGATAATCTATATAATATAACAACGGTAAAAGCAGTACAAAAATTTTTAATACAAAGTGAGGTAATATTGGGAAGTAGCAGAAACGTTTCCTCACACACCAATTAACCATAAATCAGACAACAGGTTAAAAGAAAATAAATAGGTAAGACACAATTAATATGAGTAATTCAGTAGTATTGATCTTTCTTTCTTTCTTTCTTTTTTTTTCTTATGTTTTAAACTATCATGCAAGTCTTTTGTAAAAGGTATCAGAACGACAAAGATATGGTAAAGCAACGGATAGATATTTAAAGTAATAACAAGTAGGAAATAGTTCAACTTACAAAAGTCCTTCAGCCACGCTTCCTTGCAACTGAAGTGTGAGATTCACGATGTCCTACGCTAACGAAGCACTTCACCCTGGACGGTGAGGGTGTTGATGGAACTTATCACACGTCACACTAATCACACCTACGCATTTCACTGGGGTTAGCAGCAGACACCATCACGCGACGGAACTATGTAGCATTGATAAATTTCTTGTTAATTCTATTTCCTGAGACAATAATTTCGAAATATTTTGTAGCACTAGTTTAATTTCAACTGGGATCAAATGTATACTATTTTCATAAACCTCCAAAAAGCAGTGAGAAACTTCAACCAATACCTTTGTAAACCGGTAATCTGTCATATTTCGCAAATAACGAAATTCGCGCAAGCACTGATCTATTTTAGATTCTTTGGTGTTTAGAAAAATGCAGAAACTACAGTATCCACTGTATTTAAATAATCCAAAGTATGCACTAATCTGATAAAACAAAGGGACACTAGACTAGATCGCACACACATTAATCCTAAAGAAAGAATCGGTCAGTTTAGCAAGTTCTACGACTCCTATTTCACAAGACAAACAACTAAAACCACAAATTAGTAAAGTACGCGTATCACTAAAGTAGGTCCGTTTGATGTTCCGTAAAACATTTGTTTCACAAGAAAAACAATTAGTAGGCACGCGTAAGCAATAAAACCGTCCGTCAAATGTTCCGTAAAACACACGTGCCTCGAGTTTAACAAGCTTTACCGCTTTTATTTCCAACAGAAAACCAACTAAAAACATGCCGTGCTTGTTCAGGAACAATACGAAAATTAATCCCGCATTAATTCTCACTATTGTCACAAGCAGAAAGAAGCAGTATTTTCAACGTACTTAATATATCGGAACAAAGAACAAAACTCTACTCCTCGCCTGTTTATATCAATTCGTCGCTATTACAACCGCTTATCGTCTCTTATCTAGACTTGTATATCCACATAAAGAACAAAATTTATACTTACGGCAAGACAAGAACGATGCAATCTATAATTAATTACAAGCTGTTTAACATTCATTCCTTGGAATTTATTTATTAATGAGAATCAATCTTCAATTTATCTATCTTTAATTAATACCCACGAGTTCGATTGCATACAATTCTGAATTATTCTGAAGTATTTACTTGATACAAACAGCGATCCAAAAACGATGTATTTTAAGAATTGAGTATAGCGTAAAATGTTAAATTACAAAAATGCACGTTACAAGGGCAAACCTTAAAAACACATTTTTATAACTGTTCGTTCTCTTACTTTAATTTAATAAACATTACCTCTGGAGTCTTGATTATTGGTGGTTATTATTCCGTGCCCGGTACAACATGCGTATAAAAGTATGTAGTATATAAAGTATATAACACATTAGAAACATTCAATTACAACATTTAAAATATGCTCACAAGTACAAATTTCCACATAATAACATTTATTTTTAAGCTAAACAGCTTAGACTGCAATTTTGTCAGTATAATGTCATTTTACAAGATACCTTTAAAAAGTAACAAGCGACATTCCGTCACCAATTGAAACGTATTTTCCTCTTTATCTACTGCTTGCCCCGCATTGGGTGGCAGTGAAACGAATTTAACTGGGCCCTAACCGTTGCCGGTGCCATTGAAACATCTTTTTTTTATATGTGCGGCGTCAGTGTTACAAATTTTCTAAATTGGCGCCAGTGAACAAAGTCTTCCGACATAACTAGGGGTCTATTCCTTAGGTAGAGCTATGAGAAGTGGGGGGGGGAGGGGGGGTCGAAATCTGTTTAGTAGTAAAAAGGTATTTCTAATATAAAATTGGCATCAATTTCTTACTCTTAAGGGTTTTAGCTTTATGTTATTAGATTTGATCATACTTGATCAAAATAAAAAACTTTAATCTTGAACCAATTGTTTACTAAAAGGAATCTCTTTTAAAATAATATGACTTGTAACAAAAATTTAATCATTAACTGTATCAATCTAAAACTTTCAACTTTCATGTGTGTCTTAATTATTTTCAATCAAATATTTTACTTCAAGACATGAACTTGTTGTACAAAAAGGGTTCTAACCTGTGCAGATCTGTTCAGGAAGATAACAAATTAATAGTTTCTAACAATGTTAGCATTAGAGTTTTCTAAATTACATATACAAATTTTAATTTAGATAAAGCTGATCACAAAAATAGACATGTTTACATGTATTGTACTAAAGCTGTTCAAAGCATTTGCTTTCAAAATAACATCTGTCAGCAGTACAAAGCAGAAAAATATATGACGTCAGTAACACCTGTTGACGTTACCGACGATTCATATTGAGCAAAGCGTGTTGTTTTTAAAACATTAAATCAGTGAACTTTAGTTTTACTACTGGTAAATCCAGCTCAGCAATTAGTTGAAACTTTTATAACGTATTTGTACTACGCATCAAAACAAGATAACGTGTTCCTAGTTTTGAAACACATAAAAAGAACTTATAGCTATCTACAAACCAAAACTGCATTTGTCGCCTTGTAACAAAGAAAGACGGGATCCCCGTTATTTCAAGCAACGATAACAGCGGTTGTAATTTGAAACAAATTCATCCAAAACAACTTCTATAATGACTTCGTTCCACGTGTCAAATCAAATCCTGTTGCAATACATTCTGCAGCAGTTGTAATCTCGAAGTTAAAATACGCCGCCTTCCAAAGGTAGCATCTTACATGTGTATACTTTACTGTGTCCTTGTGTGTCTTAAAAGTTGCATCCTACTTGTCGTTGTGTGTCTTAAAAAGTGCATCCTTCTTGTCGTTGTGTCTTAAAAAGGTTGCATCCTTCTTGTCGTTGTGTGGCTTAAAAGGTGCATCCTTCTTGTCGTTATGTGTCTTAAAAAGGTTGCATCCTTCTTGTCGTGCGACCGTTATTCGAAGATATGTTCACTAATTGAAGTGGATTCGCAGATTGCCGGCCTGTAATCTAGGGTACATGTTGACACTGCTATCACTTGTGGCCGACTACCTTCTAACTAGCTCGGGCGTTCGCGCCGTCAGGAGGGGAACAATCAAACAGAGCTGTGCTTGTAAATAGCTGTATACTACACAGATATTTAAATATAAGTAGATTATTAAAGGACGTTGCAGGCTTAACGTATTACTTTTGAAGTTGAATGCAAATTATTATTGTTATTAATAAAATTGTTATATTATTCTTAAAATTATATGGAGGGATTTATTATCGAAAATAAAATTGTTACACAATTACTAAATAAATGCAAAATATATATTGTACCGATAGCGTCATTGTAGTTACGAGGAATTGTTATTTTGATAGTGGCAATGGCGCCAATATATGACATCACAAATATTGATGACGAAAGTCAGTTTAGAAATTGCAAGAACTACACCAGATATTTACATTATGGCTATGTCCATTCTTATAACGACCTTGATCTAATCCTAATTCTAATAATTCTATGCAAAGTTAAAACAAATAAAAATGAAATTCAAAACCTATATGGCGAGGTGCGGTGACGTTTTATAATTATAAAATTTATGCGAAAAGTAGGTATATATTTTATTTTATGTACAGATCTATAAAATATAAGTGGAAGAGGCGTTCTAGCAGTTAGATTCCGTTACCGTTCAAATTAAAGATACTATTATAGATAGTTCAGTTTTAACGGATAATTTAAATATGAGTTTAAACTGAAACTACAAAGTTGACCTTAAAACAGCCAGTTAAGAAGAAAGTAGATGGTGCATGCGCTTGATTCAGATTTACACTGTTCAATGTTTAATTAGTTAGAACATATGAAAATTTACCGGCGACGGTTACATATTTACTGCGTTTTTTGGTGGTGTTCTTCAACAATGCAAATAGCTAACTTGTAGGTATACTTTATGTTACCTAATCTTAATTTACTATGTGATATTTATTACATTCAACAAAAAATTATTTTAATTTAAAACAATAATAAAAGTAAGTTTATTGATCTCTGATATCTTTCTGTAAATGTATTTTTACATTAACTGCAGATTAATTAATATTGCTTTGGTTGTCAGTTTCAAAAGATCAAATTAAACTTTAAAAAGTTTAACACTTGGACAAAGCATAACCTTTATAGTCCGTTACAAGAATCAGTGTAGCTATGTTAGGTCTTAACTTTTTATTGCCAAATGTAATCTCCAACTAACTGTATAGAATCATTAGAGAAAAATGTACACTAAAAATTGGCAACACTTGATTTATTGCCGCTACTACTTTTGCTGATCTTTTAGTTTTTATTATATGAATTATATGTTTAATTTGCCTTAAAACTTTTATTCAAAATAATTCATTTTTAACTAATTTTTTGACATTTAATCGCATATCCGGCTATTATCGCCCGCGGTCATTTTCGCCCCATTGTCCATTTTCATTTGGTGCAATTATTGCCCGTTGCTTTTTTCACCGAGTTTTACTTTTCCTTGATGCTTTTTTGACCAGTGCAATTATCGCCCGATGCCTTTTTCGCCCAGTACTACTTTCTCTCGATGCTTTTTTCACACAAACTGCTTGCTCCAATGCAACGTTTGTCCCGACAGTATTTTCCAATGCAATTTTCGCACCAGGCTGTACCCTTACTATTTAAATACTATGTACATCCAGCTTGTTTCGTTCAACGTTGTAATGTAACCGACCTGAAGGCCGATCTAAACGTCCTCTATAGACGGCACACCGGGCTCCATAATCTAACATCTAGTGGCAGTGGCTCGACAACTCCTACGTTGTTGTTATAAGGTAACCCAAATTCACACTGAGAAGATGGTGTTAAGGCCGGAGGGTTTGAAATATAACTACAGTATTTACCTAACTGGACTTATAATTAAAACAATAACCACAAAATAGGTAATTTGAGATAAAGCATAGAAAAATGACATTTAAAACAAACAATGCCGTACTCAACCTGGGCTATTGGGGAAAGAGCACGGCAGAGAAAACTCTAAACTGCCCTCACACTTTCAACTGTATTTGGCACATCTCGACAAGGGCGGGTAAAGTACAAGTACCCAGGTCACCAACACTAAATTTAACGGGATTTTAATCGTTACCCAGACATATCACACATGACAACTGAGGAATTGTTAATGTAAACCAGTTAGTCTTTTCTGGCAGGTACTGAGGTCAGATAACCAATACTACCCAGCTAAACTTGAAGAGGGAAGAAACCATAAGGTAAAATCTGCCTTGACTACCAATGTTCCTCCCTGCACGGACATAAAATGATAGTAATATTCAACAAGGCTCGATCACACGCGCCCACATACATACATTAACAGCTTCCAGTCCGTGTTACAAGATATTTCACAAGGACTAGCCGACTTCCTATTATTTGCAGAAGAGTACAACTACAAGACAACACGAATCGCTGAAATGAACTTATGGTATGATTGCGCATAGTTAAAAAGGCACTTATTATTGAATAGACCATCTCCAACATAGTCATAAATGCAAACGCGACAGGCACGTGAAGGTGGACCATACCAGAAATTTAATTTAATTACATCACAACAATTGTCACAAACGTTAAATACTAGTTAATTATATAGGAACATCGGCTAGATAATAAAATAAACAAAACAATAAACATATCATTAAGTTTTAAATCGAGGTATGAGCGATGCAGTGGAATATGTGGTTAATATGCTGAAATAAAACAATTACACATGAAATAAAAATGTTAAATGAATTACAGATATCAAACATTATAAAATATGTTGACAGCAAATACATACCAGAATTTTATAGCACAAAAACAAGCCCAGATTCAGGCGCTTAATGTTTATATAAATGCATGTTACTTAAATATATTAAATCTAGTAAGCAAACGTTAAAAATTATTCATTATGATTGCAACAGTTAAAACGTACCTTTTGAACAATTTAACACATTGTGGCACTACAAATTACAAACAAGAAAATATATACAACAACGTTGCGGTTAATTCAATTTTTATCTTAAAACCAAAACAAATATAACATAGAAATATAATACTCTTCATATTCAAGCTTGCCCAATAATTTGATTTAATATGATGTCAGTATTTATCATTAATTGTCGTAAAATTACAGTAATAGTAACTCTGCTATTAATTCGGTAATAAGTGCTGCGCAATTATAGTTCCAACTCTGCAATAAATACAAAATCAACATTATTTCAAATAAATAAATATTAGTTTTACTCTGATTTAGATATTAAATAAACAATTTAAATAAATAAATATTAGTTTTAAGTTGTTAAACCAAACTACACATCTTTAGACACAAAACATATTCAATAAAATAGTAAATTCACCTGAAATTACATATATTAAACAATCCACATCAAATTCTAAGTCAAAAGCAACAGGTATCCCATAAATATATCCTTCAATGATTCAATAGCTAACGGTTTTACAATAAATACCAACATCACATTCAAAACAACGCTCTAATTACAAGATATAATCAGATTACCTTAAATAACCACCACATTATAAACTTAAAGCATTACCTTTAATAAAAAACCTCCAAGTGAAATGTTTCAACCATCCATCTTGACATCTAAAAACAAAGTCGTTTAACCATGTTGACTCGATCGACCGTCTCTACACATGCGCCTCCTAATACTGTAAATTCTGACGTCACGGAATGCGTTCAGAAGCCTGCTAGTAATTACTGAACTACTAACAAATACCTTCGAATATCGAAATGTACACTATAATATTTGTAATAATTATCTACCAATGAAAAAATCGACTTAAAAACACTACGGATCACTTCAACGTCAAGGATTAAAATATTCAGTTATAAACATTAGAACATCAAATACAATATAAAAAGATTAAATAATTCAAAATACATAGGAACCACGGATTCAAAGATAAATTATGAGCTTTTGCTGTCAGTACAGTATATATTCAAGATGCATTTTTTTCTAAAAGGATTATTGTAGACGCTGAATAAGCTTTCAACGATTAAGATGTGACATCTTTATATCTGTAAGATCTGGATCCGGTATGACGGATATGAAAAATCTGTAGTATGACTACCAATTGGAGAGAGTGGTCTACAGTTTAAAATTGCTTCAATTTGAACTAAGACGGTAATATTTAATCACCAATTGATTTTGTCAAATAGGATTTCACTAATTTGATCCCAGTTTCCTACAAACCGCCGAAGTGAGGAGAAGATATAGGATTAAAAGTAAAATTGATATCTTCTAATTTCGCCGATTGCTTCATAAGAGGCGTCAAGTTCCACAATCGCTGTGGATTTGCAGACATTTGCTTCTGCGTGCTACACAACGACGTAGCGCGGCAATAAATGATTCTGTTGATACACTTAAAACCAGTTCTAAATATATAGCTTTAGTGCTAATACAAACATACAAACAGATCTAAATCTTTAATGACTTAACACCTCTAATACGACTCGTGGTGATAGGATATGGACCACCATAATTTACACCTGTATGAAGGAATACGTTGCTGGGAATGACTCTGGTAATAGGAAGATCACCCATGGGAGTAATAAATGTGACTTTTGAATAGCCCGCTTTGTAGACAATATGCAAAAATTTTGAACCAATAAACAATGGGTAGTTCGAACACCTGTATGTAGATGTTTCTTATGAGAATCAAAAGTTATAAGTTGCGTTCAACAATGAGAGCCTTGAAGCAAAATAGGGAATTTTGCATCATATGGTAGATCTGAGTTCCTCAGTCGACCGCACACTTCCAACAAACCACGACTGTCAAGGAAAGGACTGAGACGACGAAGTTGCATTTCGAATATTTTGAATGTCTTGATCATAAGTTTCTAGTATTCTTTTAATTAACAAATGAAGTGCCTCCTGTTGTCGAGGTATATATATATATTGCTGTGATAAGGGGTTGTTTAAGGGTGCACGACATAGTGGAGGTCATTAGAGAATGAGTAATTAGAATAGGCAGCAGAAAATTGTAGTTATTTTAGGAAATAAGTAAGAAATAGAAGTAGATAGTAAGTAGGAAACACCCTGTGT
This sequence comes from Platerodrilus igneus, assembly GCA_036346225.1. Classification (NCBI taxonomy): domain Eukaryota; kingdom Metazoa; phylum Arthropoda; class Insecta; order Coleoptera; family Lycidae; genus Platerodrilus; species Platerodrilus igneus. Next base: position 2,775,950 of record JARFIW010001167.1, read on the forward strand.
ACAAAGTAGAAATAGTTTTGGGCGACGCAGGAAAGACATAGGAAGACGCATAGTTGGCGTAGGAATGAGAAATACGAGTATTAAACGGATGGTAAAGATTAAATACCCTGTAGATAGTGTTCAGTTGACATAAGTAAAGCGAATAAGAATATTTTTCAGTGGAAGCACGCGTATAAATGATAAAGAATAATTAGACACGCATTAAGAAAAGAGTCTCAGACGATTAAGTAATACGGAGGTGAAAATAGAGTTTCATGTAGCTAATCTAATGCGTATAAAGATCTAACCATTTTGATAGAGAAATGATTAAAATTGCGTGAATCGCATGTAAACAATGAAAGTTTAAAGTAAAATTGCATCAGTTGTTTATGGAAAGGCGACTATTCTATCAAAATACAGCATGTTGATAGTGAAGACACCTGCAGGCAGGTGGGCATTATGAACGAACGCAGAGCATTGAATTAGAAAATATTCGAAATGGAATTATTTGATTGGTCCGAAGCAAACGACAGGTTCTAGACCACACCACGGATGCAGTGGGGATTCGAAATTATATTAGCAAGCACCGCGATAAGAAAGTCAGTTTTGAACTCAATGAAGGCCCAAGTGCATTGCCAGTAATACTGAATAATACGTAACAAGTGGTACAAAGTGAAATAAATGAGTGTGTATATGAAAATTACCGTTTAAAACGGCTTCGAGGTCTGAGGGAAAATAGGCCAGAATGCTTGATGTTAAGAAAGATTACAATAAAACAATTTAAATGTCGAGGCGAAAGGAAGAACATAATCTTGAAGTATAGGGGTGAACGAATTACAAATTTGAAGTCTATGGCAAGAATGATTAAAGTATAAAATTATAATTTAATGGTGTTGGTCCATAATGGTGATAAGTTAAATGGAATCGAAAATTGGGGAAGATTAATTTTAATGGAAGCGTCGTCGCAAAAGATAAAACCAGGTCAGATTGTTAGTTATAAGGCATCTGTTTTTCTACAAGAATTTTATTTTATTTTTAATATCAAATTGGCTAAATATTATATGCTTGTAAACAAGTCAACAAAGGGTTGAATACGTATTGAAATAATAATAAGAAAACGGATTTAGAATATTCTACATTTGTTGGTAAAGGTAATGAGTTTTCTTTGGTGACTTTGGGTTTTAGTACAAATTAAATGGTTGTTGATAAATGAAATTTATAAAGGTGAATTAATTTGAAAATGTATTGTAAATAACGTCAAAGCTGTACATAAAGCATTAGTTTCATTAAATGGGATCCAAACTTACTGAATTTTTATAATTACAAATATATGCTAGCCGAGGTTATAAGATTGAAATAGTACAGAGGAGGAGCCACAAATTAAGTAGGGCAGAGATAACCCGCAAAGGCGGTAACTTGTTGAATTTTGTCATTGGTCGATAAAGTTGTTTATGATAAACTCCAGTTGATAGCAACGTTAAGAAACAGCTGGAGGAGGAAATAATCACAAGCTGTAGGAAAGATTAAAATGGTGGTTCAATAATTTAATTTAGTATTATAGCAATTAAAATAAATAGGTCGCTCAACGTAAGGACACGTGATATTACAGAAATAATAGGTCGACCCACTAAAAGGGGTATGTACAGCAATTAATATGTCGACCCAACGAAGGGGCTCGTAAATTAAACCACAATAAACTGAAATTAAGAGGGGCTCGTAAATTAAACCACAATAAACTGAAATTAAGAGGGCGAATTAAATTAAAATAAATTTTAAAGTACGATTGTAAGATTTTATATAAATTAATTAAACTAAACCGGGATTTGAAAAGCTTCAATTAACAATAGTGAAATTTTGTACAGTAATTTAAAGTTAGATAAATTTTAGTATTTAAAAGTTTAGCATATAAATTTAATAATAATGGACAAGAAAATACGGGAAACACGGGAGGCTTTGAGACAACAAGGAGTAGAGATAGGATCCCAGGAGAGCGTTATAATTCAGGAAACCAGTTCCAGTGAAGAGAGGCGAACTTCACAAGAAAATAAGATGTTGGATATCTTAATGGCATTGAATGAAAAGATGGATAGGAGTGAGCAAGCCATAAATGCAGTTAAAATAAAATGGATGAAAACAATGAGAAATTGGAGGGTAAAATTAAGAATCTTAGTGATGGACTGAAAGAAGCAAACCATAATATCGCGGAGATGAAAGCACAATTGAATGAGAGAGTTGGTAGAGTTTCTGAGGAGATAGACGGTTTATGGGATCATATTTCTTTAATCAAAACGAAACGAGAAGAGTTCGAAAGTGAGTCCAACAATAAAATTAAGAATTTAAATATTAAGTTAAATAAAATTGAAGAAAATTGCGAAACGGAATTCAGATCAATAAATCAAGAGATAAATAATTTAAAAAGCAATCCAATAAACTTTAATAGGGAACCAATTAAGCTAATGCAAACGAATCTTTCAATGGAACAATTTACGAAATTTTACGGGGACGGAAAAGTAAACCCTAAGATATTTCTGAAAAATTTTAAAATGTTGATACAGGGATACACAGATGAATTATTCAAATTAAATTTAATCAGGGCAATATTAAAAGGAATGCTAAACGATGGTACAATCTAGTTGAGGATGAGATAGAAACGTTTGAACAGTTTTAAAGCAAATTTCTACGTCAATTCTGGAATGACAACCAGCAAAATCGAATTCGAAATGATTTAATTATGGGAAGATACGATTTGGCGAAAGGGATAACGCGAGAATCATATGCGATTGAGAAATTTACTGTAGCGAAGCAATTGGATCCTCCTTTAGAAGATAAAATTATTATAAAGTATTTAGCAAGTCATTTTAATGCGGAAGTAAAGCGATACATAACGACGCAAAACATAGTGGATAGAGACACGCTTATTGATTATTTGCAGAGATATGATGATTTGGAAAATGATGATGAAAGGGAAAATAATTTTAGGATCGACGCACGAATTTCATAAGGAATGATGAGACTAGGAATAATTATCGAAGGAACAGGTATAATTATGATCGCGGAAGAAATTTTAATGGGGGGAACTATGGAAACTTTAATAATGATTTTAGGCAGAACAGGGATAATGGTCAGACACCAAGGCAACGAATAGAGAGAACGAATCATGAGGGAAACAATGGAGTAATGAATAGACAGGAAAAGGATGATCGACGGACACCAGCAAGAAATATTAATAGTGTGGAATTAAGGAACACGAATTGCACAGATACAGGAAGAATGAGTCAGGCAGGACCTTCGACGCGAGATCAGGATTTTGAGTACGGACGAACCAAGGAAAATTCTACGGATTAACGGATATGAGCACCAGCGCGAGTTTATTAAATATGAAATGGATAATGAATTAGGAAGACTTGAGAGAAACTTATTACCAATAATTAATTTAAAGGTGGAAAATAAAATAGTTAAAGTATTAATTGATACTGGAGCAGAGGCATCACTTGTAGCGGAAGAATTTGTTAAACGAGAGAAATTGGGGATAAAGCGATAAAGATAGCAAGGTGTAATTTAGTGGCACCAAATAATAAGAGATTTAGTGTAATAAATGAAATGGTAATTCTGAGATGTGAAATGGGGATAGAATATGGGAAAATGAGTTCATGGTGGTACCTGGACTGAAGATAGATGTTATATTTGGGATGAATATGATAGATAAGTTGGGGTTGAAGATAAATGCGGAATGCAAAGAGATTGAGTGTAATGGGAAATATATTAAATGGTATGAAGAGGGAATATAGTAATAGAAGATGACTGCGTAAATATTAATCAGTTTAGTGAAGAGATAAATAATGGGGAATGAAAGTGAAGACATTAAGTGTCCAGATGATTTAAAAATAGGGTGAATGTATTATTGAATAAGCATTCAGAATTAATTGGGTCAAAGTCGAGAATTGCCAAGGGTTATGTGCACAAGTTAGAAGTAATGAATGAGGAACCGTTTAACAATAAAATATATCCTATTCCAGTAGCATATAGGAATAGAGTGAAGGAAGAAATTGAGGAAATGTTACGTGAAGGCATTATAGAAAACTCCAGTACACATTTTGTGAATCCATTAGTCGTCGTGAAGAAAATGATAATAGCATTAGGTTATGTTTGGATGCAAGAAAGATAAATAAGCGAACGAAGCCGCAATACAATTGTCCACCAACGATGGAGAGCATATTAGCAAGAATAGGTAATAAGAAAATATATAGCAAATTAGACTTAAAGAATTCATTGTGTTTGATTCCATTAGCGCGTGAATCAAGGAAATATACGGGTTTTTCGGTAGAAGGAAAATTATACCAATTTAGGGTGGTCCCGGTTGGTTTGTCCTCGAGTACGGATGCATTAGAGAATGTGATCAAGAATATTTTGGGACTGTATGAGGAATTTAGTATCCACTATAAGGATGAAATATTAATATTTAGTAATAGTGTAGAGGAACACTACGTACATTTAGAGAGAATAATATTAGAATTAGATATAGCAGGTTTAAGGTTGAATTTAAGGAAGTGTGAATTTTTCAAAGTAGGGTTAGATTTTTAGGATATAGGATAGATAATAAATATAGGATTGAAAATATAGATAAAAGGACCCAGATTTAAGAGTGAAAAAGGGGAAGTTGAAAATAAATAAATTGAATTGGCCCATGCAAGGACAGATGAATAGATAAAAGGAAATGTAAAATAAATTATGAATAGGTATACATAGAGAAATAGAATAGGATTTGAACATAAGAATAGGCATAGGTAGGAATAGTATAGTATAATAGGACATAGGTATGGGATAAATAAAATGTAAATATGAGATTAATAATGAAAAGGTTGAATTTCAATATGGAAATAAAAATATAATAATTTCATACCAATGTGAGTTAAGTTCACGTTGGGCAACAAAAATGGACATTGATATAAAATTTTATATTTTAATTTGGGGGAATTATGCTGTGATAAGGGGTTGTTTAAGGGTGCACGACATAGTGGAGGTCATTAGAGAATGAGTAATTAGAATAGGCAGCAGAAAATTGTAGTTATTTTAGGAAATAAGTAAGAAATAGAAGTAGATAGTAAGTAGGAAACACCCTGTGTACAAAGTAGAAATAGTTTTGGGCGACGCAGGAAAGACATAGGAAGACGCATAGTTGGCGTAGGAATGAGAAATACGAGTATTAAACGGATGGTAAAGATTAAATACCCTGTAGATAGTGTTCAGTTGACATAAGTAAAGCGAATAAGAATATTTTTCAGTGGAAGCACGCGTATAAATGATAAAGAATAATTAGACACGCATTAAGAAAAGAGTCTCAGACGATTAAGTAATACGGAGGTGAAAATAGAGTTTCATGTAGCTAATCTAATGCGTATAAAGATCTAACCATTTTGATAGAGAAATGATTAAAAATTGCGTGAATCGCATGTAAACAATGAAAGTTTAAAGTAAAATTGCATCAGTTGTTTATGGAAAGGCGACTATTCTATCAAAATACAGCATGTTGATAAGTGAAGACACCTGCAGGCAGGTGGGCATTATGAACGAACGCAGAGCATTGAATTAGAAAATATTCGAAATGGAATTATTTGATTGGTCCGAAGCAAACGACAGGTTCTAGACCACACCACGGATGCAGTGGGGATTCGAAATTATATTAGCAAGCACCGCGATAAGAAAGTCAGTTTTGAACTCAATGAAGGCCCAAGTGCATTGCCAGTAATACTGAATAATACGTAACAAGTGGTACAAAGTGAAATAAATGAGTGTGTATATGAAAATTACCGTTTAAAACGGCTTCGAGGTCTGAGGGAAAATAGGCCAGAATGCTTGATGTTAAGAAAGATTACAATAAAACAATTTAAATGTCGAGGCGAAAGGAAGAACATAATCTTGAAGTATAGGGTGAACGAATTACAAATTTGAAGTCTATGGCAAGAATGATTAAAGTATAAAATTATAATTTAATGGTGTTGGTCCATAATGGTGATAAGTTAAATGGAATCGAAAATTGGGAAGATTAATTTTAATGGAAGCGTCGTCGCAAAAAGATAAAACCAGGTCAGATTGTTAGTTATAAGGCATCTGTTTTTCTACAAGAATTTTATTTTATTTTTAATATCAAATTGGCTAAATATTATATGCTTGTAAACAAGTCAACAAAGGGTTGAATACGTATTGAAATAATAATAAGAAAACGGATTTAGAATATTCTACATTTGTTGGTAAAGGTAATGAGTTTTCTTTGGTGACTTTGGGTTTTAGTACAAATTAAATGGTTGTTGATAAATGAAATTTATAAAGGTGAATTAATTTGAAAATGTATTGTAAATAACGTCAAAGCTGTACATAAAGCATTAGTTTCATTAAATGGGATCCAAACTTACTGAATTTTTATAATTACAAATATATGCTAGCCGAGGTTATAAGATTGAAATAGTACAGAGGAGGAGCCACAAATTAAGTAGGGCAGAGATAACCCGCAAAGGCGGTAACTTGTTGAATTTTGTCATTGGTCGATAAAGTTGTTTATGATAAACTCCAGTTGATAGCAACGTTAAGAAACAGCTGGAGGAGGAAATAATCACAAGCTGTAGGAAAGATTAAAATGGTGGTTCAATAATTTAATTTAGTATTATAGCAATTAAAATAAATAGGTCGCTCAACGTAAGGACACGTGATATTACAGAAATAATAGGTCGACCCACTAAAAGGGGTATGTACAGCAATATATATATATATATATATATATATAATGTCAAAAATAACGACCTTTAATTTATATTCAAATGAGTTAGATAACGGGTTTATAGGTCTATGTTTCTTTATAGATTAAAACTCTTTGTCTTTAACCAAGCTTTCGACTTTAATTAAAATCTTCATCAGTTTTTGTAAGTCATTTCATCTATAATATTTTAATGATGTTATAATATTGCAGCACCCTGATGAAGATTTTAATTAAAGTCGAAAGCTTGGTTAAAGACAAAGAGTTTTAATCTATAAAGAAACATAGACCTATAAACCCGTTATCTAACTCATTTGAATATATATATATATATATATATATATATATATATATATATATAAACAAAGACAAGTTATTTGCAGTCCGCAATAAGAAAATTATATAGAAATTAATGGCTCTTATTATTTTCATAAGAGTTTGTTTACAGATACATCTTACTTTCTATATATATATATATATATATATATATATATATATATATATATATCTCCACCAATTTTAACCGAGCTCTCTAGGGAACTTGTTAATTGTGGATAAAATGACCAACATATGTAATTTTCTCAAGATCTTTTGTAGATCTGGTCATTTTCTTAATAATGAATCCTAAAAATTGTTTAAAACGACAACATTGAACAAAAGTGTAGATTTTTAAGTTTCCATGTGACAAATTAATAAAACTAGACTCAGTATTCACGGGCCATTCATCTTCTGAAAGCTTCAACCATGAAGGACCTGACCACCATAATCGATGATTAATCAATTCCGAAACACAAAGTCCATGAGATGCACAATTTGCTGGATTATCTTGCGATTTATTATGAGACCATGACCAAGGTAAAACTCGTTCCTGAATATGAAAGATGCGATTGCTCACAAAAGTTTTCCAATTGTATGACGAACGAATCCACGATAATGCAAATGCGAAACCGACCATGTAAGGATTTCTTCAAATGATAAACGATTTTTATAATTAATTTTCTCGAAATCTACGAAGTTTGATAAAAGAACTGCAGTGTACAGCTTCAACTTAACAATGAAATGCTATTTGCAGATGCAACTTTGGATTTTGCACATATCAACGAAACGTTGATACTGCCATTCTTATCACAACAGCGAAATTAAACCACAGCAGCAAAACCTGCTTCCGACGCGTCACAAAATGCATGTATTTGTAACTTACGATAGCTTTTCACAACAACCAACGTGTAATTTTTATCTTAGACAACTCTGACAAATATTGCACAAAATTTTTCCATTTTGAAACAATGTTTACAGGAGCACTATTGTCTCACCCAATACCATAGATGCTGAATGAGGTTTTTTGCAAAGAATACAACTGGCGATAGTAAACCAAGTGAATAAAAAATACGCGCGGCTTCTGACACCAGATTCTTCTTTGTGCAAGACCATTCAATGACATTGATATAAAAATCAATTTTATCTGCAACGGGTTGCCATTGTAAACCTAATATTTTTCGTGATACATTGATTGTATCATCGAATGCACACGCTTGCTGAAAACATAGATTTTTCGGCAATTCTTCTAGCGCTATTCTATTTGCGTAGCATAAAACCTTCAGATTTGCAAACTTGATTGAGTTCGACAATAAGACGTTTTTCTTCATCGACAGACCGACATCCAGTAAGCAAGTCATCAACATATATGTCTGACGATAAAACCTTTGATGCGAGATGGAAACGAGATGAGCAAGTTTTTGAACAACTCGCAATGCTAAAAATTAGACTAATATAACTCCATAAGTTATTGTATTTAAGCGATAATCTAAAAGTATTTCTGACGAATGGAACCTTAAAACTTTCTTTGGCAGTCACGATAATGTACCGAAACCAATAGACATTAAACAAATGTCTACAGCGTGCGAACAAAATGTAGTGATAGTTTCATAATATCCTTCTGAAGTGGAGGACCAGCCAACAAATGTTCATTTAGCGAATTTCCACTAAGGGTTGACGTTGAGGCCTCAAAACAACAAGAAGTTTTGTGGTAATACTTTCAGATTCTACCACTGAACGATGGGGTAAATAATATCCTGACGAATTCGACGAACTACTAACATTAGATTTAATGACTGTCATGTGACCACCGTCTAAATAGTCTTACATAAACTTTCTGTATGAATCATATAAGCTCGGTTGTTTTCCAAGCGACGTTCCAACGAAATAAACCTGCGAAGTGCAGCTTCACGAGAATTAGCGAAATGTGGTTCCGGGCCATTAAACGACAAGAAAGCAATAAAACGGTCACTTTTATTTTTTGAATAGTTTTCTACAAAATATTTTTCACAAGCTTCCTAAACAGGAGATAACTTGTTCGAATTTGGCATGGGTTCACAAAAACGACGAATATTCGATTCTAACGGTTCAACGGCAGTGCATAATGATATGCAAGCTATTATAGGAGAAACAACTTTCCCTGTCAAAATCCAATCAATTGCTGTGTTTAGTGCAACAGGTTCAGAGATATGACCTCTACGAGTTCCATTTAATAAAACATGAGCAACCACTTCTGCTCTTAATAGCATGTCAATGGTACCAGTTTTATCAAATTGCAGATTAACTAATTCCAAATCTTTTGTATGCGAACTTAAAGGTGATTGAGGTACTTTACCACAAATATCTGACAATACAAAAACATCTACATCATATTGAGGGTATAATTTTCCCGTAAGTCTAATTTTGCATAATAATGCACCAGATCTATGCGATGAAGAAAGTCTTAAACTTCTACTTTCATTGCGACCTTTGACTTATTCAAAGCAAGTTGTTTCCGACATGATTCTGTTATGAAGCTTTCCATACTTCCACCATATAAAAGCGCTAGAACGATTTGCGCTTTGCCGAAACCATCTCAGACAACTATCTGTGCACCTATTCTCGAGCTTATACGAAACTTTAGTATACGAGTTTGTGTAGTATAAAACATATCGCATACGAAGTACAAGTCATATTCTTGAATGCTATACGATAGATATCTTCAAGATTTATACGTCATACGTAAAATGAAGTTGACAACGTTGCATTATGATAAAAATCCACCAATTGTATAATGAAAGTCCGCAAGACGAAAAAAGTTCTGCGTTAATGCCTATTATTTGTTAGTTGAGGTTAGGTATTCGACGGTTGTTTTTTATTTGAATAAATTATTGCAAGGGTTGTATTACGGGTGAACAAAAATTATTTTTAATCGAATTGATAAAAAAGCACTCGAAACTCCACAGTGGGAAGTTTTCGAAAGATTTTACTTTCGAGAATAGCAGGCAAATGTGGAAAAATGTGGAAACACATTTAAATTCTGTGCCTGATGCAAGAAAGGACTGGCAAAAGCGGTGAGAGGTAACTAACTAAAATATTTTGTGCATTGATTTCGCTTAATTATACTGTTAGACGTAGCACGACATGAAAACCTCCACAAAATCAAAAAATTTGGCCACAAAAAAACACTGCGGAGCAACTGGAGGTGGTCCACAAGTAAATACCAAATTAACCAAAGACGAGGAAGAGATTTTAGAAATCATTGGAAATGTGGTTACCCAAATGTAGAAGAGCCGGTGTCAGTTTTTGATGATTCCCAAGACATGGATTTAGAGCACGATGTGGCAACTGTTGAGTTTCCCCCTACTCCTGTTGAATTAATGGAACACGATTATACTAGCATTCAAATGTTATACAACACTGGCACTGGTTGGTATAAAATTTGTTAAACGATTATAAATCAATAATAAGCCTGTTGTAGACCCATTTAGTCATCCTAGCTTATTTCCTTGTATGTCATTCTACAGTTTCAAAAACCACAACCCGTCAACATAAAGTGTCGAGACGCATCCAGCGTCCAGAAAAATCGATATTATTGACGCAGAAACTATCAGTACAGATGGAAGAAAAAATGCAAATAAAAAAATTATTAAAACCAGTAATTAAAAATCTTAAAACAATCTGCTGATGCTAAAAAAAGCACAGCTGCTTCACTTGAAGCTATTGCTAAAGCATTGCAGAAAAATAAAGCAACTTAGCAACATTTTAATCTGTAGTTCCAATTCTAGCAGGTAGTTTCTATGGTTTGTTGTAATTAGTAGTATCTATGTACACCATTGCATACGGAAATATTGTTAAATTTGTATATTTAGTTGTATTAATAATAAACCGCAATTAAGATTTTTTGCTTTATTGCTATTTACAATTTGAAACATTATAGTGCAAATCCTAATACAAACATGTCTATCTAACAAAAAAATTTCGTACAATCTTTTCTCGTAACAGTCTACCTGCTGCTAATTCAGGATTGACTCTATTCAATATTCCAGCATTCACTTCTTCGACTGGATCATTAAACATTCCAAAATCTATTTCATCAAGATTTTCATCACCACCGTCATCGCCTAACTCCACAGGTGGAATGTTATTTTCGATACACATATTATGCAGAACCGTGCAAGCATTTATAATTTTTGCAGCTTTCTCAGGGTCGTAATGTAAAACGCGGTGTTTCGAAAGACATCGAAATCTTAACTTTAACACCCCATTGCATCTTTCAATAATTAAGCGGGTGCTCCTATGACGTTCATTATACCGGGTCTCTGGTCTGGTGTATTTTGCAGCAATCATTAAATGGTGTTAAGAGCCAAGGCCTGAGGGTAAAACCAGAATCTCCTGTGATAATACATGAGATTATTAAAAGTAAAAATACCCAATAAATAAAACGAGGTGTGTTCTCCATTATATAGGTTTTGCATATACTGAATTTATTGCTGTTGTGCCAAATATAACTATCATGCGTGCTTGCAGGAAACCTCGACCGCACGTTTAGTATTTTTATATTTGCATCACAAATCTGAAATGATTTTGTAAGTGAACAACCGGAATTACCTTACCCTGCTTCCCAATTGGGTATTTATCGAATGGTATCCCTTTCTATACATAAATGGCTTCCGGGTACATACCCTCATTTATTATAGGAGGTTATATGACAACATGAGATAACTATGGTTAGAAACTAGAGTAAAAGATTATATTTTCTACAAGTTAAGCACGATGTTTCCGTTGTTTCATTGGTCGGTAAGCAAGCATCGTATACGAAATCTATGTTTCGTACGGTTTTGAACCATACGTTGTACTCCGCAAGAAAAAAATAGTATTATGAGACAGTACATTTCGTATACGAATTAGTTCGAGAATAACGCATACGAATGCTTTGTATGAAAATTTGCAATTTTCGTATATTAATTGCGTTGGTATAAGTTCGTATAAGTGAGAATAGGTGCCCTGTACTGTGGCCATCAAAGTAACTGTATTTGAACTACGGGATGTAAACAAAGTGCTGGTGCTAGAAGTAGTAGCACACTGATTAGTTAACGACGATCCAACCTTTTTTTGTTCAATACAAGATTTTTAAAATATAATAATATGTTGTGAAGCTTTTTACATTTGCGACAAGTTGATCTTCATGTACAATTTTTACAAATGTATACTACGAAGACAATTCAAGCACAGATTTTTCTGCATTATAATCTTATGGAGATTTTTTCAAAAATTTCTGAAAAGTGTCATGCAATGAACGCTTTTCACTTGACAATGTTGTGACTAATGCTGTACGCGTGGTATGACTTTTTGAATAGGAAGGCCTGCGTTTTTCCAAATTACTACCAATTGCCTTGTTAGGCGACTGTTGCTCCAGTTTGACTTATTTTTCTGATGAGTACACGACTACATTACTTATTTACAATGCCTTAAAATGCTTTTCGATGTAAAACTTCAATTGCTCATACGTACGATTTCCTCCGTATTTTCCAATTCAAATGTTTTTAGAAAATTAGAATCTATTTTTTTCGACAATAAATTAAATTTAATAAAATTCAAAAGATTGATCGAAATATGCGAAATTTTCAACAAAGCAATTAAGCAAATCTCTAAGTTCAACTGACGAGATTGCCCTAACGTTTGGTGCATTTTCTAAAGCTAACCAATAATTATTGGCTATTAATAGACAATATTCAACTATTTGAATGAGAATGTCATATACTAATTTAAAGTTGTGATTTGTGACGGCTAAATATATAATGCAATTTTTTGAATCTTCATCTAACGAATAATGCAAAAAAAGGTATTTTTCGCAATTATTTAAATTTGTGTTTGAACCAATGATATCATCAATAATGTTTCTAAAGCTACTTCACTCTTTTATACGTCCTATAACGAAGAACGTTCATTTTTGGTAACTTAATATTACTGTTACAACCAATTGCAATATTAGATTACTGAACCGAATGTTTAAGAATAAAATTGTGGCGGCTGTACTAGCATGAGCATTGATTTGTGATTTTAAACAGATTTCGAAATAATCCAAAAGTACGTTTTTGTGTAATGGCGCTAGCCGATATAATGCTCATGCGCGTGCACCTGATAATGTACTTGCTTTTGCTAATATATGCACTGTTACATGCTTTTGCTTATTCAAATATTTATTTATATATTTATTATATGTTTATTTATATATTTATATTATATTTATATTTATTTTTACACTTATATTTTTGCCTGCATTGTATTTATTTTGTGGCTTGGTTTTATTCGTTTGACGTTCTGTCGCCAATTTTTGGTCGCAGTATAAATAGAAAAGAAGATTGTATATATAATATGTCAGTTAGGGAATGATAGGGAACGTTAGAGACAAATTTAGGATAAAATACTTAGATCAGGGAGGACGAATTTGTAAATTTATAAAGCAGGTAAAATAGCTGGATTCATCACTATTAATACATTTGACAAATGCTTAGAAATTTGAATCCATTTTAAATTAGCTAGCTAGATTTGGATAGTTTTAAGTCGACCCTTCGGGTCGCACTGGTAAGCAGAGCCGGCGTCTGCTATCCGGTATTACGGATCCTTCCCCCTCTCATTTTTGCTTGTGTCTTGTTGATCGAGCACACTCCAAAGTCAACGCTAGGGATACCATTATTTAAACCCTGTTTTTAGTTTTTGTTTCAGTCTGTTAGATTTTTATTTAGGGTAGATTAATTATGAAGTTAGAATAAATCAGAAGCACGTTTATTTTTCGCGTTAAACCCAATGTAGTACCTTCGGTGGAGCATTGAGGACGTGGTCGCAACTATTGCGGCCCTTATTCAAATTATAATGAACCGAATGTTTTCAAACGAGATCAAAAATCTGGACTTGTGACCTTAATTACCAATAAATGTTTATCTATTTCTGAACGAACAGAATTTAATTGTTCTAATTCCAAGTCATTATGTTTATCTAAAGGAGCATTTTTGTAAGAAGAATTAAAATCATGGACAATTTCAATTGCACTTTCCAAAATAACTTTAACAGTGACAAGATTTTCTTGTAATTGCTCGAGAGTTAATGCAGCAATAATTCTCAAAACATACTACGATGTAATTTCGATCATTTACTAGTCTATCAAATGTTAACTTAGACATTATTATGCCGATAAATGCTAATCACAAATACGAATTTCTCAATCAATGCAACGCAAGAAAATTTCCAACTAAATCCTTGTAACAAATGTAAATAATATCTTCTTTTTTAAAATTGTGTCGTGTTGACACAAATTAAAACGTGGTAGCTGGCTTTCGTTTTAAAGTTAAGAGGTGCGATTACGCCGCTATTCAGAAATCTCCTCCAAGGTGATCCATGCTGCGAGGGTGGAGGGGTCAAAGTTAGTCTGGGAATTCAAATGTACATTACATAGGCGTATTTTTGTGGCGAAAAGTGAATACTACGGGGGAAATAAGGGTTTTCCGGAAATTGTCGATTTTGCGTGTTAAAAAAGTAAAAATCGCTTACATTTTCCAAACAAAGAACCCGAACACGCTGTGCAAGAAAGCCAACAACGTGTCAAAAAGCGTTGGTACGAGAGAGAAGGACGATCGAGTAGGTTTCCAAAATTCCTACTAGGTCCCTACAAAATGCCTAATATATACTAAAAGACAATGTCGTTATCGTAAAATCTGACTTTTGTACCATTTACACACAGGTACTATACTTTTTACAAATTCTAATTAAAATTTGTTTCATTAATCCGAGAAATGTCAAAAGCAGGTTACGAAGACCGGCGTAGTCGGTAAATACTCGGTAAATTGCTTCAAACTGTCACTTAGTTGTTCGAATTTAGCCTCTAAATCTTTATTTGTCAACACCTCCAACTTGAACAAACATCTCTCATCTGCCTTGTACCTATAGCTTTATCGCACACATACGCTTCCACCAGCTGGATCTCTGCCCTTCTCGTACAATTTACACTAATCTCCTTGTTTGGTTCCATTCTCTCCTTTTTTAACTGACTCGTGTTTGCTTTTAAATATTCTTAAAATTATCCATTTTATTTAGGTCTCTCAACTATACTGCCTCCTGAATTATGTATACGCATCCTTCTTGCACTCAATACACTTTTATTCTGTCTTGTTTTTTGTGTTGGCTCTTCACTATACCACCTCCAAGATTGAAATCAATATTTTAACCACAAAAACTGTGTCTACATTAATCCTGACGGTTGTTTTTCCATTAACCCATTAAAGTTTGTTTGTTGCCAAGCTTACCGAGAAATATTATCTCCCCTCGTTGTTTTGTTTAAACGTGTCGGATTTTACGTTTGCGAACAGAAATGTTGTTTTAACACCTGCTCCACGCTTTTAGACTTTCATATAATCACTTTACTATAAATTTAAACACGTTAGAAAGATTTTCCCCAATTATTATTCATCCTGCTCTATGTGTATACAAATATTATGTTACATTATCTTTTGCTAATTACATTGATCCTACATTACTATACACTACTTAAGCTAAAAAATATATACTTTGTTAAAAATATTACCGCTCCCTAATTAAATAAATTTGTTTTCCCTTATTGAAAAGCTCTCAACCCTTGAGTTCACTTGTGCCCTTATATATCCCAATGACCCCTTAATTACACGATTATATATATATATATATATTGCTGTGATTAAACTTAGAAACCATTATCGCTTCACGAATTGGGCACCATAAAAGTTGCAGTGGATTTTCATAAAGACCAATCAAGCCCCAGCGTTGGGCCGTCATAAAAGTGCAGTGGAAGTCAGGAACAATCGAGTCCCACGTTTGTAAAGTCATATAATTGCTGTGGAAGTTTTCTCTGGATTCCTGCCCTACGCTTGAGCCAACATAAAATCTTTTCCTGAATATTTTTCTGAAAATAAAAAAATCTTTCAATACCTCTGGAACACCTCCTTATTTCAGCATACTACGGCTAGTCCTAAAATCTGCTTCTTCATAGATACTTACCATCCTAAGTTTGCTCTTTCTCACATATACTACCAACTAAAATTACCACTCAAATAATTCAACGAAACATACAACCTTTTATTCATACAAATTAAAGTTTTCCGTTACTAGTTAAATATTTGCACATTCGTATATACAGCTTCATAACATATTACAATCTCAATTTTTAAATCCTTTTAAAATTTCATGACTTTAAATTATTTCGACAGTTTTTGTTTTATACGAGTAGATAGGCCCGTCTTGAAACCCTAAATTGATTTTTACTCTGGTCTATGGTGAGCTCAGTATAAACCCAGTTACTCTAAATGCCAAAATACATCGCATCTTTGTATGTAATAACCCTAAAGACCCGTTTACTCTTTACATCAACCTTTTATGCCATTTATTTACACCTCTAAATAATAAACACAAATTGTCCTTTACATGTACTCTTCAAATGAGCTTTTATGTTTATAAAATACACACCCAATGTGTCAAATTACTCTAGCACAAAATAATGGCACAAAATGCTAAAAAAATAGCAATAGAAATTAATTTCGTTACCTGGAATAAGCTTTTTCCATCCTCACCTCTGATGTTGTCGTCCACCAGCAACATCGTCGTAGCTTCCATACACCTCCCTGATATCTGTAGATCAAACTCATTTCCAATTGCTATCCAAGTCTCTGCAGACGCCTTCAATGTTTCTACCCAGATAGTTGTCCAAACCAAGCTAATCATCTTCCGCATCTACCAAACACAGCCTCCTCGTCCTAAAAACTTCTTAGCACGCTTACCTTAGCAACATCCCTCCGTTAGTTCTTTGAATGTAGCTACAGCACCTCTACAATATAGCAATATAGCACCCACTCGTGCAATTCACACTTTTATTTTACTTTTGACGGACTGTACTAACACCGTTTAATAAAATTTTACATTTGCAAGTTACCGTAAAAGCTAAGCGAAGTCAAAGAAATAAGCGAATTAAGAAAGAGCTTTACTGCGTCTCTTAGTGTATTTATATCGGTCAATACACACCTCCTGTACCCTATTTCAGTCGAAAAGCTCCCCTACCGTAAGCGATTCTAAAAATTTTATACGTAACGAACTTGTAAAACTGAGAATTCTTACTCCATCGTCGCTTTAGCACGAAAACTGGTCCACAAAATAAAACGGTCGCGAACTTCTTGAAATTTTCTAACACTCAGCCAATCACGAACATTTCTCCCATTCTTATGTCCAGCCTTCACTATTTTACCCTCATCTAACACATATCTGTTGTCTCTTTTACAATCCCACTCAAGCAACATAAAATCGATATTGTGGTTGACCTCCAAACTTGTCGCGTACTTTAAACGAGAGTTTTATCCAAAGTCTATTATATGTGACCTTTGTCTGCTTAACGCTATCGATATTCGTCTCAATTTGCTTTAAAACCACCTGTTGTTTTAGTAGCTTTTATATCGACCGTTAACTAAATTTCTACAAAACTCTGTTCCAACGTTCATTTCAGTTTCATTGAACTTGTTTATTTATCTGTCAGGCTTTTCTATAAAGCAACTGTCCGTTTAAAATCGTATTTTCCAAGTTGTTCATTTTATAGAATTTCTTAGGGTTTGTATTTAACGAACGCTTGTTTAGTTAAATGGAAAATATGCGTTTACATTATTGATTTTATATACCCAAATTTCTCATTATTATTTGATGTACTTGATTTACAATTTTTAAAATATTAAAGCTAATTACATTCGTATCCTTGAGTTTTCACGTACTATAAAGCTTCTACACGTTATGCAAATTTAAATTCCGATTTATAAATACAAAAGTATGCTATTATCCGTCCGTTTTCAATGTCAAAACTAATTAGTTTAACGCGTAAATAAATTATCCCTATTTCCTATATACACGGTCGTTACAAATTTATTTTCTTGACCTATCTATGCCTCTTAACCTATAATTTACACGACAATATATAATATATAATATATATAATATATATACATATATATAATATATAATATATATATATATATATAATATATATATATATATATATATAATATGATTATAATTATGTTTGTGGGTATTAGGTCTGCTGGGGTAAAGAAAACTCTTTTTATGGCTAAATTTTCGCATATATTTAATGCTTTGTCAAAGGCAATAACTAAAAAGTAATACAACTATAATAAAGATGCTGGTAGTAATAAGCGTTACTTACATTGAGATTAATAAAATTGCTTCCATAAATAAATTTAAATTAAGTTCCTTTATATAATCTTATAAAATTGAATTGAATAAAATTTTTAAGTATAAATAAAATATTGGCTTGACATAAATAAAATTTTGACAGAATGTTAATGAATAGTTGGAAAAGTTGATTTTGCTAAAGAATTAGAATAAAAAAAGAAACGTACTTGTGTAAATAAACGGTGTTATATATTCACATGTATATCTGAATATCATGTAAATGTATATGAATTAATATACATATATGTATACTCTTACACATAAATACATTTTCAAAGATATATATTCATGTACGTAAACTAATTTTCTATATAGATGTGCAAACATACACACAGACACACATAATATATACATACACGCACATACATGTACCAAAACACATACATACACATACACATAAACACACATATAAACATATATATACATAGATACACATATACACACACATACATATACATACACATACATATAGACACATACACACGCATATCCATATATTAACATACATATATATATACACAAACATACAAACACACATACATATATACATATAAACATACTATATAAATCCAAACAAATATAAAATAAAAAAAAAAAAAAGAGAGAGAGAGATATATGTAAATGGTAATTAAATATGATTTGTTTTAGATTTAAACTTAAATTTTAAAAGATAAGAGTATATGCAACTAAGATTATCTATATCCTTTTTATTATTTAATGTTTTCGAGTTCATGTAAATGTGACACATTTTAAGAAATGTTGTTTTTGATTTATTCTGTTCAATTTGTAAAATTGTCGGATTATTAAAATCTATTTTATGCTCTTTGTCTAAGACGTGTGTTGTGAGGGCGCAAATGTATTTATGTGTAAGAGTATACATATATGTATATTAATTCATATACATTTACATGATATTCAGATATACATGTGAATATATAACACCGTTTATTTACACAAGTACGTTTCTTTTTTTATTCTAATTCTTTAGCAAAATCAACTTTTCCAACTATTCATTAACATTCTGTCAAAAATTTTATTTATGTCAAGCCAATATTTTATTTATACTTAAAAATTTTTTTATTCAATTCAATTTTATAAGATTATATAAAGGAACTTAATTTAAATTTATTTATGGAAGCAATTTTTATTAATCTCAATGTAAGTAACGCTTATTACTACCAGCATCTTTATTATAGTTGTATTACAATTTAGTTATTGCCTTTGACAAAGCATTAAATATATGCGAAAATTTAGGCCATAAAAAAGAGTTTTCTTTTACCCCAGCAGACCTAATACCCACAAACATAATTATAATCAATTATCGAAAAGGAGGTCGTTAATCCAAATAATATATATATATATATATATATATATATATATATATATTACTCATATTTAGACCAGGGTAGAAAATTAAATAATCACATCAAATAATTTTAATCACCGTGTATAAGGAATTTTATTAAATGATACGCTTTATTAAAACCATGAAGCATAAATAAATTCGGTCGTTTCAGTAAAAATAAGAAATTTAAATCATGTACAAGACGCTTTATATCAAAAGAAACAGTATTAAAAAAAGCTCTGCGTGTAATTTATTTATTCCTAATAAAGAAACAAAGAGAAATTACATGCAAAATTTATCTTAATTAACTCTATTTCAAGTAACCGGTATTGAACAAAACGTACAGATAATATCTATAGAAACTTGTAAAAACCCAATAAAATGCAAATCCTAGAAGTGTTAGTTAGAAGTAGGATGTTTGAACACACCTGCGTATTTTAAAAGGCAATTTCTGTTTAATTTGTTTAGATAAACATGTCGATTCTAAGGATATTGGAAACGGTCAGATGCTTTAGCACGAAATACAAAACAGGGTTTATTTAAAAAGCTCATTCGGCGAAAATTTTGCAGATAATTAATGTTTACAAAGAATCTTGGAGAAACCGGGGCTTAATAGACGGGAAGGTGCAATACGGGGTTATTTAACCCAGATAGTCCACATGGACTGGAATAATCGATAATAAAGAATATCAATTTGCACCAATACGAACAGGTTAGAAAAGGAAAGAGAAAACGCGTCAAGCAAAGACACATATAGTAAAAGGCGTGATTTAAGCAACGTCACGAGGGTCACAATTGGTTGAAAATAGGATGCAAATATCAGAGGTAGAAACAACAATTTCTGTACAAAATTAATTAGTTTTTCTCGGACATGTTTGCGTGCCGTGTGAGAATTTCTGAGATTTAAATGGGGCGAGTACAAAATTCGTAAAAACCGACGCACAGGCTACGGACTGGGAACATAGCATGAGAAATTCTTAAGAATTGTCTGTTTTGAGGACAAAAGCGACGTGCCGGCGATTCGCTATATATACCGGTGGTAATATGAATTTCGCTCTCTTAGATTTTTGACTATTCGATGCGTTAAAAGCTCTCTTACATCCGCGACTTGATTCAAGATGTTAAACAGTGCATTTTAGTTTGATAAAATAATTTAAAGTTTGCTCGTATATTTTGGTGATTCAAAATAGTTTGTTCTTTACGTGCTAAAATGAATGTACTTTAGTGCACTTAGATACAAGTAGGCAGTTTTGGCGTATATTGGTGAAAGAAGTATGAATTTCTTTGCTATTTTGCGGGGGTGAATAATTAAATGGTTCATAAATGTGTCTGGATCCACAAACAAGGGTCAGATATACACAGATGAGTTCCGGAAAAGCCCAGAAACAACTTTAAATAAATGGTGATGGAGAAAATTTGAAAAGCGTTGTGAATCAGAAGCTGTAAATATAATCCAGTTGGAATGGTGTGATTAACAAAAGGGACGATGTACCTTGAAGCTACGAGTGCAGTAACCTTCAGGTAATTTATACTATTTTGGTTGAACTTTGATATTTTGTGTGTGTTGAATAACTTTATAATTGATTTACTTTAAATGGACATTAGTGAAATTGTACTAACCATAAAATTTTAATTTTAAGATGAAATTTGCTTGTTTAAGTAGAAAGGGTATTTAGTATTGATGTTCGGAATATGATGAAAATTTTGGTATGTCTTTGAGCTCAATTAGACGAACCTGGTTAATTAACGTAAAGGGTGGTAGATGCTCCTTTATACTCAGACTCGGTCTGCTTATATTGTTATATTAATTAATAGGCATCCAACAAGGACTTTAATTCTGGATGCACATTAAAATGATAATAAAATTAATCTTGAAATTCTTTTTAAAACTGAATTTTATGCTGAAATTTAATTTGAAAATTTAATGTATTCTGAATATTGATGTAAATAGAGTTAACGTTGATGTTTGTGGTAGGAATGTGTTGTTTAATTTTATGAATGAGGAGGTTTATAAAATTAGGTGAGCAGCCGAGGCGAAAACAGGATCACAGCAGTTTATGACGCCCAATCGGTGGGACTCGAATGTTTTTTTTTTAAAGGGTCAGTTCCAGCAGATAAAAGAGGTTACACAGCATAATATATATTGCTGTGAAACCTCTTGGATCACCTGGTCTAAATTTTCTTCTGTTAATCGCCTCGGCTGCTCCTCTAGATAGCTTTCATCCTCATACATAAAAAAAACAAACACATTCCTACCACAAACATCAACGTTAACTCTATTTACATCAATATTCAGAATACATTAAATTTTCAAATTAAATTTCAGCATAAAATTCAGTTTTCAAAAAAAAATTCAAGATTAATTTTATTATCATTTTAATGTGCATCCAGAATTAAAGTCCTTGTTGGATGCCTAGTAATTAATATAACAATATAAGCAGACCGGAGTCTGAGTATAAAGGGAGCATCTACCACCCCTTTACGTTAATTAACCAGGTTTGTCTAATTGAGCTCAAAGACATACCCAAAGTTTCATCATATTCCCGAACATCAAAACAAAATACTCCTTTTACTTAAACAAGCAAATTTCATCTTAAAATTAAACTTTATGGTTAGAACAATTTCACTAATGTCCATTTAAAGTAAATCAATTATAAAGTCATTCAATACACACAAAAATGTCGAACAAAATAGTATAATTTACCTGAAGGTTACTGTCCTCGTAGCTTCAAAGTATCGTTTCTTTAGTTAATCACACCATTCACCAGGATTATATTTACGGCTTCTGATTCTCTACGCTTTTAAATTTTCTCCATCACCATCCATTCAAAGTCGTTTCTGGGCCTTTCCGAACTCATCTGTGTTTATCTGACCCTTGTTTCATGGATCCAGACACGTATTTGAACCATTTAATTATTAACACCCCGAAAAATAGCAAAGAATTCATGCTTCTGTCACCAATATACGCCAAAACTGCCTACTTTTGTGTATACATTCGTCGTTGTAAATTTTGCTGATTGGTACAGTGAAACTAACTTTTATTACCTTGTATCTAAGTGCACTGAAGTACATTCATGTTAGCACGTAAATAACAAGCTATTTTGAATCACTAAAATATACTAGCAAACTTTAAATTATTTAATCAAACTAAAATGCACGGTTTACCATCTTTAATCAAGTCGCGTATGTACGAGCTTTTAACGCATCGAATCGTCAAAAGTCTAAGAGGGCTTGTTTATCTTCATCTCGGTATATATAGCAAAAAGCCTGTCTGTCGGTCTGTTCCCCAAAACGGGTAATTCTAAAAAATTTCTCATGCCATGTTCCCAGTCTGCCGCTCGCACCTCGATTTTTACGAATTTTCACTCGCCCCATTCAAATCTCAGAAAATTTCCACACGGCACGCAAGCATGTCCGAGAAAAACTAATTGATTTTGTACAGAAATTGTTGTTCTACCTCTGATATTTGCATCCTATTTTTAACCAATTGTGACCCCGTGACGTTGCTTAAATCCCGCCTTTACAATATGTGTCTTTGCTTGACGCATTTTCTTTCCTTCTCTACCGTGTTCTTATTGGTGCAACTTGATATTCTTTATTATCGATTATTTTAGTCCACATGGAGTGTGAAATACCCAGCTTTAGCAATTCTCGTAACTATTATGCGACGTTTTCCCCAAGATTCTTTGAAACATTAATTATCTGCAAAATTTACGCCGAATGAGCTTTTTAAATAAACCCAGGTGTTTAAACATACTATTAATTCTCAGAGCCTTATTCCGTGGTATTTTAATCTTGGGTTTTTACAAGTTTCTATAGGTATTATATGTTATTAACGGTTTAATTAACTCCAATTAAAATTGATTTCTATCCTTTTCATTTTTAGCGAATACAACTTAAATATTAATTATTATATGTACACTTTGTTTTACTACCGGTTACTTAAACTAGGGTTAATTAATATAAACTTTGCACGTAATTTCTCTTTGTTTAGGAATAATTACATTACACGCAGAGCTTTTCAATACTGCTTTTTTTGATATAAAGCGTCTTATAAATAATTTAAATTTCTTATTTTTACTGAAACGACCGAGTTTATTTATGCTTCAAGGTTTTAATAAAGCGTATTATTTAATGAAATTCCTTATACACGGTGATTAAAATTATTTGATGTGATTATTTAATTTTCTACCCTGGTCTAAATATGAGTATTTTCCCCCTATTTGAATACAAATAATCCCACTTATTTGAATTCAAATATAAAACATTTAGACAAAAAAAATTACAAAAAAAAAACTGCCTATCTCTCTCTACCCTTATCTATCTAACTTACCTACTTTGTCTCCAATCCAAAAAAAAATATTTACACCTATCCTATATCCCTATCCTATTCCTAACTCTCACCTAATCTTATAAACTGAAATTATCCCTAACTTCATCCTACTTATCCAACTAATCCTATATACATCCTATATACCTATCCTAATCCTAACTTTTAACTAATCTTTACTATACTTTACTTCCCCCTACCTAATCCTATATACCTATCCTATTTCTAACTTTATTCCTAACTCTCCACTAATCTTATATGAAATATCTATACTTAACCTATCTTATTTTCTTCCTACCTTTACTCTTTATTCTCATCCTAAACCTATTCCTAATTATCTCCCATATTTATCCTATACCTAGCTTTATTTTCTATAAACACTTACTTCTACTCTTTTATATACACCTATTCTATCCCTATCCTTCTTAAATCTAACTCTCTTCTTGACTCTCCATGTCTTTCTTCTTACCATCCTAATACTCTTCATCCCTATTTCTCCCCCTTCTATATCTATACTTAACATCTCTATTATCTCACATACAATAAACTTATCATCCCTCTTATCCTGACTCTTAAATATTACTTCTTCTTCAGTCCCTATACTTGTCTGTTTCTCATTTATTCTTGTTTCCCTTTCTGCCGACAAACCAAACGATACTACTTTACAATTATCGCCTTTTCCCTCCATGGAAAATCCTATGCACCTTCTAGAATTCCTGTGTAATGGAATCCGCCAGAATGAATTCCTTAAATCTACTTCATTAAAAATAAACTTGCCACTTTTACTTAATTTCGCCTTCACCTGCTCCTGATATGCTGCTTCTACCCCCACTACTTCTGCATGTTTTTGTATTAAAGCTTGAACCTCTACTTTCCTATCCTCTGGACATCTTATTGTGTTGATCTGTTTACTTTCATCATCCTCTACCTCTACTACATTAATACTAAACCCCGTGTCATCCTCTGTGACTTCATAACTGCCCTTCCATGGCACTACCCTATCTTTAATCCTTACTACCTTCCTTTCCATATCTATCAAAACCCCTAACTTCATCATACAGTCAACACCTAAAATGCTCTGAAACTTCAGTCCAGGTACAATTACAAACTCCTGTTCACAGCTTAAATCTCATATATCTATCCTAAGCACCACAACACTATTTACTACAGCAAACTTTTTTTTATTTGGAGCTACTAAATGGCTACGTTTTATAGGCATAATTCTATCACAAACCTTATCCCTAATTTTGCTGACGAATTCCTCCGATATTAAACTCGCCTCTGCCCCTGTATCAAGTAATACTTCTACATTATTTTCAAAATTTCTAAATTAACAATTGGCAAACATAATTTTTCCTCAGTTTCTGGCTCTACTTCCTCCTCAATTTTGAAAAATTCACGTGGATGTTCGTATACATTTACACAGAAATCTAGTGGTCTGTCACGTTCTAAAAATCCTGTCTCATCCTGTTTTCCGTGCTTGGTCCTGGTTGTCCTTCTACAACCTGTGCGTACGTCCTCCTCGTGTTAATATCCGTGTCCCTGTCTCTATTCGGCGTGCTGGTCACAGTCCTGTTTACTTCCGGTAAACTGTTCTGTCGCGTGTAACTAGGTCTTGGCGTCGGTCCCCTAGTCGCACTATTACTTCTGTATTCCTGTCCTCGTCGTTCCCAATTCGGTCGAAAATTTCTGTTGTAGTCAGGCCGTCTCGGATAATTCGGTGTCCTGTTGTCAAACCTAACTGTGTTAACGTTTCGTTCTCGTATCTCTCTTGTCCGTCCACACATACATCGTCATATCTCTGCAAATACTCTAAAATGTCTCCCGTTCTGTGATGTTTTGTAAGGCCACGTGTTGTCTAATTTCCAGTTCAAAATGTCGTGATAGGTACTTGATAATCTGTCTGTCCGTCAATGGTGGATTCAGTTGTTTGGCCACACTGTATTTGCGGATGGCATATTGCTCCCTAGAACCTGCAAACTCTCCCTTAAATTTTCCTGTAATCAAGTCGTCCCTAATCTGATCCTGTTTGTGATCACTCCAGTAATGTTGTAAAAATTTGTCTTCAAAGTCCTGATACGTGTCTATGTCCTGTCCTACTAAATTGTACCATGCTTCCGCGTTGTCCTTTAATAAAACCTTTATCGTATTCAGTTTAGTCTGTTCGTCAAATAAATTTCCCACTAGATTTCTTACACTATTTATAAAAATTTGTGGATTTACCCTGTTATCGCCATAAAACTTCATGTGTTGGTCCAATGATACTCCACCTGTAGAAAATCTGGGACCATCCCCCCGTTAAATTTGACATGTTGTATTTAATACTACTAACTTCACGTTCTACCCTGCCTAACTGATCCCTACATGAGTCCGTTACTTCAGTCATTTTTACATTAATCTCTTCTTCACAAAAAATGCGTACTTCGGACCTTAAATGTCCCATTTCCTGTCGAAGACCTGTAATATCACGCTCATTTTTATCAACCCTATTTTCAACTTCCCCCATCTTTATGGTAAGACTATTTTTAAATTCTGAAACTTCTTGATTCGTCTTATCTATTTTCTGACTAATCTCCTCTAACTTCCTGTTCGATTCTTCACTCATTTGCTCAAATTTTCGATTTGAGTCCTCTCTCGCTCTATTCGATTCATCCCTAGCTCTATTAGCTTCCTCGCTTAGCTGTTCTAATTTTCTATTGGATTCTTCGTTCATCCTCTCCAGCATTCTCATTATCATCTCGTTTCCTTGATCCCCTGATTCCGTCCTCGACTGATCTCTACTGCCTCCAGCTTCATCCATTTTAGAATTTTTCTCACACAATGCACTATCGTCACTTCCAATTTCCACTCCTTGACTCCTTAACCACTCCTTTCTCTGCATACGTTCTAATCACTCACACGCACTCTAAATACTCTTAAATTTATACACACACAGAAACTCTCTCTCTCAGATCGCCAGTTTCCTGGAATAAAATAACAAAATTTTTATTTGGAACTCGAGCCTCACTTTTGGGTCGCCAAGAATGCTGTGAAACCTCTTGGATCACCTGGTCTAAATTTTCTTCTGTTAATCGCCTCGGCTGCTCCTCTAGATAGCTTTCATCCTCATACATAAAAAAAACAAACACATTCCTACCACAAACATCAACGTTAACTCTATTTACATCAATATTCAGAATACATTAAATTTTCAAATTAAATTTCAGCATAAAATTCAGTTTTCAAAAAAAATTTCAAGATTAATTTTATTATCATTTTAATGTGCATCCAGAATTAAAGTCCTTGTTGGATGCCTAGTAATTAATATAACAATATAAGCAGACCGGAGTCTGAGTATAAAGGAGCATCTACCACCCTTTACGTTAATTAACCAGGTTTGTCTAATTGAGCTCAAAGACATACCCAAAGTTTCATCATATTCCCGAACATCAAAACAAAATACCCTTTTACTTAAACAAGCAAATTTCATCTTAAAATTAAACTTTTATGGTTAGAACAATTTCACTAATGTCCATTTAAAGTAAATCAATTATAAAGTCATTCAATACACACAAAAATGTCAAACAAAATAGTATAATTTACCTGAAGGTTACTGTCCTCGTAGCTTCAAAGTATCGTTTCTTTAGTTAATCACACCATTCACCAGGATTATATTTACGGCTTCTGATTCTCTACGCTTTTAAATTTTCTCCATCACCATCCATTCAAAGTCGTTTCTGGGCCTTTCCGGAACTCATCTGTGTTTATCTGACCCTTGTTTCATGGATCCAGACACGTATTTGAACCATTTAATTATTAACACCCCGAAAATAGCAAAGAATTCATGCTTCTGTCACCAATATACGCCAAAACTGCCTACTTTTGTGTATACATTCGTCGTTGTAAATTTTGCTGATTGGTACAGTGAAACTAACTTTATTACCTTGTATCTAAGTGCACTGAAGTACATTCATGTTAGCACGTAAATAACAAGCTATTTTGAATCACTAAAATATACTAGCAAACTTTAAATTATTTAATCAAACTAAAATGCACGGTTTACCATCTTTAATCAAGTCGCGTATGTACGAGCTTTTAACGCATCGAATCGTCAAAAGTCTAAGAGGGCTTGTTTATCTTCATCTCGGTATATATAGCAAAAGCCTGTCTGTCGGTCTGTTCCCCAAAACGGGTAATTCTAAAGAATTTCTCATGCCATGTTCCCAGTCTGCCGCTCGCACGTCGATTTTACGAATTTTCACTCGCCCCATTCAAATCTCAGAAAATTTCCACACGGCACGCAAGCATGTCCGAGAAAAACTAATTGATTTTGTACAGAAATTGTTGTTCTACCTCTGATATTTGCATCCTATTTTAACCAATTGTGACCCCGTGACGTTGCTTAAATCCGCCTTTTACAATATGTGTCTTTGCTTGACGCATTTTCTCTTTCCTTCTCTACCGTGTTCTTATTGGTGCAACTTGATATTCTTTATTATCGATTATTTTAGTCCACATGGAGTGTGAAATACCCAGCTTTAGCAATTCTCGTAACTATTATGCGACGTTTTCCCCAAGATTCTTTGAAACATTAATTATCTGCAAAATTTACGCCGAATGAGCTTTTTAAATAAACCCAGGTGTTTAAACATACTATTAATTCTCAGAGCCTTATTCCGTGGTATTTTAATCTTGGGTTTTTACAAGTTTCTATAGGTATTATATGTTATTAACGGTTTAATTAACTCCAATTAAAATTGATTTCTATCCTTTTCATTTTTAGCGAATACAACTTAAATATTAATTATTATATGTACACTTTGTTTTACTACCGGTTACTTAAACTAGGGTTAATTAATATAAACTTTGCACGTAATTTCTTTTTGTTTAGGAATAATTACATTACACGCAGAGCTTTTCAATACTGCTTCTTTTGATATAAAGCGTCTTATAAATAATTTAAATTTCTTATTTTTACTGAAACGACTGAGTTTATTTATGCTTCAAGGTTTTAATAAAGCGTATTATTTAATGAAATTCCTTATACACGGTGATTAAAATTATTTGATGTGATTATTTAATTTTCTACCCTGGTCTAAATATGAGTAATATATATATATATATATATATATATATATATATAAAATTAAGATTCGATTTTGGGTTTTACTTCGTCCAAATGTCATAAATTAATCAAAATATGCCAAAGTCATTTATTAATAACTGACGTTTCGGAAAGTATGTTTCCTTACATTTAGTTCTATAATTAAATAGTTAACATATTTGGAGAATTTCTTAAATCTATACTTACATTTATTAAACTATTGGTTTTTATGAAATTTTGTGATGAATAAAATTTGTGTTGGTTTTGTTTTGTTTTACTAACTACGTTATTAATACTAAAAATTACAGAAGTGTCAATTACAAAAAAGAAAATAAAATTTTAAAAATTAAAGATGTTGTTAGTTATAAATTATATAAAATTATGATAATCTACTGAAACATTATAATTAATAAAAATATTATCATTTATATACAGTTGTATATTACGTTCTAATGTGTTTGTATGTATGCATGTGTGGTGTGTGTGTGTGTGTGTGCGTGCGTGCGTGCGTGCGTGCGTGTGTGTGTGCGCGTGTGTGTGTGTGAGTTATTTATACATGTAAAATAAATTATAATGTATGTGTGTATGCATTTGTGTGTGTGCGTGTGTGTGTGTGTATGTTTATTTTAGACTGCTTTAATCAGTTTAAATGGTGTTTATTACTTTTTATTTAAGGAGAATAAAAATGCATAACTTTTGTGTAGGTTATCTATGTCATTTTTAAAATTAATTGTATTGATTTGTTTTTGGATATGAAAACTTTCTAGAAATAATCTGTTTTTGTATATACTTTCATCCTTACCTCCAAATTGTACACAGCATTTCGTAACATTTCTGATTGAATTGTACCAATTTGCTCCGTAATACAGTCTTTTAATTCTTGTAGCGTAGTTGGTCGTCTTCTAAACACTAAACTTTTTAAATAACCCCACAGCCAGTAATCCACTGGGTTTAGATCAGGTGATCTTGGTGGCCATGAATTTACGAAATGTCTGCTTAACACGCGATCTTGAAAAACGTTGGTTAACAATTCTTTGACTGGTCGAAAAATGTGCGGGGTGCTCCATCCTGCATAAAATTATGTTTTCAATTCCGTAGTGCTCGTTTTGCAGCTGTGGAATAACATAATTTTGTAACATTTGCAAGTATCGTTTACCATTTACAGTTACAGATACGGCTTGTCCATTCTGCATTTCCTCGTAGAAATACGGACCAATAATAAAATCAGCTGTAAAACCGCACCAAACGGTGACTTTCTTGTCATGAAGACCTTTTGAACGATTTGTTGCGGATTTTCTGCAGACCAGATTCTACAGTTTTGAGTATTGACTCCACCATTCAGAGTAAATGTGCCTCATCTGTCCATAAAATACGGGATAACCATTCGGGTTCAATTTCCATCTGAGCCATTACTCGCAAAGAAAATCGTACCTAGTAGCCAAATCTGCGTCCTTTAATTCAAACAGCATTTTCAGTTTATATGGATACATGTTTAGAATTTTGCGTAAAATTTTCCAAACCGTGGTATACGGCATTTGCAATCGCTTGGATATCGCATTTGCACTGCTGATTGCGAGTGAATTGCTTCTGGCTATGTCTTGATTTTCATGAAGAACCTCTGCAACTTGGACATCACTAATTATTGGTCTTCCTGATCTTGGTAAGTCAGTTACAGACCCTGTTCTTTCAAATTTTGTATCAAATTGCGGTACGCTTTCATTTGACAGGGTCCCGCTCTCAAACCCATTCTCGTGCGAAATCTTCGTAATCCAGCGGTGTAATTTCTGCCGGATTCATAATAGCACTGAACTAAACCAATTCTTGTTTGTAAATCCATGTTATTACAGTCGAGTCGTTTGAACTCAACGTTTACTTGAGTTTTAATTTCAAAATAAAACTTCAAATTGAATAATTTCGTTTTGACACTAGTGTCAACAATTGTTATGACAACGCTTTTGTTTCTCATAGATACGGTAAAATCCCATTCATTAAGCAACTAGATTTCGTTTATTTTATGTTACTAACTTAATTTATTAAAAAGTTGTAATGATTTAAAATATATCCCTTACTTTATGATAACCTAGTATATTTATATATATATATATATATATATATATATATATATATATTATTAATATGATAACGCCGCACGCCGATGTAATAAACGTCCAATTTCCTGTTGAACGCCACCGCTTTGTGCTTTTCTCTAATATTCTAATTTTAATTATGCCACGGCTAGCCCAGCTTAATTCACACAGAGTGCACAACGATACGATGATCAAATAATTTACCCTTCAAATCTTACCTGTTTGGAATGATAAAACGAGGTGAATCAATATTCTTATAATGAAAGGAAAATAATATCTATACTTCACAATTTTGTAATCTGACAAATAAACTTTTCAATCAATTAATATTATTTAGATCATTTATCCCAAAATTTGTATCTCCCTTTCTTTAATTTAAAGTTGCCAAAAACGACACCTTTTACTAAAAAAATCTAAAACGTTCAAGACCTTTTATCCTCTTTGCGTAAATTTCTAGGTATTAAAATATTTTTGTTGACTCCTTACAAATTAGAAAAATATATTCAGTGTTTAAATTTAAATTTGCAATGATTCATCATACTAGTTAGCCCTGACCTATGATTTCCTGATGAGTCTTTTTCCCCTTTGGTCTGCTGCTGCGTGTTGTGGATCAACACGCCGTTATTGTCTTCAATCGAAAAACAATGTTCTGCTTTGTGCTCTTTCACGTGAGTTTGAAACAATAATTTTGTTAATCCTTGTTTCCAAAATTTACCTCGTGCTTTACTTTGATTTCTCAACTTAGATATCCCAATTTAGATACAACTTAGATCTCTGAATACCACACTTAGATACAACTCAGATCCTTCTGGATACCACTTAGATATTCTAACGTAAATACCACTTAGATTTCTGGATACTATTCAGATCTCTTAACTTAGATTTCTGGATGCCACTTAGATATCCTCACTTAGATCAAACTTAGAGCCCTACATTATTATAAACATTTAATTTAAATTAATTAACAAATTTCTACTCACGTTTTTCAGCAAACGGCGAAAGCTTTTTCATATATCTTCAATGTAATTTGTCATCAAATAATATACAACACAACTTTTCACAAAATTTAATAATTTAATTTGAAATTTATTACGACGCGAAAATTTTCGAGTAACAGTGATCCAGGTTCGACGTGGTACACATTAAGACTGGGCCTCCTTATCAACTATGGGCGTTATATAGTTTTCGCTATTTAAATTTTGATTAATTTATCAGAGCCGTGTTACAAAGTCTGGTAACCAACCATAGTTGTTTTGGGATATTCCTGGAAGTTTACAAGCTTTATTTCTAATGAAATTATTCTGTAGTTACGTATTATGCTCGTATTTCTATTGTTTCACGATCTTTGACCGCTTGTTTTGTTATTATTACTAAATTTTAATTTAGCCTATGACTGTTGTTTGTGAAGGTAAAGCTTTTGGGAAATTGAACAAATAACTGATCTAACATGAGTAATGAAAATCCACGTGTTTCTGTTTATATCTCGTATTTAAAACGTATTTTTGAAAGTGCGTTTCTTATCAAAGCACTTTATTGTTCTTTCTTTATCATACGCGCAATTGCGTGAAGACTTACTAGATTTTATCTTATTCTATGCCTATCTATTTTATAAACTTATTGAACGCTTCTTGAAGTAGGTCAATTGCATGTATAATTATCCCTCTGCTGAAAATGTGTTCTATTATTGAAAGATATGCTTACTGGTTTTGATTAAAGTTAATTGCGGTCCTTATACAGGGTGTTAAATGTTTGCTCTTTGCATAATATGCGAATTATTTATTTTTCTTGCTAAATAAATGCAGTTTTCTAATTCCTATTGCTATGTACATTTACTACGCGACCCTTACGACTCAATACACCCCTAAACAACCCCTTATTACAGCAATATATATATATATATATATATATATATATATATTGCTATGATAAGGGGGTAATTTGAGGGTATATTGGGTCGTAAGGGTCGCGTAGTAAATGTAAATAGCAATAGAAATTTAACAACTGCATTTATTTAGCATACAAAATAAATAATTCACATATTATGCAAAAAGCAAACATTTAACGCCTTATATAAGGACCTCAATTAACTTTAATCAATGCCAGTAGGCATATCATTCAATAATAGAACACATATTCAGCGGAGAGATTAATTAATTAAACTACTTCAAGAAGCGTTTATAAATTTATAAACAAATAGATACGCATGGAATAAGATAAAACCTAGTAAGTCATCACGCAATTAAGCATGCGATAAAGGAAGAATATACTAAAGCGCTTTGATAAGAAACGCACATTCAAAATAAGTTTTAAATACAAGATATAAACAGAAACATGTTGATTTGTTACACCAGTTTACTAGTTCAATTCCTCAAAAGCTTTATCTATACAAACAAGAGCCATAAGCTAAATTAAAGACCAAGATAAATTAAAATTTCCAGTAATAATAACAAAACTAGCGGTCAAAGATCGAGAAATAATAGAAATAAGAGCAGAATACGTAATCGCGGAATAGTAACATCAGAATTAAACTTGTAAAACTCCTAGAAATATCCAAAACAACCTATAGTTGGCTACAAGACTTTGAAGTTCAGATAAACCCATGAAATTTAGATAGCCTAAGCTATATAACGCCCAGAGTTTGATAAGAGGCTCAGTCTCAATTTGAACCAAGTCGAAACTGCATCACTGTTACTAAAAAATTTACGCGTCGAAATAAATTTTAAATTAAATTATTAAAATTTGTGAAAAGTGGTGTTATATAATATTTGAGAACAAATTATAGTGAAGATATATGAAAAAGCTTTCACCGTTTGCTGAAAAACGTGAGTTGTTAATTAATTTAGGTTAAATATTTATAATGTAGGGCTTTAAGTTGCTCCCGGGAAATCTAAGTTGCATCATGAAATCTAAGTTGCACCCGGGAAATCTAATTTGCACCCTGGAAATCTAAGTTACATCCAAAAAAATTTAAGTTGCATCCAGGAAATCTAAGTTGCACCCGGGAAATCTGAGTAGCACCCAGGAAATCTAAGTAGCGCCCTGGAAATCTAAGTAAAGCGCGAGATAAATTTTGGAAACAAAAATTAACAATACTGGATAAAATTATTGACTCAAACTCACGTGAAAGAGCACAAAACAGAGCATTGTTTAACGAAGTAAGTTGATTGAAGATAATAAAGGGATGTTAGTCCACAAGACGTAGCAGCAGACCTAAGGGGAAGACAAAGAAGGACACACCAGGAAAACCACAGGTCAGGGCTAACTAGTATAAGACATTATTTCAAATTTTAATTTAAACACTGACTATATTTTTCTATTTTGTAAGGAGTCAATAAAAATATTTTTATACGTAGAAATTTACGTAAATATTATTAATTGATTTAAGGGTTTATTTGTCAGATTACAAAACTGTGAAGTGCAGATATTATTTCTTTTTATTATACAAATATTGATCGATTTCGTTTTATCATTCTAAGCAGGTAAGATTTAAAGAAAAAGTGGTAAATTATTTGATCATTGTAACGTTGTGCATTCGGTGTAAATTAAACTGAGCTAGCCGTAACATAATTAAAATTAAAATATTAGAAAAACCCAGAGCGGCGGCGGACAGCAGGAAACTGGACGTTTATTACATTGGCGTGCGGCGTTAACATATCATACACATATACATATTGATATAATTATGCCTAGCTGAAAAGGTGCTGTGACAACGCCGCGTAGAGAACGTCACTAAAAGAGTGTTGTGAAACAGATACAGCAATTTGTAAAACTTGAAATTGTTTACTTACCTTCCTTTCTAACTTTGCGTGGCTAGCTCCATGGAATTGACGAAGTTTTAAAAATGAAATCAAACAGCAATATCGCAAAGCATTTATTCAGTATGAAATATTTTCTCTCATACAGAGGAATATAGAATATTTACAACATAGTTTCTTTCAAACAAAATAATTTCTAAAAAAATGTTCCTTACCTTATTTTAAATCTACAGAATTAAATTTTTTCTTTTATGGATGTTTTACCTGGTTATGATTATTCCAACGCTTGTAAGATTTGTTTTGGCCCAAAAATCCTTGACAGATAATCTATTAAAAAGGTCAGAGTACTTCAAACTCTGAATACAAACTTTCCTGGCAAAAAATCCTCACAAAAAAATATTATATGATTACCACTTATTATTCTACCTTAAATTAAATACAAATACTCCAATATCAATTAAAAATAAATCCAAAAGTAATACTTGCAGAATCCACAAAAACGATCCTCGTAGTTAAATATCTTCTTATTTTAAATTGATGTCAAATCAGATTACACGTTTTTTGCATATTTAAAATCTTCATTTCAAACAGAAGTTACCAAAGTACATTTCTGGTTAAATCTTCTTTTCAATTATTTAATAAAATTTTGAAAATAGCGTTATGTAGAAGAATTTTCCCTCTTCATTGTAATTTAATAATTTCCATTTTTTATGTAATTTGCATTTAAAACATCACTTCTATATTCATTGTATAATCATAATTATTAAATTACGGTATAATTATTGCATACTTCAAATATCATTTTCGTAAAGCAATAGCTCGCGACTTAAATTTAAGTAACATTTCGAGATAGAATTTAACAATCGAATGAATCCTTTTATTTAATAAACGCTTCACCAAATTTTAAAAATAAGTAAAACAAAAACACTTAATAAGCTTATTTTTTCTGTGTTCACGTTTGTAATAACTCCTAAATTTTGACTTATTGTAGTTAGTCGCGATGTTTTGTTGGCGATTTAGGTTTTTTTCAGAGTTTACTGGCTTAGAGTATAAATAAGTTACCACTCTGTTACGACAAGTATTTATCTTTTATTTAAAAACAAAACAAATAATACAGAAACATTTTGGCATCATTGTTAATAATAGTTTTTTACCTCTTAGTAACACCAAAAATCACAACCTTCTATAAATAATTTTTTGTATTAAACTTTGTTTAAATTGCACTCTGTTATTTTTTGTATTTTAGGAAGCTCTATATTCTATTTAAATTCTCAAACAATAGAGATATTAATTTGAAACATGCTATACTGAAAGTAAATTATCATATGCAAACTTATATTGATAACATAAATATCAGAAATGACAGTTTTTTGAAAAAATCAAAATATATTTCCAATACTTTACGGACAGAAAAGTAACAAAGTTGTAAGATATTAGCAGAGTTGCTCTACCCAATAAATCAACTTATTAGTTCTTATCAAAATTTTCATTAAACTAAAAAAACATTATTATTATATATAAAAAAAAATTTAATGCTCTAACTCATATTAAAAAAAATCATTTTAGTCACTTATTTCTCAAATATGTCTAATGGAGGATCAAATTCGTAGTGAAAAACTTTTTTACCCTTTGTCACTTTACGAGGTTCCGGAACAATGGCCAGCAAGACAAATCAGTTTTAACCAATTTGAGTTTTTTCGCTAAATCGTGAATTGACTTGAAAAACATAATTTTTACATCACCGTCGTCTTCTACTTCACTTAACGCCGTGCCTAGATAGACGTAGTCTTGTTTTGAACTTGAGTCCTTTACCAACACGTGCACACCTTGTTTTATTTTACTAACATGAATATTATCCTTCTCAATTAAAACGTTATTATTGCCTGTAGACGGTGCCGGCAGGTTTTTCAGTGTAAACATCTTTAAATGTTGATAAAGGGACATCGTCATCCGAATCTGAACTCGAAGTATATACTGTGTTGTAAAATGATTTTTTTTTATGTTGAACCGTATTACTTATATCTGCCAGAAAATTAGAAACATTGTCAATGTTTTTTGATTGTTCAGTTCTAGATTTTAATGGGCAGTAGTCTCGGATCCATACAAGTGCAAAAACCGCGGCGACAAATTACAACTCAACTTTTTATACTTCAAAATACCTGCCTCTTCAGTGAACACCTCGTGTACCCTCATAGTTCCACATAATGGAACAATATTATCTGAAATCTCTTTAGAATTTTGTTCAATGTTTTCATCGGTAATAAGTATAACTTCACTTTACTAGCGTCTTTCAGGGCAAGATAGACATTTGAGGCATCAAAAATATCTGTTCCATGTGCTACTAGTTTATCAGCAGCTCGTTTTAAAAAGCCACCAACGCCATGTCCTGCTTCGAAAAAGTTTTATGTGATTTTCGCGAAGTGATACTCCGAGAATAATTTCGTGCACATTAGGTAAAAGTTTTGTTTTTGCCGATACTAAGTAGCGGAACTATCTGAAAATACATGTAATGTTTTTGCTTCAGGAAAATTTTCTTGAGCTGAAGAAAGAATAGGATGAAGGTGGGCCTAGATTGCAGTCGGATTGTGTGTAGTATTTCCCGACACAGAGCAGAAAGATGTTACCTCTACTTGATTCTCTAGATTGCGAATATACATCACACTAGTGTGTAGAGATACCTGCTTTCGGGAGCCACCAAAATGATGAGATTGTATTTCTTGGGAATACTTACAATTATAACTCTCGCTGAAATTAACATGCAGTGCCACTTCTTGTTCTGAGAATGCATCTAT
This sequence comes from Platerodrilus igneus, assembly GCA_036346225.1. Classification (NCBI taxonomy): domain Eukaryota; kingdom Metazoa; phylum Arthropoda; class Insecta; order Coleoptera; family Lycidae; genus Platerodrilus; species Platerodrilus igneus. The sequence continues at coordinate 2,813,619 of JARFIW010001167.1, forward strand.
GCATAACCTTGTAATTTCTTGTACTTGTCTTTATATTGTAAACATGTCTCTTAAACTCTTTTAATGTTTTTTCAAACCTGTTAATCAAAATCTTTACTGTACTCTCTGCGTCTTCTTTTATATTCATTGTATCTTTGACTGTTTTTCCTGACTTCTTAAAAAGTTCTGATTTCCTTTCCCACTGAGGGTATTTTACAATAAAATAGTTTTTTATAGTATCATATTTCATTCTTCTTTCGAGTGACATTCAGAGCACGTTCCTGACATAGGCCAATAAATGTGGGTCGCAAACGTATTTTACAATAATCTTGTTCAGACCTGAAGTTTGAATCACCTTGTTTTTACATAAAGCAAAGGTCAAGTATTGTATGTTTGTATGGATTCGACATAAACATGTTTCTTTCGCAGTAACAGTAAGATGTATTATGTAGAATGGTCTGTACCGTGTAAAACTGGTGCAACAGCATTTCAGGCCGAGGTATTTTCTAAACGGAAAAGATTCTTCATGTTGTCTAGTAAATAGAGCTTCTACATTTCTACTTTCTGCAAAGTTCTTGTTTCTTTTTTACCGGCAGTGGCTCTAGATACATCGTCACGATCGAAAAAATTTTTAATTTTGGCACGTAAAATTGGTTTATCTCAGCTATAGTTGTTGCTTTAAGAAATAGTCTTGGTCAATATTAAGACATTGTTTAATAATCTGCACTTTTTTCCTGCAAGTTTTTATGGAATCTTCTTCAAATATTTGTTGAATAACAATCTTCTCTTTCCGATTTTTAACATTTTTTATAACGCTTTTTTATAGCAGTCCGTAAGACCACATACTTATCGTAGCTCTTACTATTGTCATTTTTTTAGACTATGTTTGTTTGACTTTTATGTATCTCCTCTTGTATTTTTCATACTTGGTTTGCTTGCTGTAATTCTTCCGTTAATTTTAGATTTTCTCTATATAACTTAGATCTCCATTTCGAATGGACCTGCACCTTGCCGAAGTTCTAAATTACTAGAACAGGTAAAATGGCTTGCGTGTTCTAATGAGCTAAAGAGCCAAACTACAGGTCCAACCAAAGTAGTAGGGTCGTTAGTGAGGAACCAGACTAAGACAGGTCCCCCAAAGAGGGCAGCGGCTCTTTCGGTACTTAGATTGGCAGAGACCATAGGGGTCGGTATGGCAGTCTAAGACACACTACCGCGATGTGGAAGGCAACGGGAAACCACCGTACTTAAATTGTTACAAACATGATGGCATTCTCTGGGGCAAAAAATTCCGGAGTTAAAATAGTCCCCTATTCGGAACTCCGGGAGGGGACTACTTTGGAGGATGCGATCGGAAAGTTAAAAATAAGAGTCGGGAACATTCTGCGAGTCGGAGCGTGGAATGTTAGAAGTATGAAGCAAGTAGGTAAGCTGGAGAACCTAAAAATCGAAATGAATAGGTCATCACTAGACATAGTAGGGATCAGCGAAGTTCGATGGCCAGAGGCAGGGGATTTTTGGAGTGGAGACTTCAGGGTAATTCATACAGGAGCAGAGGAAGGAAATTTGGGTGTGGGGATAGTTATGCGGAAAAAGATAGGATACTGTGTAGAAAATTACTTACAAAAGAACGAAAGAGTTCTCGTGGTTAGATTAATCTAAACCGGTAAACACAGTAATAATACAAGTATACATGCCCACCTCTAGTTACAGTGACGAAGAGGTAGAAGCCATCTACAAAGATATCGAAGACATATTAAGATACGTAAAAGGACATGAAAATTTAATAATTACGGGGGATTTTAATGCCGTGGTAGGTGAGGGTAGGAAAGGAGCGGTAGTAGGTTTATTTGGCTTAGGCACGAGAAACGACAGGGGAAATAGGCTGGTAGAATTTTGCGACAAGAACAATTTAATCATCACAAACACATTATTTCAACATCATGCTAGAAGACGATATACGTGGAAGATACCAGGAGATATAGGAAGATGTCAAATAGATTACATTCTTGTTAGACAACGGTTTAGGAATCAAGTAAAAGACTGAAGAAGCTACCCTGAAGCAGATATAGATACTGACCACAACATCGTAATTATGAAGGCCGCACTGAAATTTAAAAATCTGAAAAAAAGAAACGGATAAAGGCACTTGGACTTACAGAAACTAAAAGATAAAGATATTCAAGAAAGATTCGAAAAAAAGTCAAATGAATTGTTCAAACATATCGGGAAAATATCTGATACTAAGGAAGTAGAAACAGAATGGAATAACATTAAATCTAGCCTAGACATGGCGGCCAGAGATATTCTGGGGTATACACAAAAGAAAATAAGAAACCATGGATAACAAAGGATATCCTGAATTTAATAGAAGAAAGACGAAAATACAAAAATAAATCAGACAAAACAGGAAAACAGAGATACAAAACCATAAAATGGGAAATTATTTGAAAATGCAGGAAAGCTAAAGAACAATGGATTGATGAGGAGTGCAAAGAGGTACAAACAAAGATGGAAATAGGAAAGACAGACGAAGCATACAAATTAATTAGAATGAATTTTAGGGATATAAAACCGTATAGCAAAAATATAAGGGACGCACAAGGAAACGTCATCATAGAAAACGTAGAGAAAGTGGATAGATGGCAAGAATATATAAGGAATTTATATGCAGGAGAGGAACTAACTGCATTAGAAAATGAATCAGACATTGAAAATGATGACCTGGGATATCCTATACTTAGAGACGAGTTTGAATTAGCATTAAAGAGTCTGAAAAATGGTAAGGCACCGGGTACAGATAAGGTGCAAGCCGAAACTCTAAAAGCAGCTGGACAAGCAGTAACAGAACGTCTCTTCCAACTTGTAAGCTATATGTATGAGACAGGCGAGATACCCAAAGATTTCAAACGTAGCATCATAGTAACTATACCAAAAAAGAAAGGCGTGGATAGATGTGAAAATTTTCGAACAATAAGTTTGACAGCACACGTGTCAAAAATATTAAATAGAATTGTGCAAAGACGAATGGAAACACGGGCGGAAGAAATACTAGGAGAAGACCAATTTGGGTTTAGGCGAAACAGGGGAACACGGGAGGCTATTTTAGCTCTGAGAGTGATAATGGATAAAACAATAGAAAAAGGGGAAAGCATGTGTATAGGGTTTGTAGATCTGGAAAAAGCATTCGACAATGTAAAATGGAAAAAAATGTTTGAAATACTCAAAAAGATTGGAATGAGTTATAGGGATAGACGAATAGTACATAGTTTATACAAAGAGCAAACAGCAGTAATAGAATTAGAGCAGGAACGTAGAGAAGTAAACATTAGGAAAGGAGTGAGACAGGGATGTGCCCTATCCCCATTGATTTTTAACTTGTACATAGAAGAGGCAATGAATACTGTCAAATGCAGGAAGACATTTGGAATTACTATGCAGGGACAAAAAATTGATATGCTTAGATTTACAGATGATATAGCGGTATTAGCGTCTAGCAAGGAAGAGTTAGAAGCTGCTCTTAATGAAATGGAAACGGTTCTATCAGAGTGATACGGTATGAAAATTAACAAAACTGAAACTAAAGTTCTAGTATGCAAAGGTGGGAAAAAAAATCAAAAACAAGAATACAAGTATGTAACACGAACTTACAAGAGGTTAAGGATTTCTGCTACCTAGAAAGCCAAATAACGCAAGATGGGAAAAGCACAAAATATATAAAACAAAAATTAGCACAAAGTCGTGCTACATTTAACAAGAAAAAGCAACTACTGTGCTCAAAGACCACAAACATAGAAACACGGAAAAGATTGCTTAAAACATATGTGTGGAGCACAGCACTGTACGGCTGTGTAGCCTGGACAGTAGGAGAAGCGGACAAGAAAAAGGTAAAAGCCTTTGAAATGTGGTGCTACAGACGTATGATGAAGATATCATGGACAGACAAAGTTAAGAACGAAGAGGTACTAAAAATGGTAGGGGAAGAAAGAAGTATGTGGAAAACGGTAAAAAATAGGAGAGATAGGATGATAGGCCACATACTACGGCATGAGGGAATAGTGCGGAATATATTAGAAGCAGAGATAGGAAAAAAGAGAAGAAGAGGCAGACCTAGGTTAGACTACTGCACACAGATAGTAAAAGATGTAGGCTGTAGGGGTTTCAGGGAGATGTGTAGGCTAGCCCAGAATAGAAATCAATGGAGGTACGTATCCAACCAATCCCAAGATGGATAAACTAATGACGAAAAGATAACTGTGCTTACATGATGATTATTATAAGTAACTACAAGAATTGGTTGGGCAATATTCTCGAATAATGTTAAGTGTGTTAAAGGATTTACTGGAAAACCATTATTTCGGCAAATGTCTAAGTGTTGGGGGATCTTGGTAGCCACAGGTTGCTTAACCTCCTTCATTGAATCTCGGTAAAATAGGGCATAAAATTAGAAAACAATAGAAGGGGAACGAGCTGAATACGCATGCTGTGTAAGAATTTAAGGGAACTATGTAGGCTAGCTCAGAAAATAAATAAGTGCCGGTACGTGTCCAACCAGTTTTGAGACGGAAAACCTAATGACGAAAAAATAAGCACAGATAAATCTGATGATTAGTATAAACAACTAGTTGTTGGTTGCGAAATATCTCCAACTAATGTTGACTGTGCGAAAAGATAAATTGGAAAATATATTAAATCGCTAAATGGTTAAGTGTTGGGGGAACTTGGCAGCCACAGGTTGCTTACCTCTCTTCACAACCACTAAAGGTCGGAGAAATAGGGCATATAACTGTAAAACAATAGAAGGTGATCGAACTGCATCTAGCAAGAAACAACAGCGCCTATGAGGAAAGGCAACAAACATAGAACAAGAAGAAAACTGTTGAAAGCATATGTGTGGAGCAAAGCACAGTATGCATATGAAATACGGGCAGTCTGAAACGCAGACAGAAAAACGGTAGCAGCCTTTTGAAATGCTGTGCTTTAGATGTATGAGGACGATAGCATGGACAGACAAAGATAATAACAAATAAGTTATAGAAATAGTAGGGGAACAAGGATATCTGGGGAAAAAGAGAAATAGAAGGGCGGAATACGTTCTAAGGCATTTTGGGGAATAGTAGGGGATATATTACAAGCAGTGATAGGAAAAAAGAGGTAGATGTAGACCTAGATGAGATAGTTAGAGATGCAAACTGTGCAAATTTCAGGGAAATCTGTAGGTTAGTTCAGAATAGGAAACAATGATGGTACGCGTCTAACCAGTTCTAGGACTGAAGACCTAATGATGATGATGAACTTAGATCTATCTCTTTTTACTTGCTTTCTGCCGCGTTTTGAGGCCAGTGACATCGGACTTGCACTATTTTGTTGGCTAAGAGACAGCTGGTGCGTTGACAAACGGCGGATTGCAAGTGACAAAACTGCAGCAACATTGTGATTTTGGTTGTCATCTATAGAAGAAGTTGGACGAGGCGTTTCAATGTCAGGTATTGAGTTTGGAGTATTCATGACGACACGGAGAGCTCTTTGTCAATCTCTCCGTTTCCTGTTTGCAATTCGCCACTTCTTCTTTCATGTACGATGTTCTCGTGGTGTTAAATCTTTGACTAAGCGCTTTTTGTATGATATCTCTCGAGATCTTTTCTTTTAGAAGCCATTTCTTTAACAGGATCTTTTTTCCGCGGTTCTCTATAACGCCGCTGCTTTTCAGCAGCGGGATGAACCAAGTTGAAACGCAATCGGTCACGATATCATGAAACAATTAAAATATATTTAATGCTATGTATTATATTAATGTTACACAAATTATGCCTATATACTTCCAAGGGATTTAAACTGACGGCCGCACAAGAACGTCAACTGATACGAAAATCAACGAAATAGTTATTATTCTGTTACTCATTCTACAACTCTGTTACCATGAGCTAGTAGCAGAGTTGTGTAGTAACATAGTGGTAAATTTGACGATCCACAAGGTATTTTGCAGTAAAATAAAGTGTCTTTCAAAAATTTGGTCACACGTTTAAGATTTATCCCCTTTATACTACTTATAGTTAATAAAAGCAAATTAAAAACAGCGATTACTTACAAAAGTATGGCTGTAACAGTCCGGACACACAATTAACACAGGCATCACGTTCTACGGCTTGCAACTAACTGGCCAGAACGTATCCTCGCTCGCCCCACGGTTAATCGCATTACGGTTAACAAGACATCCTTGCGAAGTTGTTGGTGCTAAGCAATAATGCCATCTGTTATTTAGATCGCAAAATAATTTAGATACATAGTGAAGCTACGACTGCATACAGAGCCCGGAACAAAACTTAAAAAAATTATTAAAAAGTACGTGTTCACACTTGAAAATGCATACGTGCATTTAAAAAATTCTTAGTAAATATACAATAAGGTCCACTTTTCAAATAATAAATGAATTCAATGTAAAAAAGTTTGCGACATGTAAACACGCTATACAGGTGTGTGGAACCCATTGTGTTTAAATGGAAAACAACTTTGTTACCACTTATTGACCATTATGTTACGCTAAAAAAGAAAAAACGAATTAAGTGTAATTGCTATCTTTTTATTAAAAGTGTTTTGTAATGTGATGCATTGTTTATTGATTCAAAAATATTTTCTTAATTTGAATGTAACTAACAACAATAAATGTTTTTTCTTCAAGGACAAGTTTATCGGCAACAAATTTTGAAACAACCCATATATATTGCCGTGGAACTCGGGTAAGATCCTTACCAACAAAAATATTTTCGAAAATTTTATAAAATTTTCAAAACTCGAAAATCCAAAAATTAAATAATACAAAAAAAAATTTCTTACCCGTTTTCCTTTGCTACCTCGGTTGAATGGCCTTCTTCAACTGCTTCCGGCTAGCTTATTTGGACCTCCTTTTGGATATCTATATTCACCCTCATATTCTATTATTCACGCACACTCCCAATAAAACCACAAAATACAACCAACATACAATCTTTTATTTATTCCTATTTACAAATGCAATTCAACACTGTCCATATTTTATTGTTCACGTTACACTTCAGTAACTCTTATTTTGTAATGTCCTGTATTTAATTTTAAAATCATCAAACACATAAAATGTACTCGGAGTAAATGGAACTTGAATAATACCTTCTCTAAAATTCCTTCTTTATAATTTATTTATTTATTTTAATAATCTAAGTAAACTGTGGGGTATGGTGAGCTCATAATAACCCAACTAATTCTGCATAATGTATGCCCTTCTACTTTGCATACTCTTAAAATACAAAAAAACAAAGCCATGTACTCTTCACAGAAATTTTCACGTTCTGAAGGAACGTTTTAAAAGCTTTATAGACACCTTCAATTTCTAGTTGAATACCGTAATAAAGTTATTTACACATATTCTGTTCAATACGCAAATAATTCACACTACCTTGAAAAACACTCTCGTACGCCACCCCAATATTTACAGTTTATAGAAATCACAATTTTAAATCGTTACCTGGAAATTTTTAGAAGATCTCCGCTTTGAAGATGATGCCGTGTATTTTTCTCCCTGGTCTGCAGGTCGTTTCTCGCTATTACTAGACGAACTCCATCTAAGTTGATTCGCCAACGCCGCCTTCTCGGTGTAACCAAATTCGAAATTTCATTTCAATTATACTTCTTTCACAGTAATCTACGTTACTTAATGTCCCGACACGAGTTGATTAAAAATTATAGGTGATACCTCAAAAAATTTTAATCTCGGTACACTAACCGCGTACTAATAATTTAGAGGCTACCACTAAGCAATACAATTTAAATAATTTTATAATACTTACAACTCGTGTTAACTTTCATACGTGCTTTTGGGACGATCGAAATAATAAGGGCTTTAATAATATTCTCCTAAACTATTTATATCTTTCCAATGTAACCTCTCCTGGCCATATTTATCCGAAATCCCCTACTCACAACAACACAATTCCCACAATTTTGCACTCAACCCCATTTTCAAATCCGCGAATTTCAGTACCTCGTTATAACATTTTAAGAAAATTACGCTACTCTATCCTCGTGTTTATATCAAGTCAAACTAACACATCGTCCAATCGTAGACCTAATGACGTTTCTCAAATCCCTCCTATACTATTGTGGTCTCATGCTTATACGTTGTCTACGTCTTTTTCTAACCTGGTTTGAGTGGTAGAAAATCAATATCCTTGTTTGTGCGCTGTCTACTACACGTAGACTTTCTCATTAGCGTTTCATGCTAAAACATCCGACCGTTTGAGCACTACTTAGAATAATTTGTTCGTTATCTACAAATTAAACAGAACTTGACATTTAGAAAATACACAGGTGTTTAATTTTACACGAACGTTTTAAATACATTTCCACGATTTAGAGTTCGGCGTATTTCAACCCCACTGATATATTTGTCAGATAGTAACGCGAGTTAAGGTTCGGGCCTTTGGAGCTGTGTTTTTAAAAAACAACTTCAAACACTTAACAAAATTTATTTAATTTGAAACAGAAATTATGGTGAAATTTGAAATAACTTGTACATAATAACTTTACTAAAAAAAATAATTAATTGTACTGGTGAGTAGCTTGAACAACGAAGTATGGAGTTCAAAGACTGACTGCCGGGCATTGAGCTCCCGGGCTTTTTATAATAACCTGCCCTTCACACGGCTGTGGGAACTTGCAGATCTCATGTCTGCGTTTCTCTTAATTGTACACTTTATTACAATGTAACAACTTAATTCTAAGTAATTGCGGTATGTTAACCGCCTGTGACCTGACACCTGCAGTATCACTGCCCTCACGGATGCAAAGTTGCATTCCGTTCTCATGAACTGTCGATAACCTCTCTGGGTTATCCTTGTATTACAATGTTGCAATGGACTTATACTTTACTTAACAATTTCTAATAATTCCTATTAGATTCAATATATTCAATACATATATATATAATTGGGGGATACATAACTCCTCCCACCGTAAATGAAAAATTAAGGTTTTACTTAATTTTTAAATACATAAAATTCATTATTCAGTTTTATTTAAAATTCATTGTTTCTAAGGGTATACTTATCGTTTCTTTATTTTTCTTTGTTTCCTTAAATCTAGAACTGTTTCCTTCATTCTTATATCTAAGATACATTTTGTAAAATACATACATGATTACAAAAATTATTAAAATGATCAATACAAATGTCCAAACACTTATATTATTATAATGTAACTTTGGCGTTTTGAGTTCACTTAATTGTTCTTTGTAACTTTCCACTAATTTCACGGCGTGGTTGAGGTCGTCTAAGTCTAGATGCTCTAGCTTCATAGGTTTCTTGATTATTTCTTCGTCTTCTTGTTCTATCTTGAACTGTAGTTCCGGTAGGTTTGCAAGTTTCTTTGTTGTTATGGGATCTTGATAAACTCTGATTACTTCGTTTTTCAATTTCACATAACATTCTTCTTTGAGGGTAATTAGTTTGCTTCCGATTAATGCTTGGTTATTTTGATCTTGGTTGTAGTGGATGGTTGCTACTACTTCTGTTGGGAAAATGGCTATCCATTTGTTTTCTGTAACCTTTTGAATTTTCATGTTAGTTATTTTCACTTGTTTGGCTTCACAGTTTTCGTAATGATTTGAGAATTTTAATAGTTGTACTTCACAAGGGCTGTCTTCTTGAATGGTTGTTGTCGTCATCGATTGACATAAATATTGGTTTGGTGTTACTTCAGTACATTTTTCGTTTGTATAACCATATCTCAGTTCATTTAGAAATAGGAATTTGGTTTTGGGTATGATTACTTGGTATGTGCTAGTAACTTTCGTTGGTTTAGGTTTTGATTAAATCTTGGTTGGAATGCGGGTTTCGTAAAAGTTGGGTTAAATGTTGGTTTTGAAAAATGTTTAAATTGATTATTAAAATTCGTATTGTTGAAACTTGGGTTATTAATTCGCGGTTGATTTGTTTGTGCGCTGAAGGGTGTGAATTTTTGTTGAGGGATTGTTTGTCTTGTGGCTTGTATGGTTTTTATTGGTGAATAACTTTTATTTGCGTTGGGGTTGTATAGTCTGTTGCGGTAATACATTACATTTTCTTCTTCTATTACTAGGTTCATAGCTTCTTCTAGATTTTGGGGTCGTTGGAATCTGATTTTATTCGATAGTCGTTCTGGTAAAGCGTTTATATACGTGTCCAGTGCCATTTCGTCATTTATTTTTGTTTTTAAATGTCTAACGTTTTGATCGAGCTCTTCGATTTTTAATTTGGTTAGTATTAAACTTCTCACGTCTTGGCATTTCATTCCGAATTGGTAGGGGGATTGATTGTGTTCCATTCTAAGGTTTATTAGGTCTCGTACGAGGCATTTTATGTTACGTTGGTCTCCAAAATATGCAATTAGTAGTTGTTTAAATTGTTCCCATTCTTGTAAATCGTCCCTACTGGCGATTAAGGTTAGTGCCCTTCCGGTTAGTTTACTAATTATCAAGCGTATAAGCAATGAATTTCTTTCGTTATCTCCGGGTTTGTAGAAGGTTTTTAGGAACATTTTGGCTGCTCCAATGAAATTTAAAAATGTGCTTCCGTGCCATCAAATATCTGTGTTGTCTCCAAATAGAGTCGCATGTCTGTGTTACTCATGTTGGTTAAGGGTTGTTTTCGATTTTGGGTAATTTCAAAAAAAATTTTTTTTTTGAATTGAGGTTTATTTCGCTATGTGTATTGTTATTTTTGCTTCGGATTTATTAAATTTCCGTTTGGGTTGTGAAATTTCAAATTTTGTAAAAATTGGGGTTGGTTTCGCTATTTGAAACGTTAATTTTGGTTTGGGTTTATTAATTTTTCATTTAGGTTAGGTAAATTCAAATTTTGTAAAGATTGAAATTTATTTTGCTATTTTCGGCGTTACTTTTGGTTTGGAATTGTCAATTTTCAGTTTAGATTGGGTAAATACAAATTTGGTAAAAATTGAAATTAATTTTTCTATTTTCAGCGTTATTTTTGGTTTGGATTTGTTAATTTTTCAGTTTAGATTGGGTAAATACAAATTTGGTAAAAATTGAGATTACTTTTTCTATTTGTAGTAAACTTTGGTTTGGATTTGTTAATTTTAAGTTTAGACTGCGTCTGGTTATTTTTAGAATCGTAGTCGCTGTTACTTGTGCTTAGTTACACAGTGCGGTAATGTACTTGTGAGATTTATGCTCGATGATGTTGATTTAATTACCGTAGTTTTGAATTTGCCTGTTTCTATCTTGCGGTTTTTACTCTGTTTTGTGTTAGTTCAGTTCTGTTAATTTGCAATTAATATTCTTTCCGTGGGTTGAGTTGCATAAACGTACAGTTCGTCTGTCTTGAATTCTAATTATAACTTGCAGATTAATTACTTTTGCACTTTATTGTTGCAATTAAAACACTAAGTTATGTCTCTTAAAGGTGTATTCACGTTTCTTTGTAGTTTAATCACGTACGTTGAGGTAATTAACACTTACAGGTGTTAATTTCAGTTTATAGGAGTTACTAATTCGCTTCTCCTACTCGCTAGTTACTTGCATAAATGATATGTCTGTTTATTCTTAGATATCTCGGTATTTAATTATAATGCTTGTTGGTAATTGAATCTCTCGTAATGTAGGTTTTAGCGTTATTCTGTATTTGTACTGCACTTTATAAATGATGAGTAATTTTAATTAAAGATAGTTGCAATTTTACGCGCTTTTATGGATTAATTACTTGTGGGTATTAATGCAAAACTACGTTGCTTTTATTATGTCGTGATGGATTTATTACTTATGATGCAAATTGCGTTGTTGAAAGTTATACTTTAGTACTGTACAAAGATTCTGAAAGCGATTTCTTTAAGGTAATAATGATATTGCGTTCGCAGACTTTGCTTTCTTAGGTGGTTTTAGGTTATCGTAGCTTTAGTTAATGCAGAATGTTCTTGCTGTAGTTTATACAGTATTATCGAGGTCAATGTTTTAAATAATCGTTCCGTGATTGCTTTGAAGAATTAGCTTTAGCTTTGAAATTAATTTTGCGTTAGTTTACCGGTTTATAACGTGCGTTTGAATAGCGCTAGTTAATGTTTCTTATTTGGTATTAGTGAATGTGCGTCCGTTATTTTTGATTTATTTTTGAGTGTTTTTTAATAATTGTGGTAAGAATCTCTTAAATATCAAGTCTCATTTGCTTTTTTTAAAAGAAAATCTCTTTTACTTTCTCATAAAATGTTATACAGTTTCGTTTTTTGAAAATAATTTCTCTTTGTAACTATTTTCAAAACAATATTGGCATAAAATAAAATTCATAACATAATAAATGGTAATCAATAATAAAATAATAATACTAGCATATATCAATTATAGTTTGTGGTTTAAATTGGTATAAAAAGGAAATGAACTTACATTATTTTCATCTGTTTCTTTGGTGGGCTCGATCGATGCTGTATCTTGTCCACTTTGGTTTGTTTGTTGGATTTAGACGATTTTTGTTCTTCGTCCAACTTCGTTTGTTGCTGGATTTAGACGATTTGTGTTCTTCCTCCAACTTGGTTTGTTGCTGGATTTAGACGATTTTTGTTCTTCCTCCAACTTGGTTTGTTACTGGATTTAGACGATTTTTGTTCTTCCTCCAACTGGTTTGGGTTCTGTCAAAATTGCGAATTAAAATTCTAGTCACCAATCTTCCGATTTTTGAATTTTCAGTGCCCTTTTGACATCCTACCGATTGCGCCAGTTAAGGTTCGGGCCTTTGGAGCTGTGTTTTTAAAAAACAACTTCAAACACTTAACAAAATTTATTTAATTTGAAACAGAAATTATGGTGAAATTTGGAATAACTTGTACATAATAACTTTACTAAAAAAAATAATTAATTGTACTGGTGAGTAGCTTGAACAACGAAGTATGGAGTTCGAAGACTGACTGCCGGGCATTGAGCTCCCGGGCTTTTTATTATAACCTGCCCCTCACACGGCTGTGGGAACTTGCAGATCTCATGTCTGCGTTTCTCTTAATTGTACACTTTATTACAATGTAACAACTTAATTCTAAGTAATTGCGGTATGTTAACCGCCTGTGACCTGCCACCTGCAGTATCACTGCCCTCACGGATGCAAAGTTGCATTCCGTTCTCATGAACTGTCGATAACCTCTCTGGGTTATCCTTGTATTACAATGTTGCAATGGACTTATACTTTACTTAACAATTTCTAATAATTCTTATTAGATTCAATATATTCAATACATATATATAATTGTGGGATACATAACTCGCGTTTCATCTTGGTATCATTGGGTTTTTACACGTTTTTATGCAAATTATACATCAATAATCGTTCAATTAAATTCAAATTAATTATTAAATTAATGGCATTGGCTTCTACCATTTAATTTATTTGCAAACCTACTTAAATTTCATTAATTATTTATAAAATTTCGTTAATACCTGATACTTAAAAATGAATTAACTAATATAAATTTCGCACGTACTTTCTGGTTGTTCCTTTATACAGGGTGTTTTGAAATTGCTTCGTTTATATATTTTTGATCTTTTAAAACCACTATAATATAAATATATATATACTAATTTATCTGTTTCCAGGATGTAGTAGAATTTGTGCGATTCCATTCTAAATAATAAACACCCATTTTACGTAATTGTCTTGGAAATCTTCATTAGTGTTCAAATTTGTTGAGTTCTATTACCTCGCCATCTCGTTCCAGTTATAAGTGACGCGCACTGTTGGTCCCACTCTAACACATATACGATAATTGTGGCGTCGCATACTAATGCGGAAAATAATTAATTATTATCGGTTATTTTTTAGTGTTCGAGCCGTTTCTTGAAACAAACGTTTATTTATTAATGAGTTCATGGAAATTGACTTGATTCTCCTAATTCCTCTCAAAACTTCTTTCTTAGTCTCGTTTATTCCAGAAAATTCTTTATTTAAAATAAATTTATGTAATCCACAGTGTAATTAATCTAAGCTTTAATTGCTTTTTAATTCAAAAGGGGTTGCATTTACAGAAAATATTTGCTTTCGTGTTTCAGTACACAAAATTAATATTAAAATTGGGAATTTTTTTAACAAGATTGTATTTTCTTAAGAAAACTGCATAAAGCTAGTGCTATTTATAGTAAATAAAAAGCATTTGTATCAAAAATGTATCGATAGTTAATAAGTGAAAATAAATGGCTTTGAATTTATCTCAAAATGATCGATTTGCGTTGGCATTGTATGCGTTTTACGGTATCTTTTACAATTAATTATTTTTACATATACAACTTACGTTACTTGCTATTTATCTACAATACGCTTATATCATACAGGGTGATTATTTATACACGTACAATAGCAGTTTTCGCTTGTACATCAAATAGTAAAAGTACGTTTGTATTATACAGGGAGTTCCATAAATTTGCGGAATTTACAGAATACGCATATCATACGTAAATAGCTATCTGATTTACTAAAATTAAATACTGTTGTACTAAATTTAATCGGTGTATTTGTATACTTACACTTTTATCAAGCCCCCTGAAACCCTAACTTTGCGATCCTCTAATGCCAGTTTTCGTTCAAATAATTCTAATTTTTTGTACGCTATTCTTACAGTTGTTGATGGACCAGGAATACGTTCTAATTGCGAATTATTTATGGCAACTATATATTTCTAAATTTTTTTATATGGCTTACATTTGCAGTATCTACGAACTCACTGATCTTTCCGGTGCCAAAGGCATTTAGCATGTCAAAGGCCTTAAACCCGTACATCCTGACGATTCTAATGTCCACAATATTTATTTTGTCTCTTTCTGGCTACATAGACGTTGCAAACTACGTTCTTGAGCCTCTCTTTCCAATTTGCTAGTAAGGTGATCGGTAGAGCTGCAATGGGAAGACCACATAAAAGATAATTGGATGCAGTAGAGGAGGTACTGAAAGAACGACAAGTGAAAAGTCATAAATAAAGGATCATGCCAAAAACAATGTATGAATGTTGTAAATGCAAAGAAAAAGTGTACGGAACGAGGGATGTTGATAATGATTGTCAATGATGCTGGGAGTAAAAGTAGTGTAGTAGTCTCGAGCTACACCATATATATTCCCGAGAGAGGGCTGCTAGGTTTGGTTACCCTAAAAGGGAATACCGGGATTGATGATTGATTGATTAATCCACCCGATCAGTGGATCCAAAACCAGCTATTTGTATAAAGTAAAAATAATACCACATACATACAAATTATTCTGACAACTTAAAACAAAGATCGTAAGATTAACTAAAAATAAATTATCACCAATATTAACGCGTATCAAATTTATCTACACATCGTTTGTTGACTGTTTCACATATTTAACGAAACGTTTACAGTTCCTGTGACCCAAATAACACGACGTAGTGTGGGATGCAAAACCATAACAAAGTCGTTTTATTGAATATTAAACCTTTTTCCATTGATTATTGCCGCCAAAAAAAAACAATTTTTTCTTTCGCAATCATTCCATTTTACCTAATTTAAGCTAAAGGCATAAAAGCAAGTCATCATATGTGTGGGTATGGTTTATGTACCTAGAAAGAGCAGGTGACTTCCTATAATTATTCCAATAGAATAATCGTAAAGTAGTTTCAAGCGCTTCACTAGCGCATTTGTAAACTTAGGTCTGTTTTTCCTAAAAACCATGTCGTAGTTTATAAATCATTCGATTCTATGAAATATCTTCAAGGCATTTATTGAAATGGTTACTACGTTGATAATTATTTATATATTGTTAAACTTTAAGTATAATTTAAGAACACGCTAAGGTAAATTAATATCTACATAATTACAGAAAAAAGTATTTAAAATTAAGTCAAGTGAATCCTTTGTATTTAACTCTTTTAACAAGCTACTGTGAACGAAGCGATCGATAGCCAATATTGAAGTAAAAAGTGTCTAGTAGAATTTATCGTTTAGTACGAGATGATGTCTCGTGTTAAGAGGAAACGCTTTTATAAACATTGAACCAACTCGCCTTATTGGAATACGCTATTTGTATAGACAAGAATTTGTGTGTTTATTGTACATTTATGATAATCGATCTATTAACGAGTAGACATTCTCACCCTTAAACACCGTGTTTTGAAATGTTATTTGCACAGCAGAAAAGTAACTTACCAGTATATAGCTCGGTCATATGCTAAGGAGCGTTCGATATCATATAATTTATGTAATTATTGCTCCCTCTATAAAGGTTTCATTAAAGTTCGTATCTGCTCACAGACTAATGAACCACTATTCGCGTACTTTTTATTTGCACATTCTGCATGTTGTAAGAGCATGTTAAGAATTTATATGTGTTTTCGTTTTGACGAACATATATTTGTATACAATTTTAGTGACAATGCAATATCACAAAAGTCTTCTACATTTACCTATGCATTCGCATACTAAGGAACGTAAATATTTATGCAATTTATGTGATTATAGGGAATATCCAAAAGCACTTTCGCATACACGGTTCCCTATTAAAACTAATGTGCATGCATTTGCATACAATTTATGTAGCTATGCCACATCAATGTAAAGTAATTTAGTAAGACATGAAATCACACACAAACAAAGGTCCATTCACATGCAATTTGTGTAATTATGCCGCATTACATAAAAATAGATTAAAAATACATATGAAGTCTCACACCAACGAACGTTCATTCGTATGCAAATTGTGTAGTTATGCCGCATTACATAAAAGTAATTTCAAAGCACATATGGAGTTGCACACTAACGAACGTCCATTCCAATGCAATTTGTGTAATTATACCGCATCAAGGAAGAATTATTTACAAATACATATGAAGTCGCACACTAACGAACGTCCATTCGCCTGCAATTTATGTATTTATGCCGCTTCAAGGAAAGGTAGTTTATTAAGACATATGAAATCGCACACTAACGAACGTCCATTTGCATGCAATTTGTGTAATTATGCCGCATCACTTAAAAATAGTTTAAAAATACATATGAAGTCTCACACTAACGAACGTTCATTCGCATGCAAATTTTGTAGTTATACCGCATTACATAAAAGTAATTTCAAATCACATGTAAAGTTGCACACTAACGAACGTCCATTCGAATGCAATTTGTGTAATTATACCGCATCAAGGAAAGATAATTTACAAATACATATGATGTCGCACACTAACGAACGTCCATTCGCATGCAATTTATGTAATTATGCCACATCACATAAAGGTACTTTAAAAGTACATATGAAGTTGCACACTCTCGAACGTCCATTAGAATGCAATTTGTGTAATTATGTCGCATCACAAAAAATAGTTTAAAAATACATATTATGTTGCACACTAACAAACGTCTATTTACATGCAATTTATGTAATTATGTCGCATCAAAAAAAAGTGCTTTACTAAGACATATGAAGTCGCATACTAACGAACGCCCATTCGCATGCAATTTATGTAATTATGCCGCATCACAGAAAGGTCATTTACAAATACATTTGAAGTCGCACACTAACGAACGTCCATTCGCATGCAATTTGTGTAATTATGCCGCATCACATAGAAGTAGTTTAAAAATGCATATGAAGTCGTGCACTTACGACCGTCCATTCACCTGCAATTTGTGTAATTATACCGCATCAAGGAAAGATACTTTACAAATACATATGAAATCGCATACTAACGAACGTCCATTCGCTTGCAATTTGTGTAATTATGCCGCATCACAAAAAGGTAATTTAAAAATACATATGAAGTCGCACACTAACGAACGTCCATTCGTATGCAATTTATGTAATCATGCCACGTCACATAAGAGTAGTTTAAAAATGCATATGACGTCGCACACTAACGAACGTCCATTCGAATGCAATTTGTGTAGTTACGCCGCATCAAGGAGAGGTAGCTTATTAAGACATACGAAATCGCACACTAACGAACGTCCATTCGCCTGTAAATTGTGTAATTATGCCGCATCACAAAAAGGTTATTTACAGAAACATATGAAGTCGCACACTAACGAACGTCCATTCGAATGCAATTTGTGTAATTATGCCGCATCAAGGAAAGGTAGTTTATCAAGACACATGAAATCGCACACTAACGAACGTCCATTCGCATGTAATAATTGTGATTATTGTGCAACATGCAAAAGTCATTTACACAAACATATGCTGTCCCATATTGATAAACGACCTTTTGTTCGTAATATGTGATTTTTCCGTATCAGAAAAAATAATCTAGAAATCATATTAATTATCCGCCACTAACGATGACGATGTGCATACTTTTTACGTAATTAGGTTGTATCAAAAAAGAAAGTCGGGAAAACACATACGACCGCCTAATAACAAATGTGTATTTGTATACAGTTTACTTGCATACAAAGGAACTCCTGTTTACATAAATGCATTCCTATAATCACGTTAATTTGTGTTGAGCTTCAATAACTTATTAGAGAAGAAACTTAATACACACTTTCGCTTAACTGTTGGTTGTTATTCGTTAAATTTGGAACTTGGTCTATATAAAGAATCAAAACTGATGAGATGCATTCATTCCATTGACGACGCCCGGCTGTACAAGTCTAGGAAAATTTATTACTTAAATCTGAAATTAAATAAACTCAAAAGTGACAAAATAAAATAACGTAAAGATTCAGGTAAAAAATAGTAAAAGTGCGTATGAAGTACATATTTTGTGAAAATTTACCATTAGTATTAAAAACGTAAATCTAAATTTAATTAATGTAAACATAATTTTTACCATTTATTAAGTTAGGGTTCTTAAGTAATCATCTAAGAAATTATCTAAGTAATCATCTAAATAATTATCTAAGTAAAAATATAAAATTCACTAAAGAACGTCTACAAGTTATAGGAAAAATGTGAATTACTGAGTTAAAAGCCAAGCTAAGAGTCAACTACTGGAACTAACAAACGATCAGGGTCACAAAGCTCCCTAGGAGTCAACAGAAAGATACAAGGTCAGAATTTAAATTCATAATTTCTTGAATGTTGCATGTCTTATTTGAAATATCCATAAGCATAAAACTCACGAGGAATATAGGTAATATTTGTGTAAAAATTATGTTAAAAGAGGAATAGTTTTTTTGAACGTTCAACGAAGCTTTCAATATAAAAAATTTGGTAGTGAACAAATTTAATAAGAATATTTATTTTCATATGATTCAAAAATTTTTATAGCTAATAATATTACAAGGACGTACAGTTATAAATTGTACATTTTCTTAGCCTATTGTACAAAATCTAGTGATTTCTTTTTTGCCTTATTCTGGTATATGAAGAGTTGGAGGGGAGTGGGTAAATATTCTCTGTTATCATATCGTCGTTCACTCTGTACTGGGTATAACTGAGCTAGTTGAGGCATAAATCTAATTGTGTTGAATTCAAAATTATTTTAGATTATTTTAGACGCACAGAGAGGTGGCGAGCAACAAACAACTGAGCGTTAAACACAAGATAAGTTGATGAATACTAAGGTATTACAATTAATAAGATGAAATGATAACTTAGACTCTTATGCAAAGCCCAAATGGTCATTTCAAATCGAAGCTAGTAATTGAAAAATGGAAAATATAGAGTCCCGGACAGGAATTGAACCAGCCTCTTAGGCTTTCGCGGCTCATTTGTTTTCCAATTACGCCACCGAAACGGCTGAGGACAATTGGAAAATTAACAATTCTAAATCATGTTCACAACTATATATCAACCTAACTTTCAATTGCGTTTGGCATTTTTGTTAAACATGTCTCACAGTGTCAAGCGTTTTGACTTATGTCAGTTATAGACAGGAAGCGGAGCTCAAAATTACGGCTATAAACCAAATTTTAAATATATTCATATATTAGGTAGTTAATTTCACATAGTAAGTTCATAAATACTAACATACTATAATTCATCAATTTTGTTTTCGACCTTACTTAAGCTCGGTTTTAAACAGCTCTAACTGCTTTTCTATTTTGTGCTAATCTAAAAAGTTCTACATACCCTTCACAACCTAAATTTCTAATAATTTGACTAATATAGCTTGCTCTAGGTCTTCCTATACTCTTTTTCTTATCTACCTGGCTCTACATAAATATTAGCAACCTAATGGTTGTTAAAGAACTCCAACATGTTTACATGATTCTCATTTATAAGTAAATTAAATATTACCTGGTTATCCCCTCCGAAAAAAGAAAAGTATTTAATTATATGTTATGGTAAGGCTTAAGCAGCGAATCGCTGCCAACATGCCAGACCGCTAACTAATTGTGAGTTATGTCCTGGTGACATTTAGTTAACTGATTTTTATTTATTTACTTTGTTTTGTTTTCGAACTTACCTAAGGTCGGTTTACCTTTGAATTATAATTAATAAAATAAAATAATAACTTAGACTTTTACGAAAAGTCCAAATGATCATTTCAAATCAAGACTAGTAATTGAAAGATTGAAAATATAAGGTTCCTTATAGGCTTAGAACCTGCATCTTATGATTTCGCGGCCTATGGGTTTTTCCAATTACCTTACCGAGACGGGTGACGACAATTGAAAAATTGACATATTTAAATGATGTTTGCAACTATACATCAACCTAACTTTCAATTACGTTTGGCATTTTTGTCATTCATAACTGACAGTGTTAAGTTTTTGACTTATGTCAGTTATAGACGGGAAGCCAAGTATTAAATATATAAATATATTGGGTAATTAATTACTCAAGGTAAGTTGATAAATACTAATGTATTATAATTAATAAGACGAAATAATGACTTATATTTTTATTCAAAGCCAAATGATCGTCTGAAATCGAGCTATTAATTGAAAGATGGAAAATATAAGGTCCCGGACAGGATGTGAATCTGATCATAGGGATCCTGAGTGGAAGATTGCTCCGTAACTATTAGTGATATTAAAACCAACTTGGGCATGTTACTACATGATCATTGCACATACATTTTATAAATATTTAGGTGCATACATGATTCACAAAAAAAATGCTGCGCCAAACTTTGTGTTTTTTAAATAGAATACCCTGTATGTTTTGCATATTTGGATAACTCGTGGCATTTACAATTAAAAATTTATAAGGTTTTTGTGTGGCTAAGAGTAATCGTTCTGGAGATATTGCCACTCTAATGTGGAAATCGAGTCAACTTTGGAGCCGTATTGTTATGCCTCTAATAAAAAAATTTCAAATCCAGTTGCACCATTGACTTTCAATAATAATCGACTTACAAAATACGTACCCAACTTTTTCAAAAAGCACAATGCTATAAAGGGCTACTGCTTTACTCGAAATGTAACTATTCTCGGTTTTTCAAATAGAACAACCTGAATATTTTTTCACAATTAGATTTTTCGTGAAAAATAGGTAATAAATGATATAAGATTTTATAGGCATAAAATACGTAGGTAAATCACTAACATTAGCGCATATTAACAGATTCTATCTCGAGGAGATTTACAATAGTATCGCCAAAACCAAAGGGTCAATTTCTATTAAGCCTTAAATTCAAACTAAGCATTCAAAAAATATCTTGTAATGACATTATTGACGATTATATTACAACACCAAACCTATACTTCGATCACCACCTTTAATTTTACCATTATCCGATTAATCTCTTAACTAAATACCTAAAGTTCTTTAAATAAATACACCCCCGACCCCCTTCGGCTTACCAGTGCATCAGACAATTAAAATTACATTAATTGTAATACTAGTTTCCAAAATTCCAAGAAAATCAAAATTATTTTTGTTATTGAATTCTTAACATCATCAAAATGCGTGTTCAGCGATTTTAACATTAATATGTCCAAACATACCATTAACTATACGGTAGATTTTCAAAAACATTAATTAAACAAGTGCTTCGATCACACTTTGGTTTAAATCAGATTTCTATTAATAATACCAAACAGCACAAAATTGAAATAAAATTTTGAATGCATTATTTATATAAAAGAACTTTACGATAATATGACATTGAAGCAAGATGTTTATGGTAATTTTATTTTTAACTGGTTTTTAATTCCAAACTATTTCCGTTGAGCGACCAAACTTTATAGTTTCCTAGAACTGTTCGTGATTCTATATACAAATGACATTTTATTGTAAACATAACTTTTGCAATTAAAGTGTTGGTATCTTCGAGTACCTTTTCGCTTGATAAACCAGCAGCCTAGAATTATGATCTTCGAGACTAGTTATAATGGGTCTCGAGTATTTAAAGAAGAATTTCCAATTCTGTGGCAGAAGGTCTATATATCGGAATTTGTTAGTGAGCAATTTAGTTTATCTTTAAAGAAGAAAAGTAAAACGTTTGTCGGGTTCTAGTTACTTTCCTCTTTTATATCAAAAATTCGTAGGTACTATAGTTGCATCTCGTGTAGTTCTCGAGTCTTCCATTGCACTTTCTAGCGACGTATCTTTTTGTTCGAATATCTCTAATTTCTACTCATATATCAGTAGTTTTTTTTTATCCAGATACCTTAGAACTTATTTGGGCGAGAAAAACTTCTTCTTGCAATAGATTATAAATAGATATTTTAATAATTTCCGTTATATCCACGATTTGTTACCAAGTAAATGACATGCTTGTAATCACCAAACAAATTATATTAGTTACTATTTGTTGTATTTCCAATCACCCTATCAAACGCAGTAACGTTAATCGCAGTTCTTTACACAACGAGCATTCTATAACCATACAAATGTACGTATTTCCTTCGCTAGCTCGCAAATATAGTAACGTTTTATTAAATTGGTCGTACCTATTGAAGATCGTTTGTACCTTTTACTATAACCTTGCTCCTCTTAAAATTTATCCTTTCTGGTTTCGTAATGCTGCATTTCCTTTAATTTGCTACATTTGAATGTGGAGCGCTCCCCCTCACTTTGTTGTCAATCTATAATATTAAATCAGAAAATAGTGTGGTATTGATAATGGTAGCACCTAACCCAAGAAAACCAATTAGATGCCTACATCTGAACCAATATACATGTACAGTCACTAGCTTTATTAATTAATAACTTCAATATTCTGTGAGTGTCAATTCACATTTTCTATAGTAATAAAAAGAAGCAGAATCTTGCTTAATGCTAAAAATGAAAAATGTTTTGCGGTCATCTAGGAATATACTAAAATAAAACACAAGCACTACTTCTTAATTTAGCGTATGTAACTTGTACTCAAACATGGTCCTAAAGTCTCTTTATTTAATTTTAAAGTGGATTCTACAACTCGCTTTACAGCGATTTAGGACCTGCTAAATTTGCTTTATATTTATAAACCGTGAATGAAAATGGCCGATCACAGCACGTATTCTAATATCTTTTGAAATTACCTAATTCAGATACTCAACAATCGCAAACGTATATGAAAATGTTAGTACGTGCTCTCATGTGTATTGCAACAATTTTATTTTTGCAGTAGGAGAATCCATTCATTAAACGTACAATGAATAGTAAAATACCTTTATTAATTAAAATAAATATTCAAGTAACAATCAAACTTTTATAGTATTATAATATCAAGGATTATTAGTCGAGTTGTTTCCGAGTTCGGTGTAATTTCACAGCCACTGGCGCGCGCGTGAGAGGTTCGAGAACTAAAATCCGGAACCTCCCACCATACAAGAAAGCAGCGAGCGCACTCGTCGATAGTTAAAAGTAGCGTCAAGATGCATTCTAAGAGAATGGCGAGTGACCTCCGAGTCGCTCTATGTTTGTGAAACACTTCCTGAGTAACGCGCAACGACCCATTTGAACTCGCAACGACCCATTTGAACTCGCAACGACCCATTTGAACTCGCAACGACACATTTGAAATCCCAACGAGAAATTAGAAAACTGCATGGATAACGTATATATCGCACACCACGTCGAAAATCGCAACTGTAAAATTTGAGACAACATGATCCCTTTGAAGTTACAATTTAGAAAGCTTAATTTGTTGGCTACGCAATGAAAAATTATTTTAGTAAATAAATTTAGACAACGGAAGATTACGTTACAAAGTAATGCTGCCGTGATCCAAGTAAGGAACCCGCTTTGCTCCTACACCTGTGTTAAAGCATGGAAAGCAAGTATAATTAGTTGCTGTTCCCGCGCTGCGAGGTAATTTCCATTACATCAAGGGACAACTGCTGCTCTTGGGTTCGTAATAGAATTATGATTTCCTGAGTACTTTCCTTCTGAAAGTACATTATTTCATTTTGTTTGTTAGACGTACAAAATTGTTATTCAGTTTACCTGTAAATAAGCTGGTTTTCCCCAGTATTAAATTTGCTTTCACTTAGCTTCGTAAATACGTGATCACACGTGGCTTCAACGTAATTTAACAGCTGCTATTACATCACCTGTTTGTTTGTTTACTATTGTCAACAATTGCCCAATGGCTAACACATGTTTAGCATTTTAGTACAACCACTATTGATAACATTAGAGAATATCTTGGTGATTATTTTGACTTCAAACTAAATTTAAGTTTGTTAACCTAAAGAGAAAATTTCGTATATTCATTTGTAAATGACTCACACAGATCTGATTGGGTTATAAAGAAACTCTAGCATTTTTAGTTACATAGAATTATAAAATATTTGAGTAAGGATTAGTTGATAACCTTTACTACCAGTTTTGCAAGTACTTCAAATTTTATTTTTATTTAATTACAATGATACTTTATTTACTGAAACCAAGAAAATTCTTATTAGTAAATTAATATTCTTCATTTAAAGTTTTTTATTCTGATCTAGTCTGATCAGACTTGGTAAACAAAAAGCAATAAGAACTAAAATTTTATGATCCCATTATGCAGAAAATATTCTCTATACTTTTAGGTATACTTGAGGGACGCAAATAGTGTTCCCATTTTTATGTGACTTAATTATTATTCTTTCTTACAGGAACAGCGTCTTATTCTGTTAAGACAAGTTTGTGTATCAACGAAGGCGATCTCTTTTTTGGGTCTCCAAGTCCGCCCTTAAAAAATAGCTATGCCCTAAAATAAATCAATTTGGACTTGGTGGCGCCTGTTTGTTTTTTTGTTAAGTGTAACCCTCCATAGATTTCGACTTACCCCCATTGCTCATAGCTCTACCCAAGGAATAGACCCCTAGTTACGTCGGAAGACTTTGTTTTGCTGACCCCCAACTTCTAGAGTCAGATGTATGTATTAAGAAGAGAGCATTAGTTAAGCTCAATTTAGGAAAGAATGTGACCGTTTGGGGTTAGCGATCAAGAAAATATAATACGTTTCAGTATTCTTAAATCACTCATTCGTGAGGTTAAGTAATCACAAAGCGCACGCGAAATATGTTTATAACCAATGTGAATTATGACGTGTTTTATAAAGTGTGCATTCGAGATGCATTGTAATCATAAACCGTAGGTGTCTACGATTTATTATCAATATGTGTTTTCATATGTATTTCTAGAATGCTCACATGAAATGCGTTGAAATTACCAAACGTACATGAATATGGCTTATCACCGGCATGTGTCCTAATATGTTTCTCTAAATCCGCTATTAGAGATGCTTTGTAATTGCTAACCATAAATGCAAATGGTTTATCATCATATATTTCCTAATATTTTTTTAATTACCCAATAGAGATTCGTTGTAACCATGAACCCCACATACAAATGGTTTATTCCCTATGAGTTCTCATATGGCTTTTTAAGTGTGTTTGCAGATGTTTTAAAATCACAAACTATACATACAAATGATTTATCACCAATATATGTACTGAAAGGTATTTTTAGGTTATACATTTGAAATGTTTTGAAATCACAAACCATACACACACCTGGTTTATCACAAATGTGTTTCTAATATGCATTTTAAGATTGTCTATTTGGATTGTTTTGTAATCACAAACTACGCAAGTAATGCTTTCTCACCAGTATGTCTTCTAATATGTATTTTAAGATCATAAATTCTAGCTGCTTTGAGTCTCAAACCATACAGGAAAATGGTTTATCACCGATATGTGTTCTCAAGTGCATTTTTAAGTTACACTTTTGAGATGTTTTAAAATCGCAAACCACACATGAAAATGATTTCTCACCAGAATGTCTTTTCATATGTACTTTCAGACTAGTCATTCGAGCTGCTTTGTAGTCACAAATCATACAGGAATATGGTTTATCACCAGTATGTATTCTAATATGCATTTTAAGACTACTCATTTGAGCTGCTTTGTAGTCACAAACCATGCAGGAATGCGGTTTATCACCAGTATGTGTCCTTATATGATTTTTAAGATAACGCATTCGAGATGCTTTGTAGTCACAGGTCATACAGAAAAATGGTTTATCGCCAGTATGTGTTCTCATGTGCATTTTTAGGTTGCGCATCTGAGATGTTTTGAAATCACAAACCATACATACAATTGATTTCTCATCAGTATGTGTTCGCAGATGCATTTTTAGACTACTTTTTTCGCTTGTTTTGTAGTCACAAGCCATACAGGAATACGGTTTTTCGCCAGTATGTGTTCTCATATGCATTTTAAGACCACCCATTTGACATGCTTTGTAGTCACAAAGCATACAAGAGAATGGTTTATCACCAGTATGTGTTCTCATATGCATTTTAAGACCACTCATTCGAGATGATTTGTAGTCACAAAGCATACAGGAGAATGGTTTATCACCAGTATGTGTTCTCATATGCATTTTAAGACCACTCATTCGAGATGTTTTGTACTTACAAAGCGTACATGAAAATGGTGTATCGCGAGTATGTTTTTCCATATGTCTTCTTAAATTGCCCATATCAGATGTTTTATGATCACAAACGGTACACGATAATGGCTTATCACCAGCATATCTTTTCATATGAGCTTTTGGTTTGTCCATTCGAGAGGTTTTGTAAGATACAATTGGTTTAGCATCCCTATGCTTGGTCAAATGCTGAATTAATCTGCTTTTAGTTAAGGTTTTATAATTGCATGTATTACAACAACGTAGCTTGGTTTTTAAATGTATGTTTACTGTATTATCTTGTTGTTCTTTGGATTTGTACTTAGGTGACCTTTTTGTGTTTTCGGTAGCATATTCTGCTGTGTAAGCATCTTTTAATGTATGCTCATCAAAGGACTCTGAAGTATTAGCTGCGTCATATCTGCTAGTTATAGACGTAAATGGTTTGAAATTCAACAGTAAGAGTGATTCCTCTTCCTCAGTTAGTTTGTCCAAGGTATCAAGTCCCTCCTTGATATCTATATATTCAAATGATTTCTCATGTGATGGAGTTTCATTTAGCCTTATATTACTATTCATTTTTGTTGTTAACCGATATTCACAGGTACATTTTAATTTTTTAGGCTTCGGATACAAATATCTTTACAACCCATAGATGCCAATATTAGACCAGGAGGTTAATTCTCGTGCGCTCGTTGCGCAGGAACGTATACGTTGGGGACGTCATGAACTATTATGAACCCAAGACAGTATTTTTGAGCGTTGGTTTAACGAACGCGTATACGCTTCTTGAACGATCGCATGAACGAGTGGCTAGGAGTATTGGTTCCATGTGTTTTGTTCATTTATACCCGGTTATACATATTCTATGATTTATTCCTTGCTTACATCATTGTTTATGTAGTAATATTTAAAAAAGCTTTCATTCATGTGACTTTAATCCTCGTTTGAACTCTGAAATAAATTTGACCTTTCTTCCACAATGGCAAATTTTGATGAATTAGTTCAAGTAAACACTTTAGAAAACGTAATACAAGCAGAACTATTGGTTGTGGATCATGTTAATCGACAAAGTTATCCTAAAATAGATCCCTTTGAGCAGCTTTTGGTATAATATAGGAATTTATTATATTGGTAATAATTGGTAATAGTGATTTGAATATTTGTTGCTACATTGTTGGTGGCAAATTTTAATACCATATTTTTGAAAACAATCTTTCAGCTGATCGCTATATTGAAATTTTGGATACCAACTAGCACGAATTACTGGAAGACATTCCTCTCGAAAAGCAAAAAGTGTGGTTCCAACAAGATGGTGCTTCCCCGCACAACGTTATAATTACTCGTGATTATTTAAATAGAGAATATTCCAATAAATGGATGGGTACGTTTGGACCTGTTCAGTGGGCGCCTAGTTCTCCCGACTTGTCGATATTGGACTATTTTTTGTGGAATTTTTTGAAAGAGGAAATCTATAAAACCCAGCACCATAGTATTGAAGAGTTGCGGAATTCAATTGATGCAGCATTTCGTAAAGTTAGGGCGGTTCATTTATTAAATTCTATTAAATCTTTAATAAAACGACGCGAACTTTGTTTAAAAGAGAATGGAGGCCAATTTGAACAATATCTCTGAATTGTCAATAAATAAAACTATTGTAGTATTCCCATCTGTGTTTGAGTGTTTTATATATATTATGTGTGACGGCGTGTGTGTGTGTGTGTGTGTGTGTGTGTGTGTGTGGGTATATACGCATGCGTGCGTGCATGCGTGGGCGCGTGCTTGTGTGTGAGACGGTATGAGGTGTGTGAGTGTGTGTGTATTTGTGTATCCATATATAGATCATAGACTATTCATATGTGAATAGGGAAATATAATTTTCAATTTAAGTTGTAGTTATATTAATTTTTGTGATATATGTAGTTATGATATTGTATTCTTCTAGCTTACACACTCTGTTGTTTAGAAATGTGATGTGGTACAATAATAAACTCTTGTTTTGTGTTTACCTTTTGTTTCGCGACCAACTATTTATTACGAATATAATAAATTAATTTTATTATACCAAAAACATGGAATAAATCGGCCATTTGAAAAGATAATTGTATTAAACTATATATTTTTGAAAAGTTGTCAAAAAGAGCTTTTAAATAAAGCGGTAACCAATTGTGGTTTCCATTTAAAATTATGCAAGTTTATATTATAACCTCAAAAGTGTTATAAATATTAAATATTTACGTACGCCACTGTATTCTACGTAAAAAAACTGTATAAAAGACTTCTACAGTATTTTTGGATGTTTTTGCAAACAAACGAGCTATACGAATTAATAGAATTGTTAAAAATATTAATTTTTGGCTATAATTCGAAAACAAAAGGAGATCGCTCATTTGTGATTTAACCATTGAATTGATCTCACAAAGTTGGCCCATGACTGCGCACACAGTTTGATTGTATCTTTAATAACAACTAAGTTACTCATTTAATACATCCAATTTGGGACATACCGTACAACTGGTTTGTAATTTTTGTCATTCCTTCAAGTTTCTAAATATTTCAGATATGCGATAGTAGATTAATTATATACAATGTGATAGCTCGTTTTCCTGGAGCAACACATGACAGCTATATATGGAACCAGTGTAATGCACAACAGTCACTCCGAGATTTGTATGAGAGAAGCCATAAGTTTTTTTATTTACTAGGTATCTATATTGACAAAATTTTGATAAAGCGATGTGAACAACATTTATCTAACTGTTTATCATGATCAATAAAAACAGCAAATTTTGCAACACAGTTTTGTAAAATTACTGCTCATATGTGTTTGAATGTTGCTACTTATATTTATTGTTCACAGGCGACAGTGGTTATCCATTAAGACCT
Source organism: Platerodrilus igneus (assembly GCA_036346225.1). Lineage (NCBI taxonomy): Eukaryota > Metazoa > Arthropoda > Insecta > Coleoptera > Lycidae > Platerodrilus > Platerodrilus igneus. The sequence continues at coordinate 2,843,207 of JARFIW010001167.1, forward strand.
TGGTTGCTCACTCCTTTGGGTAGCAATCCTGATCCTGATACACCTGAAGGGGGATATAATAGAATGCATAAGCACACTCGGTCTGTCATTAAACGGTGCAATGGAGTACTAAAAACAAGATTTTGTTGCCTTCTAAAAGATCGCACTCTACACTACTCACCGCAAAAATCAACACAAATAGTAAATGCATGTGTTGTACTGCAAAACATGTGCATAATGAATAACATACCACATCCAGAATCAGAACCGCCAAATCACGATTTAGATTTTGGATTATATAGAAATGGGGACAACAACGAACATATGGAGATCGTAAATCTTGATTTGGCAGTTGGTCGTAGACTGCAAAACCAACTAGTTAGATATTTTTAAGATCATTAGAAAAATTAAAATGTGTGTGCTACTTTATTCAATCAAATATATACAAATTAATAGGCATATGTTGCCAAGTGATGCATCCTCTATCCCAGCCGTTTCGAAGTTATCTAAGAGTGATGGAAGTATAAACAAGAGCGACGATGCCCCAGAAAAGCTTTGTTTGTACTGTGTTTGTTTGTTAGCGGAATTAAAATGAATAAGTATTGCTCTGTTTATGAATGTAATTCATGGAAAAAGAAGTTTCCGTAAATATCATTTCATCATTTTCCCAAGAAAGGGAAAGAACGTACCATTGTTAGAACGATTTTTGGAAAGAGTTTGTAGATCGACAAAAAATGTGGGTTCATAAGTTGAAAATTGGAAAGAAACTTACACCCAATATGTTAGTTTGTTAATTTTAGAGATTGTGTTTATTTTAAGGGTAAGACTACATTTAAGATTATGCTAAAGCTATTACACTTTGTTTATGTTGTAGGTATTAATATTAATTTAAACTTTTAGGTTGCAAAATACCACTTAGTCCAGAAAATTAAAGGCGACTGCATTTCCTTCTCAGAATTTACCAAAAGCAAAACCATCCCCTCTTGGAAAAAGTGAACGCAAAGACCGTTTAATAAAACGCAACAAAATTATGAAATCGTCCAGTGAAGTTCAACAGCCTGTAGAGTGTATGAAAGTTGACGGTGATGATGTAAATTTAACACGGGTTGAACATACAAATTCAGAGCTACACTGAGAAAAGTGATTTGGTTGATTCAACCAACTCTGTTGTTTTGAAGAGTAAAGCATTTGATAAAGTATTTTTTAGTCGTTCTAAACGAAACTATATTCACTGAACCGCTTGAAAATTGTTAAACCAACTACAAAAATTAGTTGACTTAAATTTGTTTGCTTGAACGCATAATAACGGTCGGTTAATAAAAGAATGCAAAAGTGAATTTCATTGAACATCAGTCGTATTTAATACAAACTGATAATGCTAACAAATTTCATATTTTAGTCCAATACTATTTTAATGTTGAAAAAAAATCCATTTTAGTTAAATGAGTGATGTAATAAGTGTCAAATCAACACATTTTGTAACAAATTTAATATTCAAACAAACGTACTATAGCTTGTTGGTTTAAATAAACTACAATAGCGAAATCAAACGTCGCGGTTATTTGTTGAACCCAACCGTTTTTAGTGTCTCCGATGCTCTCCGGCAACTGCGTATTGGATGTACAGCGCGCGCACATTATTTCTTTAATATACTGATACTCTTCGACTGCCACGCATCAACATGGCGTCAAGCGTTACTTCACATTGTTTATTGTGTTAGTTTCAATAAAAGTATTTCAACCAAGTATAAAAATACGTAGAAGATAAATTTTGTATTCTGTGCTGTGTTCAAACAAAATCTTTTCGTCTAAAAACACGTAAGTACCTTCCTATAAATTGGTCTCATTGCCCATAACTAAATGCCGTTGTTTTTTGCATTCAACTATATAAGCGAACGTTTAACTTCAAAGACCCATTGCAACCTCAAGGAATAAACAAACTTTTCAATAATCAGTATCAGTTTTATAAAATTCTAGTGAAGCTAAACTAAAATTATGCGCCATGAACTAGAGTTAATGTAACATTCAAAGTGATGTGATTCAATATCCAACTTGATAATGTGACTGAATGAAATTATTTTAGATCAATATTTTTTTAAAATCTGTTAGGGATGAACAAACTCATTTGTTGATCGCCAAGTTGTATTAAAAAAAATGGTTAAAACAACTTCATTAAGTCGGAATTAATCAAGCTGAATATTGAATCAAACCACCTTGGATGTTTCAATTGAACGCAATAAAAGTTTGATTAAACCAAAAATGTTATTACTTCAACCCTTATTAGCCATTTAGCTTAATAATTATAAACTGTGCTCAACATATGGGTTAGTTATATCAATGTTTACCGAATTTAAAACAATGACGCTTTTTGGTTAGTGGAAAAATTTGAATAGTTACTTTTAATGCTGCAAACCCTTTCAAGTACTAAACTCGCGGTTTAATAAAATTAATGTGTATTTGCTTCAATGATTTTTATTTGTAAGTGGGATATTCAACGTGTTGATTTAACATAACAGTGTATTTGATAAAAGTATTAAATAATTCAATTTAAACCCACAAGCAATTGAAGGAACGTTACCTAACATTCAAGTTACATTAATGGCCATTTGAGTAAATGCCATAATTATTGTGGTACAAATTTAGGTTTGTTTGCTTCAAAATCGGTTTTGCAACATTTTATTATGTTCTATTTAATGCATGTAGATCATTGTTTATATACAAATCAAAATTGTAATTGAATCAACTAATTTTCAGTTGAAGCAACAAAATCCTTTTCTTGTATACAAGCCGCAAGCGGTTTAATTGAATTATTACATTCACAACCGAATTACAAAGGACCGAAAACATTTAAAGATTTTGAAGTTCAAATTCATACTCCTGCAATTTTGACTGTTTGTGATTTGATTACAAGTGAAAAGGCTTGAATGAGTTTTAGTGGAATACAAAATTTTGATATACTGATTTGTATTATAAATATTGTTACCACATATTATAAAGATATCAGCGTTCATAAACTGTCAATAAAAAGTCGCATTTTGCTAACGTTCACCAAGTTAAAATGTGATCTTAGTTATGCGATTTTGGCATTAATTTTTGGAATTAATGTTACCTTATGTCGAATTTATTTCTTATTTATGTTAAAAAATCTTGCGAGTGTTTTAAAGCCTACTATATACTTTTCACAATCAACAGAAATTATGAGAAATATGCCGCATTGTTTTCAAGGTTTTGAAGACACTCAGGTTATATTAGATTGTACAGGAAATTTAACGCAAAGACCGAAATGTTTGTGTTGCAGAATACGATTTTATCCTCATTATAAGTCAATCAAACTGTGAAGTTTATGACCGGTGTTTCGCTTGCTGGTCTAATTACTTGTGTAACTAAGGCTTATCGAGGTAGAGCTTCAGATAAGTGTATTTTTGAAGAAAGGGGTTTAATAAATATGTTATCAAAAAATACTGCAATTATGGTTGATAAAGGCTTTTTAATTGATGATTTGTGCGCAAGTATAGATATTAAACTGTATAGACGTCCATTTTTGAGAAGCAAGAGTCAATTAAGTAAAGAAGAGGCAGTTTATAATGCAAGAATAGCTACTGCTAGGGTACACATTGAACGTACAAATCAGGGAATTAAATTATTTAAGATATACTAGGAGGTAAACTACAATGGCCATTGGTCAAACATGTAGATGACATTTTTATCGTTGTTTGTACTGTAACAAATATGTCATCACCAATCGTGGCAGATAATAAATATCTAAAATAATTTTTTACGAGGTCCTTATGAAATCTTTGTACATATATTTGTTTAACAATAAAAAACTATAAACTGTAGTATTTCATATTATTTTAATTGTTTGCAACTATTATGGACATGCATTATACGTATTTTATTTTTACTGCTTACAACTAACTTAGAACTACGGATGTAGATGCTTCGTGTATCATAAATTTAAAGTACTTTTCTTTTACAACAAATAACATCCCCAATCCCTTTACTATATTCATAATCAAATAGCACTTCTATTAAGCACACACTGTTGTCAAATGAACAATAAATTGCAAAGTAACAAATATTTAAATTTAATATAGACATTCCTAACTGTATTTGAGCAAAATATTTGTTTCCTTTTTAAAAAATAAATACCATTAACAAACTTAACATAAGTTAGAGATTTAATAACATTATTTAGAGTTGCTTTAGAGCCTAAAACAAAGATATTATTCCCAAAATTAGAACATGAATAAAATATTATCTTCAAAAGGGCATTTGATCTCTTAAAGTGCATTGGGTTGTTCTTCGTGCATGACTGCTCCATCAGGTAAAAATGCTAACCATTCATTGGGAATAGACACTATTAATCCAAACGTTTTGACGTCAAATCCACTTGCATTTATAAAGCAGTTTCGAGCATTTGGCTCTTCTTTTATTCCATACTTCGTGTATTTATTTGAAAAAGGTTTAGGTCAAAAATATCTTTTACACTTGCTTTTCCAACCTTTTTCTTTATACGTAAAAATTTCGTAAATTCGAGTTCCAGTTATTCTATACTGACGTTCTGAATATCATTTTGTGTTTGATGTTTTTGAAAGGTTTCCTACTGAGAATGAATCATTTAAAAAAGTACTTTTAAAGAACTCATTACATCACTCTTTTAATGAAATAATTTTAAATGACTAGCTCCATCATTAGAATTGACTGACAAGCATTAATCAATAAATTATTTGTTCCATCCGAAACAATAACATTAGGCAACTTATCTATAATTTGCCTTCGTCCAATACTAAAAACAAAATGCTTTCAAAAAATTGTTATATTTGTAATAAATGCTCACCTATGTAACGATAATGCTGTATTAGGAAGCAATTTTGTAATTTCGGCTCAAATACTATCGGCATTTTCCTTGGAGAGTTTTATATCAATTTCTTCGACAGACGTACCATTAAAGCAAGACATTTTTTTCTACTGGAATAGGTCGATATTTTTCGTTTGTGTCACATTTCTGATATGACCAAGTGCATTGAATATCAGTTTACGACAACATTTCTAATTTGTTCAGCGGCATCCTGCTGCATAATAATAAAATTGCCGATACGTGTTTACAACGACCGCTATTTCTCGCTTTACAAGAGCAAAACATTGATTCCACTTCTTCTCGGGCATTTTTAGCACTAATTTTTTCTCGTATTGTATGAGGAAAATCTTGCAGAGCACTAGTCTGTAAACATAATCCATATATATTCATGTTTAATTCTTCTCTATGTGTGATTCCACACAAAAACATGTCCGGCATTATACACTTCTTCACCTTCATACACACATCTAGAATTTTCATTTGCGTCCAGGAATTTGAAATATGTGACTAGAAATAGATGAATATCCTTTTCCATAATCTAGATAAAAAGCACGTTTATATTTTGATCACTAATAAATTATACATATTATAATTATCTTAAAATGTAAACAGACGAAGAATAATCGTAAATTTTAAGAAAAAAAAGCAAAAACCATTTAAAATGAATTAATCAACAATTATAATTAAATAGAAGGTTATGTTGACATTCCCCTTAGAGTAATTCTAAGTTGTACCACCATGGCGCTGCAATCTTAAAATGCGTTCCCTATTAATTATAAAACTAATCTATACTACAATAAAAACTTAATTCTAAAATAAACTATTGATGAGTAAATAGGAGTAAATAGGTTATCACTAGACATAGTAGGGATCAGCGAAGTTCGGTGGCCAGAGGCGGGGGATTTTTGGAGTGTAGACTTCAGGGTAATTCATACAGGAGCAGAGGACGGAAATTTGGGTGTGGGGATAGTTATGCGGAAAAAGATAGGATACTGTGTAGAAAATTACTTACAAAAGAACGAAAGAGTACTCATGGTTAGATTAGAATCTAAACCGGTAAACACAGTAATAATACAAGTATACATGCCCACCTCTAGCTATAGTGACGAAGAGATAGAAGCCATCTACAAAGATATCGAAGACATTATGATACGTAAAAGGACATAATTACGGGAGATTTTAATGCCGTGGTAGGTGAGGGTAGGGAAGGAACAGTAGTAGGTTTATTTGGTTTAGGCACGAGAAACGACAGGGGAAATAGGCTGGTAGAATTTTGCGACAAGAACAATTTAATCATCACAAACACATTATTTCAACATCATGCTAGAAGACGATATACGTGCAAGATGCCAGGAGATATAGGAAGATATCAAATAGATTACATTCTTGTTAGACAACGGTTTAGGAATCAAGTAAAAGACTGTAGAAGCTACCCAGAAGCAGATATAGATACTGACCACAACATCGTAATTATGAAGGCCGCACTTAAATTTAAGAATGTGAAAAAAAGAAACGGAGAAAGGCACTTGGACTTAGAGAAACTAAAAGATAAAGATATTCAAAAAAGATTCGAAGAAAAGTCAAATGAATTGCTCAAAGATATCGGGAAAATATCTTATATATAGGAAGTAGAAACAGAATGGAATAACATTAAATCCAGCCTAGACATGGCGGTCAGAGATATTCTGGGGTATACACAAAAAGAAAATAAGAAACCATGGATAACAAAGAATATCCTGAATTTAATAGAAGAAAGACGAAAATACAAAAATAAATCAGACGAAACAGGAAAACAGAGATACAAAGCCATAAAATGGAAAATTATTCGAAAATGCAGGAAAGCTAAAGAACAATGGATTGATGAAAAGTGCAAAGAGATACAAACGAAGATGGAAATAGGAAAGACAGACGAAGCATACAAATTAATTAGAATGAATTTTAGGGATATATAACCGTATAGCAAAAATATAAGAGACGCACAAGGAAACGTCATTATAGAAAACGTAGAGAAAGTGGGTAGATGGCAAGAATATATAGGGAATTTATATGCAGGAGAGGAACTATCTGCATTAGAACAGGAATCAGACATTGAAAATGATGACTTGAAATATTCTATACTTAGAGATGAGTTTGAATTAGTATTAAAGAGTCTGAAAAATGGTAAGGCGCCGGGTACAGATAAGGTGCAAGCAGAAACTCTAAAAGCCGCTGGACAAGCAGTAACAGAACGTCTTTTCCAACTTGTAAGCTATATGTATGAGACAGGCGAGATACCTAAAGATTTCAAGCGTAGCATCATAGTAACTATACCAAAAAAGAAAGGCGCGGATAGATGTGAAAATTTTCGAACAATAAGTTTGACAGCACACGTGTCAAAAATATTAACTAGAATTGTGCAAAGACGAATAGAAAAACGGGCGGAAGAAATACTAGGAGAAGACCAATTTGAGTTTAGGCGAAACAGGGGAACACGAGAGGCTATTTTAGCTCTGAGAGTGATAATGGAGAAAACAATAGAAAAAGGGGAAAGCGTGTATATAGGGTTTGTAGATCTGGAAAAAACATTCGACAATGTAAAATGAAAAACAATGTATGAAATACTCAAAAAGATTGGAATGAGTTATAGGGATAGACGAATAGTACATAGCTTATACAAAGAGCAAACAGCAGTAATAAAATTAGAGCAGAAACGTAGAGAAGTAAACATTAGGAAAGGGGTGAGACAGGGATGTGCCCTATCCCCATCGATTTTTAACTTGAACATAGAAGAGGCAATGAATACTGTCAAATGCAGGAAGACATTTGGAATTACTATGCAGAGACAAAAAATTGATATGCTTATTTTGCAGATGATGTAGCGGTATTAGCGTCTAGCAAGAAAGAGTTAGAAGCTGCTCTTAATGAAATGGAAACGGTTCTAACAGAGAGATACGGTATGAAAATTAACAAAACTAAAACTAAAGTTCTAGTATGCAAAAGTGGGGAATATAAATCAAAATCAAGAATATATGTATGTAACACGAACTTACAAGAGGTTAAGGATTTCTGCTACCTAGGAAGGCAAATAACGCAAGATGGGAAAAGCACAAAAGATATAAAACAAAGATTAGCACAAGGTCGTGCTACATTTAACAAGAAAAAGCAACTACTGTGCTCAAAGACCACAAACATAGAAACAAGGAAAAGATTGCTTAAAACATATGTGTGGAGCACAGCACTGTACGGCTGTGAAGCCTGAACAGTAGGAGAAGCGAACAAGAAAAAGGTAAACGACTTTGAAATGTGGTGCTACAGACGTATGATGAAGATATCATGGACAGACAAAGTTAAGAACGAAGAGGTACTAAAAATGGTAGGGGAAGAAAGAAGTATGTGGAAAACTGTAAAAAATAGGAGAAATAGGATGATAGGCCACATACTACGGCATGAGGGAATAGTGCGGAATATATTAGAAGCAGAGATAGGAAAAAAAAGAAGAAGAGGGAGACCTAGGTTAGACTACTGCACACTGATAGTAAAAGATGTAGGCTGTAGGGGTTTTAGGGAGATGTGTAGGCTAGCCCAGAATAGAATTCAATGGAGGTACGCATTCAACCAATCCCAAGATGGATAAACTAATGACGAAAACATAACTGTGCTTAAACATGATGATTCTTATAAGTAATTACAAGAATTGGTTGGGCAATATTCTCGAATAATGTTAAGTGTGTGAAAGGATTTACTGAAAAACCATTATTTCAGCAAACGTCTAAGTGTTGGGGGATCTTGGTAGCCACAGGTTGCTTAACCCCCTTCACTGAATCTCGGTGAAATAGGGTATAAAATTAGAAAACAATAGAAGGGGAACGAGCTGTATATACATGCTGTGTGAGAATTTCAGGGATTATGTGGGCTAGCTCAGAATATAAATAAATTCAGGTACGTGTCCAACCAGTTTTGAGTCGGAAAACCTAATGACGAAAAAATAAGCGCAGATAAATCTGATGATTAGTATAAACAACTAGTTGTTGGTTGCGCAGTATCTGCAACTAATGTTGACTGTGCAAAAAGATATATTGGAAAATAAATTAAATCGGTAAATGGTTAAGTGTTGGGGGAACTTGGCAGCCACAGGCCACAACCACTGAAGGTCGGAGAAATAGAGTATGTAACTGTAAAACAATAGAAGGTGACCGAACTGCATCTAACAAGATAGAACATCGCCTATGAGGAAAGACAACAAACATAGAACAAGAAGAAAATTGTTGAAAGCATATGTGTGGAGCATAGTACAGTATGCCTATGAAATACGGGCAGTCTGAAACGCAGACAGAAAAACGGTAGCAGCCTTTTGAAATGCTGGGCTTCAGATGTATGAGGACGACAGCATGGACAGACAAAGATAATAACAAATAGGTTATAGAAATAGTACGGGAACAAGGATATCTGGGGAAAAAGAGAAATAGAAGGGCGGAATACGTTCTAAAGCATCTTTGGGGAATAGTATAGGATATATTACAAGCAGAGATAGGAAAAAGAAGTAGATGTAGACCTAAATCAGATAGTGATAGATGCAGACTGTGCAAATTTCAGAGAAATCTGTAGGTTAGTTCAGAATAGGAAACAATGATGGTACGCGTCTAACCAGTTCCAGGACTGAAGACCTAATAATGAGTAAATTTGTGTAGCATGTGTATTATAATGCCTAATTCTTCGGCTATTTTTTCTTTAGCGATAGTGTCACGTTCCATCAAACGTAACTTTTGATTAAAATATTTTTGTTTCATTTTTATCTTTTGCCGACAAAGCTCAGATATTACATTACTTTATTGCATGCTTTGTTATAACTCTTTTTGAACTGACATTGGTTCTCTAACAATGTCTTGCTTGAAGCACCATATCAATATTGTTTTCTAAAGTTTTCTCTGTTTCTTCTTCTGGTGTTGTGGGTTCATGACAAATTTCAAAATTCTCAATGGAAATATCTCCTATATATATATATATATATATATATATATATATATATATATATGCTATGACCTTTAAATTATTCGCGCCCCGTCATTGTGCGCCTTATTATTTATTGCTATGAACTCCTGGAATTATCGATCTCCTACGTTGGGCTGTTATATTAATATTGCTATGTCCCTCTAAATTATTCGCGCTCCATCATTTGGGCGACCACATTAATATTACTATGTATAAACAAGATTGTAATTATCTCCGACGTTGGGCTGTTTTTTTAATATTGCTATCAATTCCCTCCAGAAACTTAACTGGATTTTATCTTGAACCAACCTTGTCTACCAATAACAAAATTTGATACGTTACCGCCTTACTTGTTATCAATTTCCTATTTAACTTATAGCTCCTCCTTGAACTGTTTAAATTATCAAATCACTCCCATTAACGTTATCTTATGACCTCGACTAGCATTTATTTGGAATTATAAAATTCAGTTAATTCGATTCTTATATAATGAAATCAATATTATGTACAGCTTTTGTAAATTATTTAAAATACACTTTTCAATTAATTAATGTTTGCAATTCTCATTTATCAAAATCATATACTTTTTACTCAAAACCCAAAGTCACCAAAAACCTATTATCTTTATAAAAGAAAAAGCTTAGAACGTTCAAAAACTTCTTATCATATCACGCACTTTATGCGTATTTAAATTCTTTGTTTTGGTGAACTTCGTCACATTAATTTATATTAAGCAAATTCAAAATTCAAATTAAAAAAATATAGAAAAAAAATGTCTTATAACTAAAATCTAACCTGGTCTATTTTCTTCTTGCAATTGACGCATCCACTAATATTTCCCATGCATTAAGCCATCCATTTGAATAAAAATTATCTTCCCCCAATTCAGGACTATTACATGCCCATTCAAGATATTGTTTATCCACACCCTTGAACCATTGCATTTAAATTATTTCCATCACCCTCTGGACTACCATTAACTTATAGTTATGCATCCCAATTTATTGTCATTTCATTCAGACTTATTACTTCTTATTCTCATCAATTTCCCAAAACTTAGAATTGGATTATCATCTTCCCCAGACTTGAAATTACATTTATTCTGCACGTACTCGAAATTGCAGTTTAATTTTCTTCCCTTACTCGAAGCTACATTTATTCTCCCCTTATTCGAAGCCCTATTATTAATATGTTTTAGTTTAAAATAAAATTCCCCAAAATCTACTTACGTTTAATCGGCAATTATAATTTTCATCTTGGCACTTATTTTATCTTTCACTTTAAAATTATTACGTATCACTTTATTTCATAGCGGCGCACTTCGGCCTTTGTTGAGTTGCAAACTGACCTCGTTATCACTGTACCTGTTAATATATCTTTTCTCTCCTACTCTGTCAGTGGGTACGGTCTAGAAACTCGTCGCTCATTTATAACCAATCAAATATTTGCATTCAAAGTAGATTCTGATGTAATTTTCCATGCTTCCCAATAATTGTGATCTGGTCGCAGCTGTCTGTTATCAAACATGCGGTGTTTTGATGAATCTAATTGCTTTTCCATAAACAACTGATGCAATTCGACTTTTAATTTTCATATCTGCTTATTATTCACGCAATTTTTAATCTCCTTTCTTATTAAAAATGGTTAGCTATTTTGTACGCATTTACCTATGATTAAATTAACTAAAACTCTATCTACAGGGTATTAAATATTTACTATTTACCTAATGCATGTGTTCCTGGTTTCTACGCTAACTATGCGTCTACCTGTGTGTATTTGCGTTGCTTAAAACTACTTATACTTTATATACAGGGTGTTGACTGCTTACTATTTACAAACTACTTCCATTTCTCAATTCTTTACTAAATAAATGCAGTTTGCTGCTGCCTATGGTAATTTCTCATTTCTAAACGACCTTAACTATAAAGTACACCCTTAAACAACCCCTTATCACTGCAATATATATATATATATATATATATATATGATACATATGACTTTCTAATATCAATACCCGTTATGGCAGTATGACCAATACTGTCACCAACTTTATTTTCCACATCTAATAAGGTTTCTTGTGTAGGTGGCCCACCACCAGTTTTTAAAGCATGCGTGCGTATTCTTGATACCTTGAACTTGGTGCGGGACTGAATATCTTGCCATGTCTGAAAAGTGTATTTATTTGTAAAGAAAAATCAACAATTAAATTATATTACCTTTCTCCAACCTTTCCACGTTTTGGTGCTTCCGGGTATTGAATCTAATTCATTTGAAATTGTTTGCTACAATTTAACACTATTTTGATTGGTAAATTTAGAAGAAAACTTTCCACTCAAAAGTTCTTCGTTATTTTGGAGGTACTCAATCAAAATATTTTTTTGTTCAATTGTTAATGGTGCATTTTGCTTTATATTTGTGATCGTAGTAGACATCGTCAAATAATAATAATATACTACTAAATGCTGGTGAACTAACCTAATAGTTATTTAATCAACTAGTTGGTTAAAGAAGGCGATTAATAATCGGACTGTTTAAAGCACGATTGAGCGAAACGAGTGAGTGCTTTAATAGTTGGGATTATTAATCGACTATTAACAAACGAGTTGATTACAACATTTCTTCGTCGACTGCAAGTACAATAAAATTTACTTTTCCACAAAGACCGTCAGAATACAATATTGTCAACTTCATACATTTTCGCTTTTATATAAACTTCACTTTTGCTATAGGAAAACTAGTCACCACTGAAATATATGACATGCGAATATAACAACAAGGATGCGTATCCGTATGTCTGGTTGAGGTTATACTTCTATTAAAACATCAAAACGTCAAAGTCACAAAAAGAGTCCCATTATAAATTTAGCCTACGTAATGTTTTAAATGTAGAAATTGTTACACTTTCGAATAAAACCAAGCATATTGGATAAACAAAATATGGAAAAACATGTTTGTATACGTGCGGAATTAAAAGCAAATTTTGAATAATTTCCTATACAAAATACAAAAACATGATATTGAACGTTACAAAGTACCATAGTCAACGAACTCTATAGTGTGAAATTTTAATGTCTCCGTGACTTGAGAAGCATTGCAACAAAATTTAGGAAAAGTAACTTTATGTAAAATTCGAAGGCTTTCATGATCAGACAAGATAATGCGCAATCAAGCCAATGACAGCCTGGGGAAGGGCTTGCCTATATATATTACACCAAGCGGATAATAGCGAGTCTCAACCTAACTGAAGCACAAGCTGTACTACTTTGAACAAAAATACTACGCAAAGTTCAAGTGTGAAATTAAAACCACGATTTATAAGTGAAGGTTTCTAATTAAAAATTTCAAGTACAAATGCACGTTCAAATATACAAATTCGCCGTCTACATAAGACGTAAGTCCAAATGTTAATTAAGGTAAACATTATCTTTAACATATATTAACTTGGGGCACTGACAAATTCTCTAAAGAAATCTAAGGAAATCTAACAGATTTACGAAGCGATACAATAAACAATTCACAAAAACAAATTCAATAAGAAATCTTACGTAAAAATCTAATACTACGAATAACATAAAAAAGTGGAAAAATTCTTAATCAGGACGTTAAGCTGAAAGCAACCCAAGGTTACTAATTAGCAGTAAGTGGCAGCTGGTCAAAGGATTGGGGTGTACGCAGAACTACACATTCGAACCAGGAATCAACCTAGAAAAATACCACGTTAGCGATAATTAATTAATAGCATAGAACTTAATTTTTTGAACCTTTTAAGTTTTGAACATTTAAAACTTGCATGTACTTGGATATTTATGTGAGAGGTCATCAAAAATTTTGATTAATACGTAGAAATTACGTTAAGAGAACGAATGGTCATTGAACGTTCAACGAGATTACCAATATAATACAGAGTTATTTTTGCTGGCTTTATATATTTTTAATAGGGTGATAATTTGGTGGTGAACAGATTTATATTTTGGTAAAATGGTTTTAATTGAAGTGTTAAAGAAAACGGGAGGTAAAAATTTCTCTGTTACCGTATCGTCGTGCACTCTGTGTGGGGTTGAACTGAGCTAGTCGAGACATAAAACTAATTGTGTGAAATTAAAAATTTATTCTAGATTATTTAGTAACAGAGCGGTGGCGGACAGCAGGCAACTGTGCGTCAAATATATCGAAGTACGGTCATATCATAGCATATATATATATATATATATATATATATATATATATATTGTAGTGGATCGTTTTTGGAATCGTGCCCCACTTATGAATTTTTACTTACCCTAGCTGAACTCAAAACCAAACTCCTCCAATCTTTACTTAAATAAAACAATTTATGCTTTCCCAAGCTAATTTTCTACGGCTACTTATCTCTTAACATTTTCATTATAAAAAAAATTCAAAATAAAATCTTTCGACAAAACATACACCCTTTTATTCATATGACATAAATTATGTTTTACACAATCTCAATATTTACAAATTAGTTCTGCTTTCTAACTAGGATAACCATTCCATCTCGTTCATCCAATTTCCCCAACGAATTGTAGATGCCTTCCATACAGCTCCCTATCCAGAGTCCAAATTCCATTTAACATCCAACCAGCATTCTCGTTCCAGATGTAATTTAATCGCTTATCTCAGTAACATCCAGCATTACTTGTTATAATTATGAATACAAATATGTTCAACCCGTTTACATCAATTGCACCTACTTGTGCTTTTTAACACTGAAAAATACATTCGGCAGACAGCACTATCACCCGGTTTTTAAGTTAGCATGTCTTCTCAACGGTACTCAATGTAAGCGAAGTAAATTAGAAAATAAGCAAAAAATAAAAGACCCTTGTCACCTCCGGCAAGGCTTATATATACTTAAAAACTCCATTTGTGACGTATTTTCACTTAGCTTTCTTTGAACTGCAGCAACTGCCACACATTCTACAAAATTCTCCCGTACAAACAATTTAACGAACTTTTAAAACTACGAATTTCACCACTCTAGCGACACTACTTCGAAAAACTAATTAAACTGGCCAACCGTCTGTATTTTCCGTGTAAAGCCGTCCCTCTACTATTCCTTCTAACTAATCCTTAACACACCTCTTATGCCCGCGTCTATATTGTTATTGCATTCACGATCTAATAATCACCTTGTCTTGTCTCTGTCTTGTCTTCCTACTTACAAAGTCGACGTTATTTTCACTCTACTGCCATCTTTATCTACCGCATATTTTCTGTCTTTCTTATAGTCCCACTATTGCCATGTCGTCTACGGTTAGTGCCCTTCCTATACGTGCGTCGTGATAAATTAATAACG
Source organism: Platerodrilus igneus (assembly GCA_036346225.1). Taxonomy (NCBI): domain Eukaryota; kingdom Metazoa; phylum Arthropoda; class Insecta; order Coleoptera; family Lycidae; genus Platerodrilus; species Platerodrilus igneus. Next base: position 2,858,331 of record JARFIW010001167.1, read on the forward strand.
TTCACAAATATGTTGCATCTCCGTCCCGCTTATTTGATTTTAAAACACTTTTCTGTCACGCGCTTGAAAACTGTTTGTAATATAGCCAACTGCCATATTTTCCATCTTACTCTGTTACTTTATAACGATTTTCTGTCCGTTAATTTTATTGATTTGTTTGAAGACTAGTGGTCTGTTTGTTAACCTTGTATCTTTCCGTTGGACACTAGTTTGAAATGTTCTACGAATTTAATAAATGTACGTTACTAAATTGTTGATTTTTACTCTGCAGAGCTGTAATAATGCAAATCTTTTGTACGCAATTTTTAACTTTGCATTAAATTAATGTACACAAATTATTGATTTAAACCTTCATGAAAATATGCCCTTTTATCCCAATTTAATTAATTCTAAGCGTAATAAATAAATTATTGATTTGACCCTACATATTACACTGTTTGTTTTTATGCCAACTTCATTAATTTGAAGCCTAACAAATAAATTCTTGTTTTCTATATACAGGGTGCTTACATAACTACATGCTTGACCCATTTACACATGGTTAGCCTTACCCTTCACCGCATTTTCCCTATTTGAATTCAAATATAAACAACTCCTTACGTTATTTTGGATTCAAATAAGCAGCTTTATACCGACTTTATTCCTATATAGTATTTACATCCCACTATGTATTTAGCAACATCTACCTATAACTATCTATTCATATCTATCTCTATTTATTTCTATCTCTACCTATTCTTATTTATCTACACCTATCTTCTCTTATTTCTATCTATTTATCCTATTTCTATTTGTGTACATGTACACCTATCTTCATATGTTTAATATATATTCATTTATACTATCTATTCATACCTATCTCTATTTATTTCTATCTATTCATCTATCGCTATTTGTTTAACCTATCTCTACCTATTTCTATTTATAACTACCTATTCACACCTAATTCTACCTATTTAAATGCGTCTTTAATTATTTATCCTACCTCTATTACCTACTATCTAACTACACCTATCTCTATCTATCCACTGTTTATCTATACCTATCTCTATTTAAATCTAACTCTTTTCTTGATCCTCTATGTCCTTCTTCTTACAATTTTAATAGACTGCATCCTTGTCTTTCCTCCTTCTATTTCTATACTCATTATCTTAATTGCTTCACAGAAAATAAAACTATCCTTACTGTCCTGATTCTTAAATATTTCTTCCTCTGCCCTATACTTGTCTGTTTTTTATTCATTATTACTACCTCTGATGTGGACACACCAAACGATACTACATTATCATTATTAACTTTTTCCTCTATGGAAAATCTCTCATATCTTCCAGACTCTTTGTGTATTGAAATTGACCCATAAAACTTTCTTAATTCCAATTTCCTAAAAATATCCTTGCCACTTAGCTTTGTTATGCCTCCTTCTAAAACATGCTCATATCCTAACGCTGTGCTCGCCTCTACACCTACTAATTCCAAATGTTTATTCAATAATGCTTGTACCTCTTCTAATTTTTTTCCTAAACATTTAGTTGTGTCGATCTCTTTCACCTCTTCATCCTCTTATCCCATAACATTAATACACGAACCTGTGTCATCCTCTGTGACTTTATAACCTGCCTTCCAGGGCAATATCCTATCCCTAATTCTAACCACGTTCCTCTCCATATTTATTACTACACCTAACTTCACCGTACAATCAACGCCCAATATCCCCATAAATTTTAGTCCAGATACAATTATAAATTCCTGCCCACGGCTCACTGAACCTAACTCTACTCTTAATACCACAACGCTATTCACCACAGCAAATCGCTTTTTATTCGGCGCTACCAAATGGCTTCTTTTAATTGGCATAATTCTATCACACATCTTTTCCTTAATTTCGCCAACGAATCTGATATCAAACTCGCCTCTGCTCCAGAATCGAGCAATGATCCTAAACTATGATCACAATTTTTCACATCTATAATTGGCGAACAAAAATTTTCTTTTGTTTCTGGTTCAACTTCCTCATCAATTTTTAAAAATTCCCTTGGATGTTCATATTTATACACAATTACGTCTAGTGATTTGTCATTGTCTAAAAATCCTGTCCTTGTCGATTTTCCCTACTGGGTCCTGACTGTCCTCCTACTACTTCCGCATACGTTATCGTCGATTCTCCGTCCTATTACTCCTCTCATTTTCTCTACCTGTTGTCGTCGTCTGCGTCCTTTCTATGTCCGGTAGGTTATTTTGTCTTTGAAATCTCGATCTTGGCGTCTGTTCCCTGTTCATACTGTTGTTCTGAAAGAATGGCCTCCTAGGTTCCTAGTTGCGTCCCGAATTTCTATTAAAATTAGTCCCCCGTCTCTAATAATTATCCCCTCTATTTTCGAATCTAACTACGTTAATATTTTTATTCCTATTTTTACGAGGTCGTCCAGTGCTCACATCGTCATACCTCTGCAAGTATTTTAAAAACATTTCCCTGTCTACAATATTCTGCAACGGCACATGTTGCTTAACCTCCACTTCGAAATGTCGTGAAAGATATTTAATTATTTGTCTGTCCGTCAAAGGTGGACTCAACTGCTTAGCTATACTAAAAGTGCGTATAGCATACTGTTCCCTACTTCCAGCATATTCACCCTTGTATTTTTCTGTGATTAAGTCGTCACGTACCTGATCTTGCTTATGATCGCTCCAATAATGTTTTATACATTTATCCTCAAACTTACTATATGAATTTCCTGTCCAATTAAATTGTACCAGGCCTCAGCATGGTCTTTTAACAACGCCTTAACCGTGTTTAACTTTGCCTGCTCATCATACAAATTTCCAACTAAATTTCTGACGCTATTTATAAAAATTTCAGAGTTTACACTATTATCCCCGTAAATTTTCATTTGGTGATCTAATGATACGTTACTTGAAAAGAATCTGGGACCATCCCTCATCAAAATCGACACATTTTGTTTAATGCCACTCACTTCTCTTTCAACCCTACCTAATTGATCTCTACACGAATCAGTTACATCGGTCATTTTTGCATTTATTTCTTCCTCACAGAAAATTTTTACCTCCGTCTTTAATTGTCCCATTTCCTAACTCAACCCTTTTATATTCGTTTCATTCTTATCGACCCTTGTTTCAACTTCCTCCATTTTTATTGTCAAACTGTTCTTAAATTCAGTAAACTCTTGAGTAGATCTATCTATCTTTTTACTTAAGGTTTCTGTCATGTGTAAATTTCTTTTCAAGTCCTGACTTAATAGTTCAAATCTTTGGTTCGCGTCATCCCTTACTCCACTCAATGTCTCATTCATTTTTTCAAATCTTTGATTTGCGTCTTCCCTTACTCCAGTCAATGTCTCATTCATTCTTTCTAACATCCTCATAATTAGTTCATTACCTTGTTCGTCTAATTCCGTCCTCAACTGATCCCTGCTTCCTCCTGCTTCGTCCATTTCTCGTGTTCTTTCAAATAACGCACTGTCACTGCTTCCTATCTCAACCCCTTGACTTTTTAGCCACTCTTTCCCTGCATACGTTTACTCACACTTACCCACACACTCAAAATATTTACAAAAATTCACTGCACTCAACTCTTTCTCACCTCGCCAGTTCCTGTAATCAAATTTTAACTTTATCTGGTAAATTAAGCCCCTCACGTTCGGGTCGCCATAATAATTACAATGGTTTCTTTTTGAAATCGTGCCCAACTTATGAATTTTTACTTACCCTAGCTGAATTCAAAACCAAACTCCTCCCATCTTTACCTAAGTAAAACAATGTATGCTTTCCCAAGCTAATCTTCCACGACTACTCTTCTCTCTCAACACTTTCATATTAAAAAAATAAAATTTCTGCTTTCTAACTAGGATAACAATTCCATCTTGACTCGTTTACTTCAATTACACCTACTAGTGCTTTTATAGTACTAAAAAATACATTCTGCGGACTGCACTATCACCCGGTTTTTAAGCTAGCATGCCTTTTCAACGGTACTCAATGTAAGCAAAGTGAATCAGAGAATAAGCGAAAAATAAGAGACTTGCCACCTCCGGCAAGACTTATATAAGCTTAAAATCCCCCTTTTGTGACGTATTTCACTCAGCTTTTCTTGAACTGTAGCAACTGCCACACATTCTACAAAATTTTCCTGTACAAACAACCTAACGAACTTTCAAAACTACAAATTTCACCACTCTAACGACACTTTACTTCGAAAAACTAATTAAACTGGTCAACCGTCTGTATTTTCCGTGTAAAACCGTTTCTCTATTATTCCTTCTAACTAATCCTTAACACACCTTTTATGTCCGCGTCTATATTGTTATTGTACTCACGATCTAATAATCACCCTGTCTTGTCTCTGTCTTGTCTTCCTACTTACAAAGTCAACGTTATGTCCACTCTACTGCTACCTTTATCTACCGCATATTTTCCGTCCTTCTTATAGTCCCACTATTGCCATGTCGTCTACGGTTAGTGCCCTTCCTACTTGTGCGCCGTGATAAATTAATAACGTTCACAAATATGTTGCATCTCCGTCCCGCTTATTTGATTTTAAAACACTTTTCTGTCACGCGCTTGAAAACTGTTTGTCATATAGCCAACTGCCATATTTTACATCTTACTCTGTTACTTTATAACGATTTTCGGTCCGTTAATTTTATTGATTTGTTTGAAGACTAGTGGTCTGTTTGTTAACCTTGTATCTGTCCGTTGGACACTAGTTTGAAATGTTTTCGTAACGTTTCTAGCCTTCAGTAGAATAGTTTCTCTCCCCTAAGCGTTTTATTCCTTGAACTACTTGGTTGCTTTGCTGTCTCAAATATTGTAGCATTCTATGAATTTAATAAATGTACGTTACTAAATTATTGATTTTTACTTTGCAGAGCTTTAATAATGCAAATCTTTTGTACGCAATTTTCAACCTTGCATTAAATTAACGTATGCAAATTATTGATTTGAACCTTCATAAAATATGCCCTTTTATCCCAATCTAATTAATTCTAAGCGTAATAAATAAATTATTGATTTAAACCTACATATTAACACTGTCCGTTTAAATACCAAATTAATTAATTTGAAGCGTAATAAATAAACTTTAGTTTGCGATATACAGGGTGCTTACATAACTACATGCTTGACCTATTTACCCATGGTTAGCCTCACCCATCATCGCAATATATATATATATATATATATATATATATATATATATATATAGTTAATCAAATTATTATTAATGGTCTTGATATGTATTTATATTATAGATTAAGGGAAAGGTAGACCAAACAAGTATTTTAGTTGGACATTCTCTTTATTTGTGATGTCAAGCTTCCGAAATTTGCTCCAATTTCTTCTTCAAGACACTAAAATATAAATAACTAAATAATACATTTAAAATACAATATTTAAATCTTACACAAACGTGAGATAGGTCAAATAAATAAAACGTTCAGCATATTTAAAATATTGGCAAATTACAAATACTCATATGATTATATAAAGTTACAGTTACACCCAATTTGAACACTAAATTATATTATCAAAATTTTCTTTCACACAATATCAAATGTTAACAATATCAACCAAACAATATTAGAGTTTACAACTGACTGACAAAATTTCTTGATAGTACCGAAACATATGCGGTAAGCAGAACTTGTTAAACAATTATTAAACTAGTCCTGTATGAAACATTCACTTCTAATGCATTATGTGACTCCATTACTCATCCAAGGCACCATCATACCCATGTAAATGTGGCGATGTCAGAAGGTAGGTATATATAACACTTAATTTGTCAGTGTCTGATTTTTTGTTCATCCGATTTGTCTCACCATTAATAAAACACATATCCAGAAATTTCCTTTTTGTCAAATTTGCTTCTCTAGCTAGAATCTTTACTCCATCAAAATCAATTTTATGTCTTAATTCAAACGCATGTGATGCTAAGGCACACCGCTCAGGTTTCAGTTTGACGTCACTTTTATGTAACGAGATCCTTGATTTCATAATTTGTGACGTATGGCCTATATAAGATTGTACACAATCGTTACAAGAAATTTTGTAAACTACGCGTGATTGTGCGCATGGCGGTAACCTAGATTTCAATCTACTAAAAATACTCCCTACTGTTTTGTGTACTTCTTTCTTATAACAATATGTTCTGGTTTGAAAACGTTAATTAGTTTGTCAGTTAAGGATCCAATTTGAGGTAAAGAGATGTATTTAGTAATTGATATATTGGTTGGTTGTTTTCCACTATTTTCATCACTATTAGTCTTTTCTACCATTGCCCCAGTATTTGTATTTATTTTGTTGGATTGAAAAATTATCTTGTTAACCAAAGATCTCGGGTATCCATTATCCATTAGTAAACACAATAACTTTTTTAAACTTTTGTTAATATATGTCGGATGGCAAATAGTTCTAATTCTGTGTGCCATTTGTTTGATGAAATTAACTTTTACCTACAATGGATGATCAGATTGGAAATGTATATATCTCCCAGATGACATGGGTTTTTGATACCAATCTAACATAATGCAATTACCTTTTCGAATAACCTTAGTGTCGAGAAAAGGCACAGAACTGTCACTATCTTCTTCTTCAAATGTAAATTTCAAATGTTTGTCATAACCATTAAAAACTTCTATAATTTCACTGACAGCATTTGTTGGAAGTGTAAGTATTAAATCATCCACATATTTCTTAATGAATCCTAATTTGAATGTCAATTTTGGTATACATGTATCTAATAATGTGTCCATGACATACTGGGATAGTATCGGACTTAGTTTGGAACCCATAGCACATCCATACTTTTGTCGGTAAAATTTCCCGTTGTACGTAAAACTATTGTTATCCAAAACAACTATGATTATTGAATGTTAAATTGATTTATTATTTTTGTTAGAAAATAATAAATATATTAAACAGGCTTGTCAATACAAAGATAATATGGAAAACATACATGTTTTATCTAGGCAGATAGTACAAGAACATTGATAGAATATTATTATTATTATAAACTGCATATTTTTGTAACTAATTTCTAATATACAAGGTTGGTCATCAAATTTATGATTTTATAATATTGTGGTAAATATGCGTGAATTGTTCGTGATCTGTTTTATTGTTGATGCTGTTTGCATGGCGCTGTATCTGGATCATTTCTAAAATGTTTCGTTTTTTATTATTAGTTTCAGTACCCAAAATATTTACGTCATCAAAATCAAATATATATATATATATATATATATATATATATATATATTACTCATATTTAGACCAGGGTAGAAAATTAAATAATCACATCAAATAATTTTAATCACCGTGTATAATGAATATTATTAGATAATACGCGTTATTAAAACCGTGAAGCATAAAAATTTATTAGTTTCATTAAACATAAGAGATTTAAATCATGTACAAGACGCTTTATATCAAAAGAAGCAGTATTAAAAGCTCTGCGTGTAATGTAATTATTCCTAAACAAATGGAAATTACGTGCAAAATTTATATTAATTAACCCTATTTTAAGTAACCGGTAGTAAAACAAAGTGTACACATAATAATTAATATTTAACTTGTATTCGCTAAAATGAAAGGATAGAAGTCAATTTTAATTGAAGTTAATTGAATCGTTAGTAACAGATAATATCTATAGAAACTTGTAAAACCCAATAAAAAGCAAATCCTAGAAGTGTTAGTTAGAAGTAGGATGTTTGAACACACCTGCGTATTTTAAAAGGCAATTTCAGTTTAATTTGTTTAGATAAACATGTCGATTCTAAGGATATTGGAAACGGTCAGATGCTTTAGCACGAAATACAAAACAGGGTTTATTTAAAAGCTCTGAGAATTAATATTATTTTGAACACCTGCGTAGTTTAAATATCACGTACGGCGAAAATTGTGTAGATAACAAATGGTTTCAAAGAATCTTGGAGAAACCGGGGCTTAATATTCACGAGAATGTGCGATACAGGGTTATTTAACCCAGATAGTCCACATGGACTAAAATATAATCGATAATAAAGAATATCAATTTGCACCAATACGAACAGGTTAGAAAAGGAAAGAGAAATGCGTCAAGCAAGGACACATATAGTAAAAGGCGTGATTTAAGCAACGTCACGAGGGTCACAATTGGTTGAAAATAGGATGCAAATATCAGAGGTAGAAACAACAATTTCTGTACAAAATTAATTAGTTTTTCTCGGACATGTTTGCGTGCCGTGTGAGAATTTCTGAGATTTAAATGGGGTGAGTGAAAAATTCGTAAAAACCGACGCGCGAGCGACGGACTGGGAACATAGAATGAGAAATTCTTAAGAATTGTCTGTTTTGAGGACAAAAGCGACGTGCCGGCTATTCGCTTTATATAGAGGTGGTAATATGAATTTAGGCCTCTTAGACTTTTGACCATTCGATGCGTTAAAAGCTCTTACATCCGCGACTTGATTCAAGATGTTAAACAGTGCATATTAGTTTGATAAAATAATTTAAAGTTTGCTCGTATATTTTAGTGATTCAAAATAGTTTGTTATTTACGTGCTAACATGAATGTACTTCAGTGCACTTAGAGACAAGGTAATAAAATTTAGTATCACTGTACCAATTAGCAAAATTTACAACGACAAATGTATACACAAAAGTAGGCAGTTTTGGCGTATATTGGTGAAAGACGCATGAATTTCTTTGCTATTTTTCGGGGGTGTTAATAATTAAATGGTTCAAATACGTGTCTGGATCCACGAAACAAGGGTCAGATATACACAGATGAGTTCCGGAAAAGCCCAGAAACAACTTTAAATAAATGGTGATGGAGAAAATTTTAAAAGCGTTGAGAATTAGAAGCCGTAAATATAATCCTGTTGGAATGGTGTGATTAACTAAAGGGACGATGTACATTGAAGCTACGAGGACAGTAACCTTCAGGTAAATTATACTATTTTGTTTGACATTTTTGTGTGTGTTGAATTACTTTATAATTGATTTACTTTAAATGGACATTAGTGAAATTGTACTAACCATAAAATTCTAATTTTAAGATGAAATTTGCTTGTTTAAGTAGAAAGGGGTATTTAGTATTGATGTTCGGGAATATGATGAAAATTTGGGTATGTCTTTGAGCTCAATTAGACGAACCTGGTTAATTAACGTAAAGGGTGGTAGATGCTCCTTTATACTCAGACTCCGGTCTGCTTATATTGTTATATTAATTAGTAGGCATCCAACAAGGACTTTAATTCTGGATGCACATTAAAATGATAATAAAATTAATCTTGAAATTCTTTTTAAAACTGAATTTATGCTGAAATTTAATTTGAAAATTTAATGTATTCTGAATATTGATGTAAATAGAGTTAACGTTGATGTTTGTGGTAGGAATGTGTTGTTTAATTTTATGAATGAGGAGGTTTATAAAATTAGGTGAGCAGCCGAGGCGAAAACAGGATCACAGCAGCTTATGACGCCCAATCGGTGGGACTAGAATTTTTTTGTTGAAAGGACCCAGTTCCCGCATTCACAGGAGTATATCACAGCAGTATATGGCGACCACAACGTGAGGGCTCGAGTTCCAAATAAAATTTTTGTGATTTTATTCCAGGAAACTGGCGATCTAAGAGAGAGAGTTTCTGTGTGTGTATAAATTTAAGAGTATTTTGAGAGTGTGTGTGAGTGATTAGAACGTATGCAGAGAAAAGAGTGGTTAAGGAGTCAAGGAGTGGAAATTGGAAGTGACGATAGTGCATTGTGTGAAAAAAATACGAAAATGGAAGAAGCTGGAGGCAGTAGAGATCAGTCGAGGACGGAATCGGGGGATCAAGGAAATGAGTTAATGATGAGAATGTTTGAGGAAATGCGATTAGCTAGGGAAGAATCTAATAGAGCGAGGGAGGAGTCCAACCAAAAATTAGAGCAGATAAGCGGGAAAATTGAACAAAATACTAAAGAATTTACAGAATTTAAAGATAGTCTTACCGTGAAACTGGGGGAAGTAGAAAATAGGGTTGAAAAAAATGAGCGTGATATTACAGGTCTTCGACAGGAAATGGGACATTTAAGGTCCGAAGTACGCATTTTTTGTGAAGAAGAGATTAATGTAAAAATGACTGAAATAACGGACTCATGTAGGGATCAGTTAGGCAGGGTAGAGCGCGAAGTTAGTAGTATCAAATACAACATGTCAAATTTAACGGGGGATGGTCCCAGATTTTCTACAGGTGGAGTATCATTGGACCAACACATGAAGTTTTATGGCGATAACAGGGTAAATCCACAAATTCTTATTAATAGTGTAAGAAATCTAGTGGGAAATTTATTTGACGAACAGACTAAACTGAATACGATAAAGGCTTTATTAAAGGACAACGCGGAAGCATGGTACAATTTAGTAGGACAGGACATAGACACGTATCAGGACTTTGAAAACAAATTTTTAAAGCACTACTGGAGTGACCACAGACAAGATCAGGTACGAGACGACTTAATCACAGGGAAATTTAGGGGAGAATTTTCAGGAAGTAGAGCAATATGCTATACGCAAGTATAGCATAGCAAAGCAACTGAACCCACCACTGACGGACCGACAAATTATTAAGTATTTATCACGACACTTCGAGGTAGACATAAGACAGCACGTAGCACTAGAGAACATAGTGGACAGAGAAATGTTTTTGGAATACCTGCAGAGGTACGACGACGTAAGTAGTGGACGACCTCGGGATAATAGGGAAAGACAGATCAACACAGTTAGGTTTGACAATAGAAGGGACAACTACGCTAAACGGGGGAATAGTTACGGATACCAGCGACAGAATTGGGAACAGAGACGACCATACGTTAGGAGTAATAGTTTAGGAAGGGGACCTGCACCGAGACCGGAACCTACCAGAAGGAATAGTTTACCGGACATGAGGGGGACTGCTAATACAGACACGGAACGAGTGGAAACGCCTAGGACATCCGCTGAGGTGACGGCTAGACCAGGACCGAGTAGGGAAAACAGACCTGGACAGGATTTTTAGAACGCGACAGACCACTAGATTTCAGTGTAAATGTATATGAACATCCACGTGAATTTTTCAAAATTGAGGAGGAAGTAGAGCCAGAAACTGAGGAAAAATTATGTTTGCCAATTATTAATTTAGAAATTTTTGAGAATAATGTAGAAGTATTACTTGATACAGGGGCAGAGGCGAGTTTAATATCGTAGGAATTCGTCAGCAAAATTAGGGATAAGGTTTGTGATAGAATTATGCCTATAAAGCGTAGCCATTTAGTAGCTCCAAATAAAAAGAAGTTTGCTGTAGTAAATAGTGTTGTGGTGCTTAGGATAGATATAGGAGGTTTAAGCTGTGAACAGGAGTTTGTAATTGTACCTGGACTGAAGTTTCAGAGCATTTTAGGTGTTGACTGTATGATGAAGTTAGGGGTTTTGATAGATATGGAAAGGAAGGTAGTAAGGATTAAGGATAGGGTAGTGTGCCATGGAAGGGCAGTTATGAAGTCACAGAGGATGACACGGGGTTTAGTATTAATGTAGTAGAGGTAGAGGATGATGAAGGTAAACAGATCAACACAATAAGATGTCCAGAGGATAGGATAGTAGAGGTTCAAGCTTTAGTACAAAAATATGCAGAATTAGTGGGGGTAGAAGCAACAGCAGCATATCGGGAGCAGGTGAAGGCAGAAATATTTTTGACGAGGTTAAGTGGCAAGTTTGTTTTTAATAAAGTAGATTTAAGGAATTCATTCTGGCGGATTCCATTACACAAGAATTCTAGAAGGTACGTAGGATTTTCCGTAGAGAGAAAAATCGAGAATTGTAAAGTAGTATCGTTTGGTTTGTCGGCAGAAAGGGACACAATGATAAATGAGAAACAGGCAAGTGTAGGGACTGAAGAAGAAGTAATATTTAAGAGTCAGGATAATAGGGATGATAAGTTTATTTTATGTGAGATAATAGGGAGGATAAGTGTAGATATAGAAGGGGGAGAAAGAGGGATGAAGAGTATTAGGATGGTGAGAAGAAAGACTTGGAGGATCAAGAAGAGAGTTAGATTTAAATAAGATAGGGATAGCATAGGTGTATATAAAAGAGTAGAAGTAAGTGTTTATAGAAAATAAAGCTAGGTATAGGATAAATATGGGAGATAATTAGGAATAGGTTTAGGATGAGAATAAAGAGTAAATGTAGGAAGAAAATAAGATAGGTTAAGTGTAGATATTTCATAGAAGATTAGTGGAGAGTTAGGAATAGAGTAAGAGTAGGATAGGCATATAGGATTAGGAAGGGGGAAGTAAAGTATAGTGAAGATTAGTTAAAAGGTTAGGAATAGGATAGGTATATAGGATGTATATAGGATTAGATGGATAAGTAGGATGAAGTTAGGGATAATTTCAGTTGATAAAATTAGGTGAGAGTTAGGAATAGGATAGGGATATAGGATAGGTGTAAATATTTTTTGGATTGGAGACAAAGTAGGTAAGTTAGATAGATAAGGGTAGAGAGATAGGCAATTTTTTTGTACATTTTTTGTCTAAATGCTTTATATTTGCATTCAAATAAGTGGGATTATTTGTATTCAAATAGGGGGAAAATACTCATATTTAGACCAGGGTAGAAAATTAAATAATCACATCAAATAATTTTAATCACCGTGTATAATGAATATTATTAGATAATACGCGTTATTAAAACCGTGAAGCATAAAAATTTATTAGTTTCATTAAACATAAGAGATTTAAATCATGTACAAGACGCTTTATATCAAAAGAAGCAGTATTAAAAAGCTCTGCGTGTAATGTAATTATTCCTAAACAAATGGAAATTACGTGCAAAATTTATATTAATTAACCCTATTTTAAGTAACCGGTAGTAAAACAAAGTGTACACATAATAATTAATATTTAACTTGTATTCGCTAAAAATGAAAGGATAGAAGTCAATTTTAATTGAAGTTAATTGAATCGTTAGTAACAGATAATATCTATAGAAACTTGTAAAACCCAATAAAAGCAAATCCTAGAAGTGTTAGTTAGAAGTAGGATGTTTGAACACACCTGCGTATTTTAAAAGGCAATTTCAGTTTAATTTGTTTAGATAAACATGTCGATTCTAAGGATATTGGAAACGGTCAGATGCTTTAGCACGAAATACAAAACAGGGTTTATTTAAAAGCTCTGAGAATTAATATTATTTTGAACACCTGCGCAGTTTAAATATCACGTACGGCGAAAATTGTGTAGATAACAAATGGTTTCAAAGAATCTTGGAGAAACCGGGGCTTAATATTCACGAGAATGTGCGATACGGGGTTATTTAACCCAGATAGTCCACATGGACTAAAATATAATCGATAATAAAGAATATCAATTTGCACCAATACGAACAGGTTAGAAAAGGAAAGAGAAAATGCGTCAAGCAAAGACACATATAGTAAAAGGCGTGATTTAAGCAACGTCACGAGGGTCACAATTGGTTGAAAATAGGATGCAAATATCAGAGGTAGAAACAACAATTTCTGTACAAAATTAATTAGTTTTTCTCGGACATGTTTGCGTGCCGTGTGAGAATTTCTGAGATTTAAATGGGGTGAGTGAAAAATTCGTAAAAACCGACGCGCGAGCGACGGACTGGGAACATAGAATGAGAAATTCTTAAGAATTGTCTGTTTTGAGGACAAAAGCGACGTACCGGCTATTCGCTATATATAGAGGTGGTAATATGAATTTAGGCCTCTTAGACTTTTGACTATTTGATGCGTTAAAAGCTCTTACATCCGCGACTTGATTCAAGATGTTAAACAGTGCATTTTAGTTTGATAAAATAATTTAAAGTTTGCTCGTATATTTTAGTGATTCAAAATAGTTTGTTATTTACATGCTAACATGAATGTACTTCAGTGCACTTAGATACAAAGTAATAAAATTTAGTATTACTGTACCAATTAGCAAAATTTACAACGACAAATGTATACACAAAAGTAGGCAGTTTTGGCGTATATTGGTGAAAGAAGCATGAATTTCTTTGCTATTTTTCGGGGGTGTTAATAATTAAATGGTTCAAATACGTGTCTGGATCCACGAAACAAGGGTCAGATATACACAGATGAGTTCCGGAAAAGCCCAGAAACAACTTTAAATAAATGGTGATGGAGAAAATTTTAAAAGCGTTGAGAATTAGAAGCCGTAAATATAATCCTGTTGGAATGGTGTGATTAACTAAAGGGACGATGTACATTGAAGCTACGAGGACAGTAACCTTCAGGTAAATTATACTATTTTGTTTGACATTTTTGTGTGTGTTGAATTACTTTATAATTGATTTACTTTAAATGGACATTAGTGAAATTGTACTAACCATAAAATTTTAATTTTAAGATGAAATTTGCTTGTTTAAGTAGAAAGGGGTATTTAGTATTGATGTTCGGGAATATGATGAAAATTTGGGTATGTCTTTGAGCTCAATTAGACGAACCTGGTTAATTAACGTAAAGGGTGGTAGATGCTCCTTTATACTCAGACTCCGGTCTGCTTATATTGTTATATTAATTAGTAGGCATCCAACAAGGACTTTAATTCTGGATGCACATTAAAATGATAATAAAATTAATCTTGAAATTCTTTTTAAAACTGAATTTATGCTGAAATTTAATTTGAAAATTTAATGTATTCTGAATATTGATGTAAATAGAGTTAACGTTGATGTTTGTGGTAGGAATGTGTTGTTTAATTTTATGAATGAGGAGGTTTATAAAATTAGGTGAGCAGCCGAGGCGAAAACAGGATCACAGCAGTTTACGACGCCCAATCGGTGGGACTAGAATTTTTTTGTTGATAGGACCCAGTTCCCGCATTCACAGGAGTATATCACAGCAATATATATATATATATATATATATATATATGTATTTGTATATATATATATAAGAGAAAAGTAGGTTTAATGAGTCTTAAATTAAACAAATTAAAAAGGAATAATTGGCAAGTGACTCAAATTCAGCCACAAGGGCATCCTGTCGACGCGTTTCGCCCTAATTGGGGCTCATCAGGACAGGAGTAGCAAAGTTGTAACATATACATATATATATATATATATATATATATATATATATATGTATATGTATATATTGCCGTGGAACCTGGGTAACGACTCTGGAACACTCGAGCCCCACGAATTAGGCGTCAAAAAATTGCCGTGGAAGTCAGGAAAATTCGGGATCGAAGCTTTAACATCGATCCTTCACCTGGGTCAACATAAAAGTTTTCGAAAAAAAAATAAAAATTTTAAAAATTTCTCACCCCTCTTAAAGTCATCTTCCAATTTCTTCAGCTTTCCTGGCTAGCTCAGCTGTGCCTCTTCTCGAATACCTAAATTTACAGACACATCTCTTTCACACTCGCACACCATTCAATAAAACTACCAAATAATACCACAACCATACAACCTTTTATTTACATCTATTAACAGATAAATTATATTTACATGCGTTAAAACAGTTTGATACAATAATTATAAAACTCAAATTATAGTATGTTTTTAAAGTCCTTGATTTTTCTAATTATTTTTAAACAAATTCAATGAGATCTTAGTAGATGATACAATAATTATAAAACTCAAATCATGGTAAGTTTTAAAGTCCTTGATTTTTCTAATTATTTTTAAACAAATTCGATAAGATCTGAGTCAGACCACTAGGTGAAAAAATAGACACCTAGAACACGCGCACGACAAATGATACAGACAAGACAGCAGAAACCACTTGGTTAACGCTGACTACGAGACGTGCCCTGAGAGGGCAGGATCAACCAGAAGAGATAAGATCTGAGTAGATGGGCCCCACATGTTACCCTAAATTTACTTCACACTGGAGTATGGTGAGCTCATTATTACCCAGTTCAGTTTGTATATGCCTTTTAAACCTTGCATAAATCAAAACCAAAATTTACAGACCCTGTTACGTGCCAAAGTGGCCCGTAAACATGTTTAGGTTAATTTTGATGTGCGGAAGTTTGGCGCCACAATTTCAAAAGACAAGGCGCGCATTTCCGATACGTTACAGTGCGTCTGCGCCAGATCGCGCGACGCAAGAGGGTTGGACGAATAACCTCGCGCCGACGGGTAAAAGTATCGGTATCGTATCGTGCTTATCTTTATGTATGTAGATATCCTGCCTATTTATCTTTGTTGTCGCCCTTTAACTGGGTTTTTCCTTATCCGATCCCTACATAGGTAGGAATAAATATGCAACCTTCGGCGAACCGTACTCCACGACCCTAGACGAGCCTGATGCCCATGCTCCGCTAGCAGCTCCGGAGGAATCACCATCTTTAATCCCTCCGGGATGGAGCCCTGATGGACTTGGAATAGAAGTCAACTTTACCCCAGAGACATATTCATGTGAGTACTTCATAGTTTAATTTGTCGCGGATATAATCAATTGTCTTTAAAGTTATGTTGTCCGATTATTGCGCAATATAATTTATGCATTGGTGACGTCATTGGCAGTTGGCCCTGCAAAATCTGTAAAAAAGGTTAGCGATACCATCCGCCAGGGGCGTTGCTCGCTTTTTTATATCGCGCTTGCGCGATGTATTATCGACTTTTTAACTGTATTTATCGACGTTCTTTAACGGTATTTATCGATTTTTAAAACGTAAGAAATGGCGCCTTAATGTGCGGGTTAGGAACTTATGAATTTTCCTTTGTTTTTATAAACATTTAATGTATCACCAATGTTATTTAAAAAGCTTTTTCACTAAAAATTAATTATTTAATATCTGTAACCTTGAATTTTATACCCGCGTTTTGGAACACGCCACATTCCTAGATGTCAAAACCAGTTGCTATGGCAATTGAAAGGTGAATACCGCCATTTTGAAATTAAATATAACTGTTGATTACAAAATGTGTTTTAATATAATGTTTTTCTAAATTTTCAATGTGGGTTGTGTTTGTTAACTACAGTGTATTGTATGATTGGTTTATTTTTAGATCCAAGTATAAACTTTTAGGAAACATCAATTATCTAACCCTACTTTTTAATCGTAAGTACATAAAATAAATAAGCATTTACCTAATTTTATGCCTTTAAACACGGTTTATTACAAAGTTATCTATTTATATTAAATTTAAATATAACCCTTGTTGTTTTAAAAAAAAACTGTGGTCCTTCAGACTGCGCTGTGTTTAACAGGGACAACTCTCTACCTTCTCTTGGACGCTTGTCCAAAAACTATACTTTTTCTTATCCCGCTGTCTCCGCTATGCCTTATTCTTCTTTCGGTTGACCTGTTCTTGTCCCGGAACACCCGTCTGCCACATAAGAGTGATGTTCCCTCACTCCGAGCTACTGACCACATTGGCTGGTTGAGTAGCGCTTTGCTATTCACCTTTTTCTGTCTCTTTTGCTCAATGAGAGCTCTTCCTCTACTTTCTTCTACCTGGAAGTGCCTCTTATGCATTCCAAAAAACCAATCTCCCTCTTTTTACCGTTCCTGTTTCTCTACTGCCTTTTCATTTCTGTTAGTCACCGTGTGGTTGCGCGGGAGGTTTTTACAGACACCTGGACCACGTCTCTGCGAATCTTTCGTGAGGTCATGCGGTGCCGCTGTCAGCGCATGGGCCCTGGCAGTGAAGGTATGTATGAGTGTGTGAATGTGTGAGGGAATGAGTTTATATTTTTATGTCGATATATACCGTGTGGGTATCGGGTGATTGTATCACCGATACCGATTATCGCCGGGTGCAGGGATGCACCTAAATGCCTTTGCCGGTCCCTCGTGCCGTTTCTTCTAAACGGACCTGCTTCACAGGTTTCTCTTTTTAGAGGGCACCAGACAATCCCCATTTAACGACTCCACGGAGTCACTCTATCTTTACCTTATTCATTGTCTTTGGTAATAACTAGGCCAATACCTTTGTCTTGTTTATTATCTTTGATAATACCCTTAGTTTTTATATCGTTATCTTACCGATTCACAGGCCAACGATGAAAAAACTTTTTTAATGAATATACCTTTTTATTATGTTTTTTAGGTTGCTGAATCCAAATATGATGCTTAAAAAACTGAATCACCTCCATTTCTTCACATCTTATAGTTAAATGCATTTTTTTCGAGATTTTTGCGTTTAGCGATATTTAAAGAATTTAAACAGATTTATAGTATTATAATATTTATAAGTAAATTGGAAAAGTAGGTCTAATGGATGTAGATGATGTTGGTAGCACTGCCAAAAAACATTTGCTGGTCAAACAGCTGGTGTTTTCTTTACTGTCAACCTAACCTCTCACTTTAACGTTTCTAGTACGTGTGCTCAGTAAAATGTCTAATCGCGGTTGTAAAAACTCTGCTGACAGTTTTGTTATATTTGTGGTGAGTTTGTGATTAAAAACACCAAAGAAACATTACAGACTTTGTGAAAAGGTTTATCTATCATATTTTGGAACTAAACTTGGTGATCAGGAGAAATCTTGGGCACCACATAAGGTGTGTTATGTTTGTGTTGAAGATCTAAGAAAATGGTCAAAAAGGAGAGAAAACCTTTAGATTTGCTGTTCCTATAATATGGAGGAGCCGAAAAATCATTCTGATGATTGCTATTTTGCAGTGTTGATATTACTGGTCATAACTCAAAAACAAGAAGGTAATAAGCTATCCTAATCTTCCGTCTGCCATCCGACCAGTAGGGCACAGTGTAGATTTACCGGTCCCTGAACCACCAGATGATTTAAATTCTATTGAAGTACTTTCTGATGTGCAATCCGAGTCAAATGAACAAGATGATGAAGAATTCCATTGTACTACTGAAAACGTAGAGCCTAAATTGTTTACACAAATCGAGCTTAATGACTTGGTTAGGGATCTGGGCTTGACTAAAGAAAAGCTGAATTGCTTGGCTCTAGACTGAAAGAAAAGAACTTGTTAGCCATTGGAACCAGCATTCATGTGTATAGAAAGAGAGCAGCAATTTTCCAAGTATTTTAAACAAGAAGGTGATTTAGTGTACTGCTCAGACATTTCTGGTCTCATGAACGAGTTTGGTATTGAATACAAAAAAGAAGACTGGAGGCTGTTTATGGATTCATCCAAAACAAGTTTAAAAGCAGTTTTATTACACAATGGTAACATGTACGCATCTACACCTGTTGGCCATTCTGTACATATGAAAGAAAGTTATGAAAATCTAGAAATAGTGTTGAATAAAATAGACTATTCTGCTCATGGTTGGATGATATGTGGTGATTTAAAAGTAACATGCATGCTCCTTGGTCAGCAAGCTGGTTTTACCAAATTTCCATGTTTCTTGTGCGAATGGGATAGTAGGGCTAGGGATCAACATTGGTGCAGAAAGAACTGGCCTGTGAGGAAGTCCTTAAACCCAGGTGAGAAGAACATTCTACGCAAAAACCTTGTAGATCCAAGAAACGTGCTCCTACCACCTTTACATATAAAATTAGGACTCATGAAACAGTTTGTTAAGGCTCTGCCTAAAGATAGACCGTGTTTTAAGTATCTCAGCCAAAAGTTTCCACACCTTTCAGGAGCTAAACTAGAAGAAGGCGTCTTTGTCGGACCTGACATTAGAAAAATGATGTTTGACGTTAACTTTGAATCCACAATGACCGTAAATGAGAAAGAAGCATGGATATCATTCAAGCAAGTCGTTACAAAATTCTTGGGGAATAAAAAAGATCCAGAACATGTTTCTATTGTAGCTAACATGTTAAAGAAGTTTAAAAATTTAGGATGTTTGATGAGCCTGAAAGTTCACTTTTTGAATAGCCACCTTGATTACTTCCCGGACAATTTGGGAGATGTTAGCGAGGAGCAAGGCGAACGTTTTCACCAAGACATTAAAGTGATGGAAAAACGCTACCAGGGCCGCTGGAACACCAACATGATGGGGGACTATTGTTGGTCACTTCACCGTGAAGTTTAGCAAGCATCACATCGAAGAAAAAGCTACATAAGAAGCTTCAAAGAAAAAAGAGAACGGAAGTATAAACCAACTGCAGCTGACAAGTGAAACTTGTAATATCAATATAAACCTATAATGGCACATTAGGTCACTGTTTTAAATAGCTTACTGTAAATACAAACCATGCTTATGATTTAACATAACGTTTCATTAATTTCCCTATATACTATAGTGGTTTTATACTATATCATTAAAAAACAGATTGCTCAAAAACTGTGCGTGATACAAAAAAACCAAGGCCAGATTTGGATTCACCTCAAAAAAATCTATAAACATCACCTATTAACGTGAAAAAAGTTTGCAAAAAAAATATTTTTGTTGGCTTGTGTTACCTTTAATAATAACTTTAGTTGAATATCGTTATCTTACCGACTACCGTTAGTAATAACTTCGAGTTATTTCGCGTTATCTTACCGGTTATCTTTAGTAATAACTTTTGTTTAATATCGCGTTACCTTACCTACTATCTCTAATAATAACTTTAGCTTAATTTCGCGTTATCTTACCTAGTATCTCAAATAATAACTAAAGCTTGACACCGTTATCTTATCCATTACCTTTGAGGATAACATTTAAGCTTAATATCGTTATCTTATCTTTTATCTTTAACAACAATTTGAGATCTTGTCTTATTTTTTTATCTTCCTAACGTGTGGTATCTATGACCAGACGTGGGAATTATTTTTCTTGAAATTTAAGTGAAAAAGCTAACCTGATATAGAAATGTAATTTGTTAGGTTAGCCATATAAGGATTTAGTAGGGTGGTACTTTTGGTAAATTTGTTGATTCACAACTATGTCATGGACAAGTTTTAAATGTGCATCGTTAGTAAGCCAAAGTACCAGTAACAAAATTTGCTAGAGTGTAGACTTAATGCACTGTGATGAACATTTTTAAATTTGGGCACTTCTTGCCAACAAGGAACAGTTTTGATGCAACACTCATGTGTGTTTGCACGTAAGAACTTTTATGTTAGCTTTAGTTTAGATAGGTTAGGCGACTTGTCGCATCCGTTTTAGTTGAAGTAGTGTTTCATGCTCCCCGACAAATTTGTGCTGTCGATCATGAGTGTAGTCAAAAAACAATGGGGCTACCTATTCCGTTTCCTGGTACTTCGGTAGACGTGTTATCGGTCAAAAAACCAGGTGCGCCTTATATAAACATTTTGTAGGTTTTAAGTTAGGTTTTACATAGGGTAGTTAGGACTTAGATTTTAAGCTGTTACTGTGCTAATAGACTTTTTCTTTTTTAAGTTTTTTCTTTTGTGGCTTTGTCGCGATTGTTACGTGCCAAAGTGGCCCTTAAACATGTTTAGGTTAATTTTGATGTGCGGAAGTTTGGCGTCACAATTTCAAAAGACTAGGCGCGCATTTCCGATACGTTACAGTGCGTCTGCGCCAGATCGCGCGACGCGAGAGGGTTGGACGAATAACCTCGCGCCGACGGGTAAAAGACAAAAAAGTGGGAACAAGTTTCCGGTACTCTCTTCAACGTGGCTGTTTGCCTTTGATCTTCGAGTGGAGTGGACGCTTGAGGTATCGTATCGTGCTTATCTTTATCTATGTAGATATCCTGCCTAATTATCTTTGTAGTCGCCCTTTACCTGGTTTTTTCCTTATCCGATCCCTACATACGTAAGAATAAATATGCAACCTTCGGCGAACAGTACTCCACGACCCTAGACGAGCCTGATGCCCATGCTCCGCTAGCAGCTCCGGAGGAATCACCATTTTTAATCCCTCCGGGATGGAGCCCTGATGGACTTGGAATAGAAGCCAACTTTACCCCAGAGACATATTCATGTGAGTACTTCATAGTTTAATTTGTCGCGGATATAATCAATTGTCTTTAAAGTTATGTTGTCCGATTATTGCGCAATATAATTTATGCATTGGTGACTTCATTGGCAGTTGGCCGCGCAAAATCTGTAAAAAAGGTTAGCGATACCATCCGCCAGGGGCGTTGCTCGCTTTTTTATATCGCGCTTGCGCGATGTATTATTGATTTTTTAACTGTATTTATCGACGTTCTTTAACGGTGTTTATCGATTTTTAAAACGTAAGAACCCGTTTACACTTTATAATTCAATTTTTATCCTGACTAAATTTTTGATGTTTTTAAATACACCCCTTTCCAATATTCAAACATCAATAAATTGACCAGTACATGTATTTTTTTATAATAAATTTCTACAACCATAATTATGCCACCAAAAAAAATCAACCACATAGCACAAAATTTCACAAATGTTTATAAAGCAAAAGAAATTTCAAACAAATTACCTGCAGAATTCTTCAGGCTTTCATGTCGTAGATGACTGCCAGACACCCCTCTGCGTTGTTTCGATTTAATGTACTGCTCAGCGGCTTCACAGGCCTCTACCATCGGCTACAACCTCAAGCTATGCGCCTCGTCTTACAGTACCATTCCATATCATGTATACAATCTCGATTACTTGTGGTGTTTACCCCCATATAACATGCTTCCATTTATTGATTTTTGTGTTGTAGTAGCTGGACCTGTATTAATTTAATACGCACTAGTCGTAATTCACGTCAATAATTTAGAGGTCCGCTACTACTGTACCATGCTCGCAACCACTATAACAAAATATTCACAAACTATAAACTTTATTGTATGCTGGTCTGAATCACTTTATCGAAGTAAAGGAACATAGAAGTGACGAGAAGAGAAGAGAGCGTTAATAACCTAGGTTGGGTATTTATATCCTTTTAAAACCCTCTCGTGGACGCGCTTCATCAAAAAAGTTTATTTCCAAACACAGCTTCTACAAATTTTGAGCATAACCGTCGGTTGATTCCTAAAATTGTGTAGCGTGCTACGTGCTGTTACCCCGATTCGCTTTCATCTTCGCGTGTGTCTACGTTTGGAACATTGTCCACTTTCAACCAATGACAAAATTCTCTGTCGTCATAAACTCCGCCTAAGTTCTATTTATCTTTGTTTGATACATGTTTGCTGTCTCGTTCAAAACCCCACTTGCGTTACAGAAAATCGATATTGATGACATCCAATCTCAACTCCACGTGTATATGGTACGTGCATTTCAATTCCTTGCTTGCTTTATATCTGTCTCTATTTATTGTATATAACCGATTGTGCATTTTCCTCGCTCCTTAAGATGTTTGTTCCCTAGTTGTCTATACGAAACTGACGGTTAAAAATATTTTCTATGAAATCTTATCTTAGCATGCGCTCGACTTCGTCAAACGTAACCTTTTAAAACGCAGGTGTTTCTGTTAATTATCGATCGTTTTGAACATGACAATTCTTGGACTCGTTGCTTCTTCGTATCTGATAAAACTGACATTGACTTTTACAACGAATAGAATTGCCTTGGGATTATTGATTTTCTTACACAGCAAGTTCCCTTTTGCTTATATCTGTTGAATTAAAATAACTTATGGTTAATTCTGGGTATCCTTAAACTTCTATTTGCTTTAAGACTTTGTTCCTTCATGTAATCCTGACATTTGAATTATTAAATATAAAAATACTCTAATATTTGTCCGTTCTCCCTAAATGAGTTAAATTAATTTGGCGCGTAAATAATTTGGTTTTTTTTTATATACAGGGTTGTTGAAATTTTATTGTATTCCAACGATTTACCCCTTTGAATCCACAATATATATATATATATATATATATATATATATATTGCTGCGGATTGGGGGTCAATCTCTGGAACTCCCTAAAAATCATTCGAGCCCCAACGTTGGGCCGTCATAAGAGTGCTGCAGATTGTGGACCTACGGTTTTAACCTTTCCAGAGTCAACTATCAATTTTAAAAAAAACATAAAAGTTATAAAAATATTCGTTACCCGGATTTTTCTCCTTCACACTGATATCTTCAGCAGCTTCGCTGGCTAGCTCAGCTGTGTCTCATCATGGATACCTAAATTGTGTATTATTCTTCCTTCCCATTCACACACCAATCAATAAAATCACATAATAATACAACAATCATACAATTTTTATTTACCACTATTTACAAAATTATTCAAAGATATGTACATTTTGATACTCTAGTTCCACCTCAATAGTGCGATTTTTGTAAAGTCCTTGTTTTTTTAAATTTTAATTGTAAACACATTTAATACAACAGGAGTAAATGGACCCCAAATAATTCCCTATATTTATTATTACACACTGGAGTATGGTGAGCTCATAATAACCCAGTTTATTAAAAAATGCTTTTCACCTAGCATAAAATTACCACAAATTGATAACCCATGTATCCTTAACAATCTAATTTAAATTCGTGATAAAATTTAGTAAACTTTACATCCACTTTTTTCTTTTAATATTTAAAATACCCTCATCATAGTCAAGTACACTTATCTTTTCCAATACGTTAAAAAAACCATAAATAATCTCCTAAGTTCACTCACACTTCACAAATAATTCCAACAGTTTATAAAATAACAGCAAATTTAAACGAGTTACCTGGACAATGCTTCAAGATTGTATTTTCTACGATGACGCCGTCTTCCAGAACTCCTTGGCTTTGTGACTATGTGTTCTAATCTTCCAGAACCCCTTGGCTTCGACTGACTATGCGCTCTGCTTCACCAGCATCCCAGCATCCAAATCCACGTATATTGCACTTGTGTTTATTGCTTTATTAATTTACTAGCTTGACAAGGTATTGGTTAGACCTCAGTTTAATTTAAATCACTCACCACTACTCGCGTTAATAACTATAAGGCCCCCATAAACACCAAGTTATAAGAGCTAGTACTACCTTACTATCTTATAAATAAATTTCAATACTCACAAAAACTCTACTGTAACGTCAGTTTACGTAGTTAAATCAATACGAAAATCAAGAGTAGTAAAAAGAAACTTAATAACTTCCATCCCGTATTTATACGCTAAAGCTGCCACTTCCCGGACACTCTTAACGCAAAATACTTAATTGAAAATAACATTTCTGCAAATTTTAGATATAACCGCTTTACACTTTCCGAAATTTAGCTCATGAACATGCTATCTAATCTAAAACCCGCATCCACCTGTCGCGTGTTCGTCCGTTGTAAAACTAGCTATTTCGACCAATGACATAGTCCTATGACGACATAAAACTCCGCCTGTAATATTATATCTCCGTCTTATGCATATTGGATGTCGTGTTCCACCCTTACTTGAGTGGTAGAAAATCGATATAGCTGCCCGCGTCGCATGACTCCACGTGGACTGAGTACGTGCTCTGTGAAAACGAATGCTTTTCTCCCATCTTTGTCTGTAGCGTATTATTGATCGTGCATCCCTTTCGCTCTTTAAGAAGCTTTTGTTAGCTTTTATGCGAAGCAACTGTCGGTTGGAAATGTATTCTATGAAACTCGTGATGTTATGCATATAAATTTGACAAAGGTAACCTTTCAAAACATGCAGGTGTTCGTAATTATCGACCGTTTAACATAACAATTCTCGGAGCTTTTTTTCACGGCATTTAACCCAATCGATATACTTGTTTGTTACAATGAAAGTTTTTCGTCTTGGATTTATTGATTTTTAAAACCGGTTTTCCTTTATGAACCTATTACTCTTCACTCACTAATTATAAAATACGTCAATACTTGTTCGTTTAAATTAAATACGTGAAATAAATTTTGCGCGTAAATAAATTGTTTGTTTGTCTATACAGGGTGTTTGAAATTGCATTGCTTACCCCAAATTTAACCATTTAAATCCACTACAATATATATATATATATATATATATATATATATATATTGCTATGATATCGCTGTACGCCGATGTAATTAACGTTCAGTTTCCTACTGCCTGCCACCGCTTTGTGTCGTTAATCAACCTAAAATTTAAATGTGCCCTGACTAGCTCAGCCTAATCCACACAGAGTGCACAACGTTACAATAACAAAGAATTTTCTTCTCTTTTTATCTAATACTTTCCTACTTGAATGAGACAAACGAAATTGACCAAAATTTGTATAATGACAAAGAAAAATATATACACTTTACAGCTTAATATGATTCACTATTCTACAAAATAAACACCTGAATCAAAATAA
Organism: Platerodrilus igneus; assembly: GCA_036346225.1. Lineage (NCBI taxonomy): Eukaryota > Metazoa > Arthropoda > Insecta > Coleoptera > Lycidae > Platerodrilus > Platerodrilus igneus. The sequence goes on from JARFIW010001167.1 coordinate 2,884,381, forward strand.
TAATAATATCAATTTGTTTATCCCCAAAATTATAGCTCCCTTTAGTTAGTTTAGAACCAGCAAAAATCACACTGTACACTATTGGAAACACCCTTGAACGTTCAATGACTTTCCCCTTTTACGTAAATTGTAACGTATAAAAAGACTTTTAATGACCTTTCACATATTTTAGTATAATAAAATTTATAATAAATGTTCAATAAAAAGAAAATAATGCCTTATACTATTTAGATAATGTTCTGACCTGTAGTTTTCTTTGCGTGTCTTTTAATTCTCTGCTACTGCGTGCTGTTGACCAGTACCCCTGGATTGCTTTCAGGTGAGTTCACTTGTTGATTTCATAGTTTCGCTTGGCCAAACCCCATTCAATGCTTAGAGCAATCCTCCGTCTTGTGCTCCGATGCGTAGATGCAACCAATATTTTTATCCAATTTCAGATCGATGATTTATTTGCAAATTTAGATTTATGTATCAATTTACGGCTTCCCAGAGTTTCCCAGGGATTCCCAGATTTTCCTAGAGCCCTAAACCATAAATATTAAAATTATGATTAACTAATAAGCTCTCACTTACGTTATCCAGTTAACGGCAAAACGTCTCTCATATATTTTTCACTATTAATTTGAAAATTTTTCTATTACGACTTTCACGAAATATAATTATTTAATTTTTCTATGTTTACTTATACGTAGATTTTTAAATTCAACTGATGTAAAGAGTACTCAGGAAGACTGCTTGTTTATCAAATTTGAGTGATATATAAAGCAATGCCTCCATCTGACACCTATTGGTTATCGGCGTCGTTCGATCAAACTTTAAGGCATGCTATAGGATCTTTTTAATACTCTGGGTTTTCTCAGGCATGAATATGATAATAGCGTGGCGAAACAATGCTGTGGTCACGCAGTAATCAAGTTCTATATGGTGTACCTTCACCCGTCTGTTTTGTGTTGTTGTAGGAATTTTTAAGTCGACTTCTCACGTAGACAAACTTATGACTTTATTTTTGTCAAGATAAGGTTTTGGGTTTTAAATCTACTTCATGCTAAAACTCAGGTAGGAGAAATTTCTATAAAGACGTGAATTGAAATGCGATTATTTACATCCTGCGTTTCCGAAACTTATTTGTTTTGAAAGGTGCGTTTATTACGAGAAAGCTTTGTTATTTCTTTGCACTATTGCCTGTTTAATTTTAACAGAATTCGTATCATGATTTTCTAGCTTTCGATGTTTTTAATGCGTATTTATTTAGAATTTACGAATGCTTTTCTGGTTTAAAATAAGTTTTATTGCGTACAGAGTTATTTATCTTACTGAATGTGGTTCTATTAATGAAGGATGAGCTTCACTGCATCAATTAAAGTTAACTGTGATCCTTATACAGTGTGTTAAATGTTTGTTTTTTGCATAATTTGCGAAATACGTACTTTTCATGATAAAATTGTTTAGTTTTCTAGCTTTTAGTACTTTTTACATATAAAATAATAAAATAACCCTATTATCATACCAACATATATAGACGACTTTATTAATATTTACCACAACCTATTTGCTTGAATATTTAATTATGCATGTTATATGTATGAATATTGGTTATCTAACCTTCATGGTTACTCCCACTTTACACTGTCATCGCACTTACTATACTAGTTTCATGCTATTTATTTATTACCTTGTTAGCAATGTACATTTGAAAACATTGACTTATAGTCAAACTTATATTTTAAAAAGTATGTATACCACCCTACAATTTAAGATCATACTCATTTCAAAAAGAAGTTTTGGTTTGAATAAATATTTTATTAGTATTCTTAATTAACTTATTTTTTACATTACAGACAATTTTAGTTGAAAATCGTCGCTGACCGAAACGCGTCTTAACAAAAAAAAGCTGATGTAATTTATTCCATATTTATAAACTATTTTATTCAGACTAAAAGATATTATACATATAAATTATATATTACTTTGATGACCAAAATACAGGTACTGCTGATTATTATTATTATTATTATTATATATATATATATATATATATATATTGCTGTGATCCTCTCTTGTCCGTTGAATGTAATCTGATAATCGATTTCTTACCTGAATATCGCCTCTTGACTTCCTTCCGCCTCGGCTGCTCACCTAGATAAAACTTTCATCCTCATTCATTCAACAAAAAAAACATTCCTACCACAAACATCAACGTTAACTCTATTTACACCAATATTCACAATACATTAAAATTTCAAAATTAAATTTCAGCATAAATTTCAGCATCATAAAATTTCAAGTTCAAATTTGTCATCATTTTAATTTGCATCCGGAATTAAAGTGCTTGTAGGATGCATACTAATTAAGTAAACACTATTTGCAGACCTGAGTCTGAATAAAAGGGAGCATCTCCCAACCCTTTACGTTAATTAAACAGGTTAGTCTAATTGAGTTCAAAGACAGACCAAATTTTCATCATAATCAAAAGCATAAACCTGATAAATACTCCTTTCTACTTATACAAGAAAATTTTAACTTAAAATTAAAATTTTTGTTTATACAAATTTACTGCATAAGTTACCTGAAGGTTAATGCACTCGTGGCTCCAATGTACATCGTCCTTGCTAACCCCACCATTCCAGCTGGTTTATGTTTACGTCTTCGGATTTCTGGCCGCCTTTGAAAAAATTTTTTATACACCACCATTCGTCCAAAAGGTATATATATATATATATATATATATATATATATATATATAAACACACATACACACACGTTCTTACAAGGTTCTAATTCAAGTATATTATTTCTATTTTTATTTTCGTTTTCGTTTCCTTTCCGTTTCTTTTCAGTTCCATTCCGGTTCCTTTTTCAGTTCCATACCGTTCCATTTTCTTTCCATTCCTTCCATTCCATTCCTTCCATTCCATTCCATTCCATTCCATTCCATTCCATTCCATTCCTTCCTCCCTCCGTCTCATTCCATTCCTCATTCCTTCCTCCTTCCATTCCATTCCCTTCCTTCCATTCCATTCCATTCCATCCTCCTTCCTTCCATTCCTTCCATTCCTTGCCTCGCTCTCTGCCTCTGCCTTCTCATCCTTCCTTCGCTCTTCATTTCATTTCCTTCTCATTCTCTTTTCATTTCTTTTCATTTCCTCTTCATTCTTTTCATTTCATTCTTCATTGCTCTTCATTTCATTTTCATTCTTCATTTTCATTTTCATTTTCATTTCATGCTTCATTTCATTTCATTTCATTTTCATTTTCCTTTCATTTCATTTTCATTTTCATTTCTTCTCATTTCATTTCATTTCATTTTCATCTTCATTTCATTTCATTTTCATTTTCATTTTCATTCATTTCATTTCATTTCATTTCTTTCATTTCTTCTCATCTTCTTTTCATTCTCTCTTTCATTTTCTTTTCATTTCATTTCATTTTCATTTCATTTTCATTTCATTTCATTTTCATTTTCATTTTCTTTCATTTCACTTTTCATTTCTTTCATTTCTTTCATTTTCATTTTCATTTCTCTTTCATTTCATTTTCATTTCTCTTTCATTTTCATTTTCATTTTCTTCATTTTCATTTCATTTCTCATTTCATTTTCATTTCATTTCATTTCTTTTCATTCTCATCTTCATTTTCATTTTCATTTTCATTCATTTTCATTTCATTTCATTTCATTCCTTGCTTTTCATTCATTTTCGTTCTTCATTTTCATTTCATTTCATTTCATTTTGCATTTCTTTCAGTTCTCATTCTTTCACTTTTCTTTCATTTCATTCATTCTTCATTTCATTTCGTTTTCTTGTCTTTCTTTCATGATTCTTTTCATTTTAGTTCGTTTCATTTCGACTTTTCCTTGTTCATTTTCATTTCAGTTTTCTGTTTCGTTATCGTTTGTCGTTTCGTTTTCTTCGTTTTCGTTTTCGTAATTTCGTTTTCAGTATTCGTTTCAGTTTTCGTTTCTTTTCTTTTCGTTTTCGTTTTCGTTATTCGTTTTCGTTTCTTTTCGTTTTCGTTTTCGTTTTCGTTTTCGTTTTCGTTTTCGTTTTCGTACATAGAACTTCTGCAATTAAAGTGTTGGAACCTTTGAGTACCTTTGCGCTTGATAAACCAGCAGCCTAGAATTATGATCTTCGAAACTAGTTAATATGGGTCTCGGCTTATTTAAAGAAGGATTGCTAATTCTGCAGCAGAAGGATATATCGGAAGTGAACAATTCAGTATATCTTTAAAGAAGAAAAGTAAATTGTACGTCAGGTTCTCGCAACTTTCCTCTTTTATACCAAAAATTCTTAAATGCTATAGTTACATCTCGTGTGGTTCTTGACTCTATCCATTGCACTTTCTAACGAAGTATCTTTATGTTCAAATTGGTCGAAAAGAACTTCTTCTTGCAATAGCTTACAAATAGATATTTTAATAATTTCGGTTATATCTACAATTTGTTACCGAGTAAATGACATACTTGTAATCGGTAAGGTATACTAGATACTATTTGTTGTATTTCCAATCACGCTATCAAACGCGGTAACGTTAATTGCAGTTGTTTACACAACGAGCATTCTATAACCAATTAAATGTACGTATGTCCTTCACTAGCTCGCAAATATAGTAACGTTTCATTAAATTGATTTGTAAAGGGCCTTTCAATGGGGACTTCCAAACTTTGACCATTGGTAGCGGTCATATTGTTGAAGGCGGCTCCGTGGCGTAGTGATATGTGTGTGACTACTACGCCCAAGGTACCGGGTTCGAATCCCGACACGGTCCGCTTGAAAAATGTTAGGCGAGCATTTTTCACAAAAATATACCCTCGTTCGGATGAGAGGTAAAATGGAGGTCCCGTGTGTGAATGTTGTCGTGCACGTTAAAGATCCCTACCTTGCTTGGAACAGCAAGGGCTCGGCAAAATTCCAAATTTTCCAGGTTAAAAAACACGCTTCCTGGCCAAAGTAGTACCTTCGGGTGGAGCATTGGAAAATCACATGTAAGGCCATATTGTTAAAGCTACATCCGTCAAAGTGGCTGTCATTTATTCAGTCTGCTTCGCCAAATTACCATGGACAGATATAGCGTTCAACAACACGTGCAAATGATAAAATTGTTTTATCAAAGTGGGTGTTCTGTTCGGGCAACGTTCCGCGAGCTTCGCCCATTTTACGGTCGCCATAATCGTCCTACCAAAAACGCTATTCATAGAGTGGTTGATAGATTTGAGTCCACTGGTTCAGTAAACAATCACCAACACCCGTACGGTAACGAAGCGCAAGATCTGCCGAAAATATAGCCGCTGTCCATGAAAATGTGCAGAAAAATTCGAGGCAGTCGATTTCGCTGACCACAATTTAGCGAATTTAGCGTCGTGACTTGGGTCTGCACCCGTACAAAATTCAACTTACCCAGGAGCTGAAGGTAAACGATCATAGACAACGACTTGTGTTCGCTGAATGGGCTCTTGAGCAGTTGGAACTGACCCTAATTTTTATCAAAAATCAACTTCAGCGATGAGGCCCATTTCTGGATAAATGGGTACGTGAACAAAAAATATTGTCGAATTTGGGACGATACCAATCTACAGAAGAACCTAGAGCGTCCAATGCATCCTGAAAGTCACTGTTTGGTGTGGATTTTGGACTGGCGGCCTCATCGGTCCCTATTCCTTTCAGAACGACGTTTGCCAGGCTATCACCGTCAACGGCGAGCGCTATAGGGCAATGATTACCAACTTCTGTTGGCCTAAATTGGATATGGACACCAACGGCATGTGGTTTCAACAGGACCGCGCTACGTGCCACACAGCTCATGCCACATTGGACATTATGCACGAGCGATTTGTGGGCAAGATCATCTCACCTGGAGGTGATGTGAACTGGCCACCGAGATCGTGCGATTTGACCCCGTTAAACCTTTGCTTGTGGGGTTTTCTTAAGTCGCAGATCTATGCGAATAAGATACAAATAACAGCGGTCCTCAAACACAACATAACCCATGCCATCGGTCAAATTCAGCCTGATTTATGCGCCAGAGTCATGGAAAATTGGACTCTCGGATACGCGCCACCCAACGAAGTCGCGGCGGACATTTGCAGGATGTTGTTTTCCATACATAATAGCATCATAGGCCTTTCAAACGAATACAAAGTTTCGATTCTATCTCACACATACTTTGTTTTATTTAAATTTAAAGATAGGAAGCGCTTAATGAAAGGTCCTATACCTACTGAAAATCGTTTGTACCTCTTACTATAACCTTCTCCTCTTAAAATTTATCCTTACTGGTTTCGTATTGCAGCATTTCGTTTACGTCATCTTTTACTTTTGACGTGGAATATTTTTTTTTACTAAACCGTATGTAATAAATACAATTAATATTTTCTTCTACATTTGAATGAGGAGCGCTCCCCCTCACTTTTGAAGTCAACATTTAATGTACAATCAGGAAATATTGTGGTATTGGTAATGTTAGCAACTCTCCCCAGAAAGTTTATTAAATGCTTACATCTGAGCCAATATACATGTATAGTCATGTAGCTTTATTCATTAATAACAACTGCTCTATCCTGTGAGTGTCAATTAACACTTTATAATAATTAAAAATCAGAATCTTGCTTAATGCTAAAAATGAGAAATGTTTTGCGGCCAAGAAGGAATATACTAAAATAAAACACAAGCACTACTTCTTAATTTAACGTATGTAACTTGTACTCAAACATGCTTCTAAAGTCTATTTAATTTTAAAGTGGATTGTAAAATCAATTTCACAGTGATTTAGGGGCGTATTAAATTTGCTTTACATTTACGAACCCTGCATGAAAATAATCCATCACAGCACACATTGTAATATCTTTTGGAATTATCTAGTTCAGATAATCAATAATCGCAAACGTATATGAAAATGTTAGTATATGCTCTCATATGTATTCTTAAATCACTCTTTCGAGACATTTAGTAACCACAAAGCGTACGCGAAATTTGTTTATAACTAACTTGAATTACCAAGTGTTTTTAAAAGTGTGCATTCGAGATACATTGTAATCAGAAACCATAGGTGTATCTCGTTTATTATCAATATCTGTTTTCATGTGTATCTCTAGACTGCTCACATGAGATGCTTTGGAATTACAAACCATATATAAAAATGGTTTGTTACCAATATCTGATCTTAAATGGTTCTTTAAATTCGCAATTTAAAATGCCCTATGTACATGAAAATGGTTTATCAGTGGTTTGTGTCCTAATATGGTTCTTTAAATCCGCTATTTGTGATGCTTTGTAATTGCAAACCTTACCTACAAATGGTTTATAATATGTTTCCTCGTTTCTTTTTAAATTACCCAATAGAGATGCGTTGTAATCACAAACCGTAAATGCAAATGGTTTATTTCCTATGTGTCCTCATATGTCTTTCTAGGTGGGTCTTTTCAGATGCCTTAAAATCACACACCATGCATGAAAATGAATTATTACCAGTATGTGTTCTGAAATGTATTTTTAGGTTACATATTTGAGACGTTTTGAAATCACAAACCATGCACACAAATTGTTTATCATCAGTATGTGCTTTCATATGTATTTTAAGATTGCTCATTTGGGATGTTTTGAAACCACAAACTATACATGAAAATGGCTTATCACCAGTATGTGTTCTCATATGCATTTTAAGATTGATGATTTGGATTGTTTTGTAATCACAAACCATACATGTAAATGGTTTCTCACCAGTGTGTTTTCTAATATGTATTTTAAGATCATTCATTCGAGCTGTTTTGTAGTCACAAACAATACACGAATATGGTTTATCACCAACATGTGTTCTCATGTGCAATTTTTTAAGACTACTTATTCGAGCTGCCTTGTAGTCACAAACCATACAGCAAAATGGTTTTTCACCAGTATGCTTTCTCATATGCATTCTAAGGCTACTCCTTCGAGTTGCTTTGTAGTCACAATCCATACAGGAATATGGTTTATCACCAGTGTGTGTTGTCATATGCATTTTAAGACTATTCATTCGAGATGCTTTGTAGTCACAAAGCGTACATGAATATTGTGTATAACCAGTATTTTTTTCCACCTGTCTTCTTATATTACCCGTATCGGATGTTTGCGAAAATACGTTATGCATTGCTTGCTCTGGAATGTCAGAACATACGTTTGCAAAATTTTCAACTGCAAAAAGAGCTATATGGCGTTGCAAAAATTGCAGAGGGGATGAAGGAAGCTTGAAGGTTCCAAGCGAAAACATAACATACGAAGCCGATGAGGTAAAGAAAATGTTTTATTCAATATCGAGGCAACTTGCAGAATACAAAAAAGCATTAGATAGTATAAGTGATGATTATAAAGGTTTGGCTAACTTATACGAAGGTCTAAAAGAGGAAGTGGTTTCCTTGAGGAAAGACAATGCCGAGTTAAAAGCAAGACTTTCCAAAGTACTCGAGGTAAACAAGCAAAATGACAATAAAATTATGGATCTAGAAATACGCGTAAATGTGTTAGAACAACAAGGCAGATGTCTCAATTTTGAAATTCATGGTCTGGAACCGATTCCGGGGGAAGCGGATGAAAATTATAAAAAGTTAAGATTATCAGTAATCAAACTAGTGGACACGCTGAATGTCGAAATTGTAGAGTCAGATATACAAGTCGCTCACAGATTACCAAGAAAGCGTCCAGACGCTATTCCATCGGTAATTGTACGCTGCTCGTCCCAGGAAATTCGGGATAAAATACTGGCTAAAAGAAAGACTATTATTACGAATAATAAAATTTTGAATAATAGAAGCGATAGAAGGTTAATATTGTTTGAAAACCTAACACCATACTATAAGCGATTGTTGTGGTTAGCGAAGTCGCGAGCTGGTGAAAAAGGTTGGAAGTTTGTATGGTTCAAATATGGAAAATTATTGGCAAAAAAAACTACTGACAGTCCAGGCGTTCTCAGAATTAATACTGAAAACGATTTAGAAAGGATTGTTTAATAAACAGGTAGTGTAGTGGATTTAGTAAGTATAGTTTAATAAGTTAGAATCAAGTTTTAGTTAGACTAGTTTAAGGATAAACATTTGTACAATTGTTAAAATTCGATTCGAATAACGACAGGTTTTATCAAAACAATACAATTCGTTTTCTATCTTTTATTAGTATATTAGATTGGAATAAGGAAAAGAACGCACATGTAAGTAATAATGCCAATAATTGCACCGATTTATCGCTAGTATCATTGAATATTAATGGCATAAAATCCCACTTTGATGAATTCCAAACATATGTCTCACAGTCTACATTTAACATTATTGTATTAATTGAAGTAAAAGTTAAGGAAGATGAGCTATCGGCGTTTAATATCTTAGGTTATAAAATGTTCTATAAATTACGTACACGTATGGGAGGAGGTGGTATTATCGTGTACATTGCAAACAATATAATCTTTATTGAAAATAAATATAATACCTTAAGTTACGAGTCATTAGAAGGAACAATTAATGTAAGTGCAGGAAATAAATTTAAAATTATAATCGTGTATAGGCCACCAAATAATAGCATTGTAGAATTTTTAAAGGAGTTTGGGAACCACATAAATAATTCTTTGATATACAAAAATATCATTTTAGCTGGTGATATGAATATTAACCTCGATCAACCGGATAGCAATATTATTGAGTATGAAGCGCTATTAAATTCCGAAGGATTTAATAGATGCATATTAGGATATACAAGGGAAGCTTTTTATCGCGAAAGTTTAGTACAATCAAGCATAGATCATATCTTTATTCGGGGTGTTTATGATAGTGTGCTCTCGGGAGTTATCCACACTAGAATTTCCGATCACTACATGCTTGTTACTCACTTAATTTTTAAGGGTATCAATGCACCATCAGCTTGTTTAGAAGCAATTAGAAATGAATCTTATATAAGACGTCAACTACTTAATAAGGATTTTAGTTCCTTAAACGAAATTAATGATCCGGTCTATCTGTATAAAAAAATATACCATCTATTTAATAATATTTATAAAACCAGTAACTTCGTCGAACCATCAGCAAAGAACAAAACGAACCTAACAAGATACGTAACCAAAAAGGAATGGATGACTCTCGAGCTAGTTAAACAAATAGAATTTAGGGATAAATTATTTCGTAAATGGACACAAACTAAGTTACAATTGCATAGGGAAGAGTATAATCGTCATAGAAATTGGCTAATATCACAAATTAGAAAACAAAAGCACAAATATTACAGTGAACGTTTTGTTAATTCACAATCTGACACGCAGTCCATTTGGAATGAAATAAATAAATTAATTAGACAAAAAGATAAACGCTCAGTGGATGACGTTATAAAACAAGCGAGACTGAACCAAAATAATGAATGTATAGCAAATGAGTTTGGTACTTTCTTTTACAATGCTGTATATTCCACAAGACACGACTGTTCATCAAAATTTATCAACTTAAATACTATGACCAATATCCCAAATTGTAGCATATTGTTAAAATATACTAGCTCTGAATTTGTGAACAGGGAACTTTCAAAAATGAAGAAAAATAAATCCTCGGGATATGATCAAATCAGAGCAAAAGACATTTTACTAGTAAAAAACCGAAATGGTACCAATAATAGTAAGGTTAATTAACACAATTATTAAAACTACAGTTGTACCAAATTCTTTGAAAATCTCTATTGTTAGACCTATTTATAAGAAAGGAAGTTACTTGGAGTGTGCTAATTATCGACCAATATCAATACTACCGATATTAGAAAAACTTTTTGAAAAACATATTTCGGAACAAGTTAATACCTTTCTAGAAGCTAACTCAGTAATTACGAAAGAACAATATGGGTTTGTTAAAGGATTAGGCACAAATAAGTTGCTATCGGATTTTGCTGATTATGTGTATAGTAAACTAAAAGATAGTTTACACGTTTTGTGTTTATTTATAGACTATTCCAAGGCTTTTGAACTTATTGAACATGGAATACTACTAAAAAAATTGGAACAGTTGGGCTTTGGTGGAAAAACACTGGCGTTATTTTCAAACTATTTACAATATCGTCACTTTGTTGTAAAGATAAAAAATTCTTATAGTCAAGAATTTGAGCAAAATTTTGGTGTACCGCAGGGGTCTGTATTAGGACCAATCCTGTTTCTTCTATACATTAATGACCTTCCTCAAGTCATTCAAACAAGTACAATATATATGTTTGCGGATGATATTTTAATAGTTTCGGTGCATAAAAATTTACATGTTGCTAAAAAATTTTTGCAATTAGATATGGATAACACAGCTATGTGGTCACACGACAACTTTTTAGTCATCAATGAACAAAAACGAAATTTATGCACATAACAACACCTTATATGCAAAGGATAACGTGGACATTGTCCTGCATTGTTGTAAATGTTTCCAGCTGAAAAAAATAAGAGGATTTACAGCATGTTTTTCTGAATGTAAAGCTATTACGCAATGTAATACATACCAATATCTAGGGGTAACGGTAGATCACTACTTTCGTTGGGATTCACACATATCAAACGTGTGTAAAAAATTAAACCATGTCCTAGTTAAATTATACTATATAAAGCCAATGGTTTCCTATAAAATAAGAAGAATCATTTATGTCGCTCTAGCAGAGTCCGTATTGCGATACGGGCTGGAGGCATGGGGCTTTGCTAGTAAGGCTTATCTGAACCGAATTATAATAATCCAAAAAAAATTATTAAAATTAGTTTACGGCAAAGGGACTAAATTTACTTTTCAGGAACTGTTAAAAGAATGTGATTTGCTTAGTGTATACGGATTATTTTTCTATAAATTGATTATGAATAATTATTTTAAGGACACATATTTAGTAAAAAACGCCCATATATATGATACAAGATCTGATAGTTACGAACTACCTATTATTTTAAACAAATATGGAAAAAATACACTTTCTTATATTGTTCCAAAAATTTTTAACGAACTACCAGAAGATTGTAAAAGATTCTCAAGTATGAAAACATTAAAAACCTCATTAAAGATGTTCCTTAATGTTCATTATGCTAGCTAGTACAAAAACTCATGACCTGCAAATTTTGCTTAAATTCTGCTTAAGTCAAAGCATCGGCAGAAACCTTTGATTGGTACTAAGTACATCTATAATTATATTTACTACTATTCTGTAATTATTGTGCGGGGTTCAAAATATTAGTTTATTAGTTTCTAAAAGGGAGGGTTGAGCTGCATAAAACATAGTGTTAAGTTCTTAGTAGGTATAAAGTAGTAGAATTTTTCATGTAAATTTAAATAATCAACGTAATTTCTAGGAATAAAAGTGGATTAATTTCTAATAAATAAGTTTTTACTTAATTTAAACTGAATTTATAATTATATGATGGTTGTATACTTTATAGGATAGGATGTTTAAAAGAGTAAATAAGTTATGTAGTTTATATTTTTAAGTTATGTACTATTAAGTTATAAACTGTTGATTATTTAATATGAAAAACAACTTGCAATTAATTATAACTACTGGAAATTAAGATGTACACCTGGTCAAGCAACCGCGGTTGCTTTAGGTGAAATTCAAAAGGATGCAAATAAAGATTTATTATATTTATATTTATATTATATTTATGATCAAAAACGGTACACGATAATGGTTTATCACCAGGATATGTCTTCATATGAGCTTCTAGTTTGTCCAGTCGATAGGTTTTGTAAGACCCAATCGGTTTAGCATCCCTATGCTTGGTCATATGCTGGATTAATCTGCTTTTAGTTAAGGTCTTATAATTGCATGTATTACAACGTAGCCTAGTTTTTAAATGTATGTATACTGTATTATCTTGCTGTTTTTTGGATTTATGCTTGCGTGTCCTTTTTGTGTTTTCGGTAGCATATTCTGTTGTGTAACCATCTTTTAATGTATGTGCATTAGAGGACTCTGAAGTATTAACTGCTTCATATCTGCCAGTTGTAGCCGTAAATGGTTTGAAATTCAACAGTAAAAGTGATTCCTCTTCCTCAGTTAGTTTGTCCAAGGTATCAAGACCCTCCTTGATATCTATGTATTCAAATGATTTCTCATGTGATGGAGTTGCCCTTATCTTATTATTCATTTTTGTTGTTAACCGTTCACAAGTACATTTTAATTTTTAAGGTTTTGGATACAAATATACATACAGCTCATAGACGCCAACATTAGAGCAGGAACATAAGTGAACGAATACGTCATCAGCACGTGAAGATAATCGAAAACTAATCGGGTTGAAGTTGAATGGACATTGAGTAACAAAATTAATTTTCCAGGTTTTCAGTGGAGGTTTAAATTAATAATCGAAAAAAATGCTTAAAAAGATCAAGATTTGTGTAGAAATAAGCTTGATATCGAGTGTTGTTAAGATTTACTTTTGTTACTGAACGCTGTAAATTTCTAAAACAGATAAAATAGTAAATCTTTCTCGTTGCGTGTTGTAAGCATTGGAGCTTTTGTCACAAACCGTTGTAGATTTATAATTGATATTGATTACTACAATCAAGATTAGAGTTCTTCTGTAAGAGTAGTAAAACTATGCGACTATGGACTCAAAGTAGGTGAATAGGTCAACTGGTCCCAAAGTCAATATGACTATGGACCCAAAGTAGGCCAGTATGTCAAACTGGTCCCAAAGTCAATGTTACTATGGACCCAATGTAAGTCAATCGACTAAAAACAACGTGATTATGGACCTAAAGTAGGTCATTCAACTAAAAGAGTGTAATACTTTGGTCTCGAAGTCAATGCGACTATGGACCCAAAGTAGGTCATACAACTGAGAGTGTGATACTTTGGTTCCAAAGTCTATGCGACTATCAAACCAATGTAGGTTAATGGTCGACTAATAGCTGTGTTAATTTAGAGCCAAAGTAGATCAGTCGACTTGAAATTGCTGCTGGTGCAAATACAATTGCATAATTGTGGTAGCCGTTTAGTTAGCAGTATACAGGCAAGGTTGCATAAAAAAAGGAAAAGGGAAAAGTGCTGCGCCAAGGGTATTCATTTCTGATTGAGTAAGCAAAGTTTGTTATCAATATAAATATGAAGCTTTAATTTGTTCGTCATTAAGATAAGAAGTGTAATTTAAGCATCATAAGTATGAATTTTGGTCATTTTATCAAAAGTACCCAACGCAAACCATTGACACATTGTAAAAACCTTATAGTGAAGCATAAGTATAAGGTTTTGAAAGTGGAATCAATAAAAACAAAATTTGGTGATCGTGTAATGATAGAAACAGAGGAATTTAAATGTATTTTACCGCTACGGTACTATGAATATCTCCAAGCCGATGGAATTAAGAAGTTAAACGATAGAATTTGTCCAAATAAAGATGTCTATATAATCAGTAAAGGCTCTACAGGAGTCACTGTCAATATAGAATTTTCCTAGTAATGTGAAGTGAAAACAAACGAAAGAAGAACACAATATATTTTTCTTTATTGAAATTTATAAAATATATAATAAGAAAATATAATGTTATGTACTCTAGAATAAACATATTATAATTTACCTAAGTTGTTTATATCTTCGTTTTCCAAATGAGCAAGCATCCCAAATATAAAGAACAGTTCTAACTCACTCCAAACTTTTCTTCTTTTAGCATTAAAATTTTTCGCTGCCTTTCTAACTCGCTCCAAACTTTCATTTCTGATTTGTTTTACAGAACACTCACAACTACAACTCTGAACGATAAAATATTACTTTATCGGTTCTGTAAGGGCTGCCATCTTCATCTTTGACGCGCGGTCGTTTCTGGTTGTTTTTCTTCTTGTTCACTAAAGAATTCAGAGGAAGGTTTGGATCAAGTAAATGCATTAAGAGAATTAAATCTATATTAAGCCAACGAATACATACTGTATTACTTCGGGTGTCATCAGGTCGTACTTGCAATTGGCGGATTTGCCCACGGAGCCAACGATTTTTTCCGGCATTTCATTTGCATTGACTATAAACTGCTCAATAATTTTAACCGACCACTATTATTATTCTTTCCTGACAAGAACAATTTTGAAAAAGTTTTCATTTTTTTGATTTGTTTACAGAACACACAACTACAACTTGACAAAAAAGATCGAACAATTATCACACATCTTGGGTATATAAAGTTATTAAACAACAAGAACGGCAGAATATTCAACCCATGTCAGCAAGAATTTTAATGCTAATGTATTGTCTAGATAACAATTGCAGAAATATGAAATCTGCAGAAAATTTAATAAACCCAGTCATGAAGAAATCTAAGCTTACATCCGCAGAAACAGTAATAAACCCAGTCATTAAGAAATTGAATGCTGACATCTGCAAAAAATAAATAAACCTAATAACAAGAAATTTAATGCTGACATCCGCAGAAACAGTAATAAACCCAGTCATCAAGAAATTGAATGCTGATGTCTGCAAAAAAATAAATAAACCTAATCAGCTAGAAATTTAATGCTCACATCCGCAGAAACAGTAATAAACCCAGTCATCAAGAAATTGAATGCTGACATCTGCAAAAAAATAAATAAACCTAATAAACAAGAAATTTAATGCTGACATCCGCAGAAACAGTAATAAACCCAGTCATCAAGAAATTTAATGCTGAAGTCTGCAAAAAAATAAATAAACCTAATAAGCAAAAAATTTAATGTTGACATCCGCAATTATAATTGATCAACGCAATCTAAGATTAGCTGGTTACTGGTTTCCCATAGATTTTAAACACATTAATTTCAGAAAAATAAATATTGCACGAGTTTGTACCTCAGTTATAAATTATACCATATTTAAAATTTTTTAAAAGTGCTATTCATTAAGAAATGTCAAATTAATGTTGTCAGTTGCAAAACCACAAGTTTTTTTATATATAAACAACTTGTTCGTAAGCCATATTGCAGCATCATGACAATAAAAAAATTCCGACGATGCGTGACTCATGTAATGAACTCTGTTATCAAAAAATAAAATACAAACTGCTTTCGATGTAAACGCAATTACCTACCTGTATATTCTAATTTGAATTTAATTAACTGTATAAAAGTCAATTTTTTTCAGTTTTACTGAAAAGTAAATTGAAATATTCTAGATTGAAAATATTTCAAATGAGTTCTCGGTAAAAACTTAATTGATGCATTGTAGATTTTATTCGCTTAGGATAAAGCAAAAAAAAAGTTTCAATTCACTGCAATTTAAAATTTCCCCAATAATCTAAAACTGATTCAGTATTAATGTATTAGTTATAATGGCCACTTGCACCGTTTTAAATATGAAACTAGACTTTAAACTAGGTTTAAATTATTAAACCCCCAAAATTGACAGTTTAATTTAATCTTGGATAGATGGATTTAAGCTCAGTTTACAGAACGGTGCAAAACAATTTTTGACTTTTAATCTGAGTTTAGCATTAAACGTGCTATGAGTTATTTAATATTACCTATAGATGCTCTCATTTTTTGTGACGGTTCAGAACAGCTGAAATTAAAAATGCACCTTATCTGGTGGCATAGCGTCGGCGTCAGTACGTAACTAGGGAAATGCAAATGCATGCATAAACTACAATCTAACAGAAGTTTAATACACTTTCGTTGAACAAGAAAACGCTTGTGGTGTGTGATTTTTTGTATTCAAGTACTTCAAATTACACAACAGAAAAATTCTAGGATAATTGCAGTAATGTTTTTGATACTGGTTTTAAACATTTGTGTACTAGTCACAACCAGAAAACGGCATTCTATTTTTTTTAAAGCAAACTTCTTATACAGGGTCTAGAATTGGATCACGCACCATAAGGATTTCCATGTTTAATTCTTAATGTTCAAATATTGGCTCCCCAAATTATTTTACAGAAAAAGTATAAATATGTTTCTTGTAGAGAAACAAATACCGAATCCAACCATATCATCACTTATTTTTCTACAAGAGTTAAATTGATTACTATTTTAGCAAAAATAGGTTGTAGAGTAGAATTTATTTAAGAAGAGCCTGTACGTCATCATGCTCACACTGTTAAAACCGTGTCAGATCAGTCCATTGTTTATAAATAGGTATGTTCGTTTAGCATTTTAGCGCCGTAGATAATTTGCTGTTAAATATCAATTGATATTTGTGATTTTCACATTCCATATTTATTTCTTACGCTTTCATAGTTTTTTTTTCTGTTTAAATTAAACCACCAACAAATAAAACGTGTTGACATCCTTATAACAATACAAGGAAGTATGGCTACATATCGATACCGTCCCAAATATGAAAAAAAAGGAACCAAGTATGGTTAGGTTATGATCACCCGTGATTTCATCTGATGGTCATAAAAAAATTAAAAGTATTTGAACTCCATTCGAGGTCGGATGAAAATTGAGTACAATCTCACGCATTTTCTCATTTAAATATTCAAAAACTTTTTGGCCAAAGCACTCATTTCGGATCATCCGATATTGTATGTCATTATAAGTAGGCTTAAGTCAAAGAATATATGGTTTAATTATCATACGTGTAGCAAGTGGAGCAAAATTATTGAAAACTAATATGTTGTATATCAAATTTTATATATTTATATATATATATATATATATATATATATATAATGTCAAAAATAACGACCTTTAATTTATATTCAAATGAGATATGTAACGGGTTTATAGGTCTATGTTACTTTATAGATTAAAACTCTTTGTCTTTAACCAAGCATTCGATTTTATTTAAAATCTTCATCAGGGTGCTGCAATATTATAACATCATTAAAATATAATAGATAAAATGACTTACAAAAACTGAAGTATTGGTGTAAGTACAAAAGCAGGAATGCAATAAAAATTTATAAATATAAATCAAAAAACACAAACGTAAACTAACATGTTAAACCTAAAAGTATATCGTCACAGTTTTTTGAAGTTATATGACTGAATGGTGACAGATGTTACTATAAGTTAGAATACAATGTTAATGTGATAAAAATATATAGTTTAATTTGGTGTTCTTATTCTACAATTGTTTCTATGTATATTACCTAGTTTTAAAATATACGAATATATTGCACTTAAACTGTCTGTATCCGATTTATAATTTAAGGCATTATTATTGTTTATGATATGTGTCATTTCAAGAAAAAGTCTCCCTTTGTAGTTAACTTCAGTATCTAAAATGTTAACCTTATTAAAGTCAGGTTGGTGATTATATTTTTTTGAATGATAGGCTAAGGCACACGAATCTTTTCTTATTTTACAGTTACTCCTATGTTGAACAATTCTGGACCGTAACCATTGAGAAGATTGTCCAATATAGATCTTATCGCAGTCCTTACAAGGAATGGAATAAATGATATTGGAATTGTTGAGCATAGGAGTCCTGTCTTTGATAACAGAAAATAAATGGTTGATTGTGAAAGGATTATATTTAGCAATTATGATAGAGTTATTCTGTAGGACATTTATTAATTTAAAAGTTAAGTTTTTTACCATAGGAAGTTTCTTGTAAGTAACATCGGTAGAGGGTGTTATATTCGAGGTAAGCTTTTTGTTGTGGACTGTGTTGAAAATGAGTTTTTTTGTTAAACTTTTAGGAAAACCATTATTGATAGCAATTTCTGTTAACAAATGTAAATTTTTAAAAAGTAAGGATGGATGTGAGATTTTGGTTATTCTATTTTTTAAACCTAAAAAAGTGTTAATCTTTTGATTGATACTATGATTAGAAAAGAAATTAATATATCTTCCTGAACTTGTACGTTTTCTGTACCAATCTAAAATAATTATATTTTCGGTGTTTCTGATTAGTTTGATATCCAGAAATGAGATTGTGTTATCGTGTTCTCTTTCTAAGGTGAATTGTATGTGCTTGTTAAAGTTATTAAAAATAGCTAAAGTTTCGTTAACTAAGTTTTCGGGTATTGCACAGATGACATCATCCACATACTTCTTAATAAAAGCTGGAGGAGTGGGAAGGTGGGGAATAACTTCATCAAAAAGATAATCCATAATTATGGTAGCAATGATAGAGCTGAGTGGGGAACCCATAGGTGCTCCAAAAACTTGTAGATAAAATTTGTTATTAAAAGTGAAATAGGTGTTGTGAAATATAAAACACAGTGTTTCAGTAAATAGTTCTAAAGTGAAGTCACAATGAAGTTTTATAATATCCCACTTGCTTGCAATAATTTGTAGTGCCAATTTCAAAGGGATGTTCGTGAAAAGTAACATAGACCTATAAACCCGTTACCTATCTCATTTGAATATATATATATATATATATATATATATATATATTGTAATGTAAAGGGGGGGGGTACAAGGCTTCTAAGGGTAGATTTGTGTTAAAAGGGGTGTATGCCAAACAACATGATTCATATATCAGATCCATAAATTCAAAAACTATATTTTGCCGTACTTTACATATGCTAAAGTATTTACCATTTTAGTTTGAAACGTATGTGCCAAAAGGTAAACCAAATGACTTGATGACGTTGATAAAATGCACGGTGCTCAAGGTTTTATATTAAGTTGAAATTTAATAAGCCATTGAAAGTACATTTGCCGTCTGAAAACCGGATGCGTCTACGGATGTCTACAATCAACCAAGCATCCAGGTCTTGTGTGAATTATTTTGCTTTTCATTTAAGTAGAATCAACTTTTGGACGAATTGTAAATTCAAAATTATAAGTGAATAGCAATATCAAATATAATTGGAGAATTGTGAAGTGGTTAGGACCAATGGTAGAATTTAGGAATGTATATAAAGACAATAGTGAAGGTATTTGTGACACAAAAGAAAGGACAAATTGTTATTGGATATTTTTATGTTTTTAAAATGTAATTAAGTAAGCTAGTTTTGTTGTGCTTATTGCCTAGTGAAGTAAACAAGGGAATTCTTTTCCGATTTAAATTTGTATAAAGACGTGTTTTTACAAATCTGCGTAAAAGTTGTGATATATTTTGATAAAATAAATGTGTTTGCATTTAAAATAGTCTGATTTATTAAAGTGGAGGTACAAGAAGCATCGGTGGTATAATAGCGACGATAAAAGAAGAGCATTTAGAGTGGTTATAATGCGACGGGAAAGCAACGAATAGTTAGTTAGATTTGAAACGAGATTGGAATTGGATTTGGAACGATATTGGTTTAAAGGCAGTAGGATGTTCGAGTGGTTATACAAGCGACGGCGAAGCAACGACGATATAAATAATTTTGGGAGTGATTTGGATATAGATAAAAGGCAGTAGGACATAGAGTGCACATCGAAGTTATAGCAGGGCATTGATTGATTTGGAACAGGACGGCAGGATAGATTTGGGATTGATTACGAAAAGGCGGAAGGATTAATTGGAGCACGAAGAGAGAAAATAGGAGAGCAGCAATTACAGGGGAAGATTCAACGCAGAAACAAAGGGAACACGGAAGGATTAACGCAGGGGTAGTAAATACAACGGTTTGTCAAAATTCTAAAATTCGGGTTATTCATTTCAGATTTGGGTCATCAAAAATGGTATTAAAACACCTGGAGGCGATACGCAAGTTCAACAGTGATTGTGAGTCCTTGTAAAGGCGCATACGGCGACTAAGATCGTGAGCCAGCAGCATTTTAAAAAAGGGCGTCAGCAAAGTATAATTCAGGTGAGTACCGTGCAATATCATAAAACGTCACACAAAAGTCAGAAATTGTATACATTAATAAATTTGGCACCAAGCTACGTTGATCAGTAAAATTTGGCATATACAGTAAAAATCTCATATAAAAGTAGTGAAACAAAAGAGTGTGCAGTTTGGTTGGGCAGTGCACATCTACTCACGATTGAACCCACGGTGAGTAGGTGAACACCCTGAGATAAAGAGTTCATATAGTCGAGGCATAATAATAGTAAACAGTTTAAATAAATAACCAACCAAACTTTACTAAAGCACATCATAAAGAAGTCATTCATTGAATATTAAAAATAGGGGCGACGACAAAAGTAGTGTATAAATAATTTATATTTAAATAAATAATAAAAGTAATATATATAAAAAGGGGGGGTGAGTCAGTAGAATATATATATATATATATATATATATATATATATATAAAATTAAGATTCGATTTTGGGTTTTACTTCGTCCAATGTAAAACCCAAAATCGAATCTTAATTTAATATTAATAACGTCCAGAAACAAAGAATCTATTATTATTATATATATATATATATATATATATATATATATATATATTGATATGATAACGCTACACGTCGATGTAATTATTCAAATAGTCTTCTTCTGACCACCACCGCTCTGTGTATTTTAATCTCCTGAAATTTTAAATCTGCTTCGGCTAGCCCAGTTTAAGTCACACAGAGTGTACAACGTTACGATAATCAAATAGTTTATCCCTTTTTCCCTAAAACTTTATCTGCTTTGAATGATAAAACGAAGTCGATTAATATTTGTATAATGAAAAAAGAAAAATGATTTACACTTCACAGCTTAATCTGTTTAACTGTATGATAAGATTAGCCCCTGAATCAAATAACTATAAATTTTAAATTTTTTATCTCCAAAATTTAAAATTCCTTTTTCTTATTTTAAAGCCAGCAAAATGTTGTTTGTGCTCTACTGGAAATTTCTCTGATCGTTCTAGATTTTTCCTTGTTTACGAAATTTTTCACGTATCAAAATAAATTTTTGTTGACTCTTTAAATAAAATATTCAAGTTTAAAATATGTTCAAAAATACTAAATAGAAAATAATGCCTTAATATGATCAATGTTCAATTATATTAAATAGTAAATAATGTCTTATGCTCTGACCTGTAGTTTTCCTTGAGCATCTTTCTGCTGCGTGCCATGGATCAGTACCCCAATATTGCTTTTAGTTGAGTTGCTTAGTTTCCAAGTTCTACCCCGTTGAATGTGATCTGTCGTAATGTCCTTAGATTTATTCTTAGAGTATTCTTAGAATTTCCTTAGAGCCTTGAGTTATAAATATTTTAGCTAAATTAATTAATAAATTTTTACTTACGTCTTCTAGAAAACCGCCAGGTTTGTCTCATTTTCACTATTTTCACTATAATTAATTCTAAATATTTTATAACTTCACTTTTCACAAAATTTTCATTGTTTAATTTGTATATTTAATCGTCGCGTAAATTCTTAAATATCAGCGATGCAGCTTGTATGAGGTTCAAACTAAGACTGTTCGCTTATCAGACTTCCACATTAAATAGCCTACATCCCATTTAAATTCATTGGTTTAGTTGAGCTGTTGTTCAAAGTGTATGACCAACCATCGATTGCTTTGGATATTCATGGGCTTTTACAGGTTTATCACTAATATTGCATTATTAAAACGATTCGTTGATCACGTAGGTACTCGTATATTTCTGGTTTGTATTTATTTTATAGCGTCTGTTTTGATGTTGTTACAGGAATTTCTAATTCGTTTTGGCATGTAATGTCACTTATGACGTTGTTTGCTAAGATAATACTTTTGGGATCTGACTAACTTCATGTAAAAAAATCACGTAGAACAAGTGACGTAAATTAACATATTTCTGTTTACATTTTTGCGTTTCCGAAACGTATTTATTTTAAAGGATGCGTTTCTTATCAGGACACTATGCTATCTGCTTTCATTATCGTTTGTTTAACGTGAATTGTATTATGATTTTTTAGGTTTTACTGCATTTCACGCGTATTAATTTATAATTTGTGAACATTTTTGGTTTAGGACAAGTTTGATTGCGTGTAGAGTTATTTCTTTTGCTGAATGTGTGCTTATTGTTGAATGATATGCTACTCAGCATTAATTAAAGTCACTTGCCATCCTTATGCAGGGTGTTAATTGTTTGCTCTTTGCATAATATACAAATTACGTATTTTTAATGCTAAATAAATGCGGTTTTCTAACTCCTAGTACTATTTACATGTATTGGGTAACCATTATAACTCAATATACCCCTAAATAACCCTCTATGTATATATATATATATATATATATATATATATATATATACATATATTTATATTATTTCGAAGTTAAACTGGTACTAAACTTGAGCTTCTCTGTTGGGTCGAAATAGTATTGCGTAGCCTGATTCCTAAAGCACATTCGAGCCCCACCTTTGGGAGTTATAGTATTGCGTGGTTTACTTTTTTAAAAGTTTGCCATAAATTAATGCGTAGCTACCTGTATAAAGTAAACTCCAACAATGTGGTTTGCCACGGATGCTCTGCTCCTGTCTGAAAAATACAACTAACTACACCACAAAAAGGAAAGTCGCTGCTACGGTAAATCTCGATTTATTCAGACAAAAATTATACACAAGAATCATCATCCAAAATCAAGTTCTCAGATTAATTGTGTTACCAGTTATCCCCTTTTTAAATAATACATTTTATCACATATTCCCAGCTTAATAATCATAAAAAGTAACAGGGCTTTATCACCAACCTTACGTTACCCTGGCATAATACGAGTTCATAGTAAAGCCTTTAATAAACCTTTAATAAAAAATTTCAGCACAACAAATTACAAAAATCTCTTTTACCTTGAACATAATAATATAGTACAACAATCAATTTAATAATCTAAATTCCCACTAAGCAAATATAGAAAATAATATCATAAAAGTTCAATTGTTAACTGTTTTTGATTCAATTATTTTTAGTTCCACAGCACATGCCCATAAAGTATAAAAGTCATTGCACATCAACTAAACACAAAAAGCACAATTTTTAAGAAACATCCGTTACCTGGATTTCTACTGCCAATGGATCTGCTCCCATACCATCAACGTCTGTGGTCTTTATCAATAGCTGCACCTTCAAGAATGTCCCCTAATCAAGACTGCACCAGCGGAAACTGCTACCTGCGACTTTATCCTCTCGATTACCAGGGACTTCCAAATCTCTCTATTACAGCTACATATCCCATTTACGGTAGATGAACAATCACGTCGTTCTGCCATCAACTTCTACTCCATTTAAAGTGCCTACTATGCATCCAACCAAATATCACGCAGTTGGTACTTATTTTCGTCTGCTACTATTTGCATTATTTAGAACTTTTTATAATACTTTTTTTGACAGCTGGACGAAACTCAACACCACTGGTGTTAGTTATATTTCAAACTCAAAAACTGTTGTTACTTGCAGATAAGTCAGCTGTAATCTCGTTCACTATTACTAACGTAGTTAGCGCGTAAAGAGAAGCGAGGATAAGAGAGAGCCCTACCACCAAATCCTTATCTTCATATATGTTTTTGTGCCCCTCTAAAGCTTCTAAATTCTCAAAATCCGTCGATACAAACAAACAAAGTTTTCTTGGTAAAGTTTCAACGGTTACCTAATTCTTAAAACCCCACACGCTAACGATCCCTTATTTCTCCGAAATTTTTATAACAAATATCAACTGCTATCCAAATCTCAGAATTTCGCACCGGCACAAACACTCTCACGTAGTTATTTTCCCTATATCTCCCGCAACGGACACTCACTTCTCGGAAATTTAGTCCTTACTAAAACAAGTTAATGTCAAAATACGTCTTCCGCAATACCCATATTATATCCATCTCCCTTTAACATACTCCCTCAATCTACTATTTCCTACCGTGTCTAACCCCCAATCTGTTTTTATCCCACTTCCTAGTCTGAACTCCAAATTTAACGAACTTTGTATTACATCTTTCTTTCTCTTACTCCTTCTGCCAAAATTAATATCTTTTCTGTAGTTAACCTCTTGCATGCCGAACCAACAAAATAACCCCACTCCAAATATGTCTATATTAACACCCTGTATTTTTTCTTACTCTGATTCATATTTAACCAAAAACCATTCTTCGTTGCGCTTGTTGTCCACCTGTAGCAGGAAATCAAACATTATTTTTTCTAACCAATATTCAAACTATACTTGTCTCCGTCCCATATCTACTTTATCTGATCGTCTTTCTTTGTTTTTCTGTTGACAAGTTTTATCTATCCTTGATGAAATACCCACTTTAAATAACATGCAAATAAGTTCAACTTCCTTCTTTCCATATGCATTAATATCTACTATCCTTATTTCAGGTATCGCCCCCCCCATGTTAAACAAGCACTTGGTACGTTACCGTCCTATTCTTACTTATACTGTGGGTAACCTTCCGTATTCTGTTTCGGTCCCTACATTTCTAACCGCCAACAATAAATCCCTTTTCCGTGGATATTGCCTACCACCCATCCTTGAACTCGATGTTTATTTGTCTTGTTTTATCTACAAATTATACTCGGAAAGGTATTAAAACTTTAACTGCCTGTTTGTCGTTGTACACAATCCTGAGAATTTCAACGATTTAAAATACTCACCCTCCTTGCTTGAAATCTTATAAGAGCGTTCTAACAAATACACCTCTTCACTATAACATATAATCGTCAACGTTTGGATTAAAAAACTTTACTTAGACAATAATTTAAATATGAAACAGAAATCGTTAAAGCTTTATATTTACACTCTATGCTACACTAATTACCTACAATGATTAAATATGTTTATGCTTCTTAAATATACGTCAAAGATATTTATATACGCTACTATAATTAGTATTCATGATTATACCCTTATACTAAACTGCATTTGAGCATCCTAAAATATCTTTGTAAAATTAAATCCTACACTAGTGATCTGCAAAAGCGTTACCAAGTGTTGCTTTCTGGTATTTACATATTGAAACTTAAAATAAATTGTGAAATAAATTATCTAACCCCATTTACCATTCAAATACTATAGAAATATATATATATATATATATATATATATATATATATATTATTACTCATATTTAGACCAGGGTAGAAAATTAAATAATCAAATCAAATAATTTTAATTACCGTGTATAAGGAATTTCATTAAATAATACGCTTTATTAAAACCTTGAAGCATAAATAAACTCGGTCGTTTCAGTAAAAATAAGAAATTTAAATTATCTATAAGACGCTTTACATCAAAAGAAGCAGTATTGAAAAGCGCAGTGGATAATTTAATTATTCCTAAACAAATGGAAATTACGTGCAAAGTTTATATTAATTAACCCTAGTTTAAGTAACCGGTAGTAAAACAAAGTGTACATATAATAATTAATATTTAAGGTGTATTCGCGAAAAAAATGAAAAGGATGGAAATCAATTTTAATTGGAGTTAATTAAACCGTTAATAACATATAATAAGCATAAAAAAACTTGTAAAAACCCAATAAAACGCAAATCGTAGAAGGGTATTTAAAATGTTACGTTTGAAAACACCTGCGTATTTTAAAAGGCAATTTCAGTTTAATTTGTTAGATAAACATGTCGATTCTAAGGATATTGGAAACGATCAGATGCTTTAGCAGGAAATACAGAACACCTGCGTATTTTTAAAAAAGCTCATTCTGCGTAAATTTGGCAAATAATTAATGTTTCAAAGAATCTTGGAGAAACCGGGACTTAGTATTTACGAGAATGTGCGATACGGGTTTATTAAACCCAGATAACAGTCCGCGTGGACTAAAATATAATCGATAATAAAGAATATAAATTTGCACCAATACGAACAGGTTAGAAAAGGAAAAGAAAATGCGTCAAGCAAAGACACATATTGTAAAGGGCGGGATTTAAGCAACGTCAAGGGGTTGCGATTGGTTAAAAATAGGATGCATATATCAGAGGTAGAACAACAATTTCTGTATAAAAGTAATTAGTTTTTCTCGGATAACTTTGCGGGCCGTGTTGAAATTTTCTGAGATCTCAATGGGGTGAGTACTAAATTCATAAAAATCGACGTGCAGGCTACAGACTGGGAACGTAGAATGAGGAATTCGTTGGAATTACCCGTTTTAGGGAACAAAGCGACGTGTCGGCTATTCGCTATATATACAGGCGGGAATATGTGTTTCTCTCTTAGACTCTTAGACTTTCGACGATTAGATGCGTTAAAAGCTCGTGCATCCGCGACTTGATATTAAACAGTGCATTTTAGTTTGATTAAATAATTTAAAGTGTGCTAGTACATTTTAGTGACTCAAAATAGTTGGTTATTTTACGTGCTAACATGAATGTACTTCAGTGCACTTAGACACAAGGTAATAAAAGTTTATTATCACGGTACCAATTAGTAAAATTTACAACGACAAATGTATACCCAAAAGTAGGCAGTTTTGGCGTATATTGGTAATATTGGTAAAAGGAAGTATGAATTTCTTTGCTATTTTGCGGGGTGTTAATGACTAAATGGTTCGTAAATGTGTCTGCATCCACTGAACCAGAGGCAGATATACACAGATGAGTTCCGGAAAAGCCTAGGAACAACTTTAAATTAATGGTGATGGAGAACATTTTAAAGCGTTGACAACATGAAGCTGTAAATAGAATCCGGTTGGAATGGTGTGATTTACAAAGGGACGATTACACTGAAGCTACGAGGACAATAACCTTCAGGTAAATTGTACTATTTTGTTTGACATTTTTGTGTGTATTGGATGACTTTATAATTGATTTACTTTAAATGGACATTAGTGGAATTTTTCTAACCATAAAAATTTAATTTTAAGATGAAATTTGCTTGTTTAAGTAAAAGGGTAATTTGTTTTGATGTTCGGGAATAGGATGAAACTTTGGGTAGGTCTTTGAGCTCAATTAGACAAACCTGGTTAATTAACGTAAAGGGTGGTAGATGCTCCTTTATACTCAGACTCCGGTCTGCTTATCTTGTTATATTAATTAGTAGGCATTCAACAAGGACTTTAATTTTGGATGCACAGTAAAATGATAATAAAATTAATCCGGAAATTCTTTTTAAAACTGAATTTTATGTTCAAATTTAATTTGAAAATTTAATGTATTCTGAATATTGATGTAAATAGAGTTAACGTTGATGTTTGTGGTAGGAATGTGTTGTTTAATTTTTATGATTGAGAATGGAAGTTATCTAGAAGAGCAGCCGAGGCGATTAACAGAAGGAATCAACGGACCAGGTAAGATACAAGGTTTCACAGCATTCTTGACGCCCAAACTGTGGGGCTCGAATGTTTTTTTTCCATAGAGGGCCAGTACCTAGAGATATGAGAAGTTTCACAGCATTCTTGGCGACCCAAAAGTGAGGCTCGAGTTCCAAATAAAATTTTTGTTATTTTATTCCAGGAAACTGGCGATCTGAGAGAGAGAGTTTCGGTGTGTGTATAAATTTAAGAGTATTTTAGAGTGTGTAGAGTGATTAGAACGTATGCAGAGAAAGGAGTGGTTAAGGAGTCAAGGAGTGGAAATTGGAAGTGACGATAGTGCATTGTGTGGGAAAATTTCGAAAATGGAAGAAGCAGGAGGCAGTAGAGATCAGTCGAGGACGGAATCAGGGGATCAAGGAAATGAGTTAATGATGAGAATGTTAGAGGAAATGCGATTAGCTAGGAGGAGTCCAACAGAAAATTAGAACTGCTAAGCGAAGAATCTAATAGAGCGAGGAGGAGTCCAACCAAAATTAGAGCAGATAAGCGGGAAAATTGAACAAAATACTAAAGAATTTACAGAATTTAAAGATAGTCTTACCGTGAAACTGGGGGAAGTAGAAAATAGGGTTGATAAAAATGAGCGTGATATTACAGGTCTTCGACAGGAAATGGGACATTTAAGGTCCGAAGTACGCATTTTTTGTGAAGAAGAGATTAATGTGAAAATGACTGAAGTGACGGACTCATGTAGGGATCAGTTAGGCAGGGTAGAACGTGAAGTTAGTAGTATTAAATACAACATGTCAAATTTAACGGGGGAAGGTCCCAGATTTTATACAGGTGGAGTATCATTGGACCAACACATGAAGTTTTATGGCGATAACAGAGTAAATCCACAAATTTTATTAATAGTGTAAGAAATCTAGTGGGAAATTTATTTGACGAACAGACTAAACTAAATACGATAAAGGCTTTATTAAAGGACAACGCGGAAGCATGGTACAATTTAGTAGGACAGGACATAGACACGTATCAGGACTTTGAAGACAAATTTTACAACATTACTGGAGTGATCACAAACAGGATCAGATTAGGGACGACTTGATTACAGGAAAATTTAAGGAGAGTTTGCAGGTTCTAGGAGCAATATGCCATCCGCAAGTACAGTGTGGCCAAACAACTGAATCCACCATTGACGGACAGACAGATTATCAAGTACCTATCACGACATTTTGAACAGGAAATTAGACAACACGTGGCCTTACAAAACATCACAGAACGGGAGACATTTTTAGAGTATTTGCAGAGATATGACGATGTATGTGTTGGACGGACAAGAGAGATACGAGAACGAAACGTTAACACAGTTAGGTTTGACAACAGGACACCGAATTATCCGAGACGGCCTGACTACAACAGAAATTTTCGACCGAATTGGGAACGACGAGGACAGGAATACAGGAGCAATAGTGCGACTAGGGGACCGACGCCAAGACCTAATTACACGCGACAGAACAGTTTACCGGAGGTAAACAGGACTGTAACCAGCACGCCGAATAGAGACAGGGACACGGATATTAACACGAGAAGGACGTACGCACAGGTTGTAGAAGGACAACCAGGACCAAGCACGGAAAACAGGATGGGACAGGATTTTTAGAACGCGACAGACCACTAGATTTCTGTGTAAATGTATATGAACATCCACGTGAATTTTTCAAAATTGAGGAGGAAGTAGAGCCAGAAACTGAGGAAAAATTATGTTTGCCAATTATTAATTTAGAAATTTTTGAAAATAATGTAGAAGTATTACTTGATACAGGGGCAGAGGCGAGTTTAATATCGGAGGAATTCGTCAGCAAAATTAGGGATAAGGTTTGTGATAGAATTATGCCTATAAAGCGTAGCCATTTAGTAGCTCCAAATAAAAGAAGTTTGCTGTAGTAAATAGTGTTGTGGTGCTTAGGATAGATATAGGAGGTTTAAGCTGTGAACAGGAGTTTGTAATTGTACCTGGACTGAAGTTTCAGAGCATTTTAGGTGTTGACTGTATGATGAAGTTAGGGTTTTGATAGATATGGAAAGGAAGGTAGTAAGGATTAAGGATAGGGTAGTGCCATGGAAGGGCAGTTATGAAGTCACAGAGGATGACACGGGGTTTAGTATTAATGTAGTAGAGGTAGAGGATGATGAAGTTAAACAGATCAACACGATAAGATGTCCAGAGGAAAGGAAGGTAGAGGTTCAAGCTTTAATACAAAAACATGCAAAAGTAGTGGGAGTAGAAGCAGCATATCAGGAGCAGGTGAAGGCGAAATTAAGTAAAGATGGCAAGTTTGTTTTTAATCAAGTAGATTTAAGGGATTCATTCTGGCGGATTCCATTACACAAGCATTCTAGCAGGTACAGAGGATTTTCCGTAGAGGGAAAATTTGATAATTTTAAAGTAGTATCGTTTGGTTTGTCGGCAGAAAAGGAAATGATAATGAATGAGAAACAGACAAGTGTAGGGACTGAAGAAGAAGTAATATTTAAGAGTCAGGATAAGAGGGATGATAAGTTTATTGTATGTGAGATAATAGAGATGTTAAGTATAGATATAGAAGGAGGAGAGATAGGGATGAAGAGTATTAGGTTGGTGAGAAGAAAGACTTGGAGGGTCAAGAAGAGAGTTAGATTTAAATAGGATAGGGATAGCATAGGTGTATATAAAGAGTAGAAGTAAGTGGTTATAGAAAATAAAGCTAGATATAGGACACATATGGGAGATAATTAGGAATAGGTTTAGGATGAGGATAAAGAGTAAATGTAGGAAGATAATAAGATAGGTTAAGTATAGATATTTTATATAAGATTAGTGGAGAGTTAGGAATAGAGTAAGAGTAGGATAGGCATATAGGATTAGGTAGGGGGAAGTAAAGTATAGTGAAGAGTAGTTAAAAGTTAGGAATAGGATAGGTATATAGGATGTATATAGGATTAGATGGATAAGTAGGATGAAGTTAGGGATAATTTCAGTTTATAGAAGTAGGTGAGAGTTAGGAATAGGATAGGGATATAGGATAGGTGTAAATATTTTTGGATTGGAGACAAAGTAGGTAAGTTAGATAGATAAGGATAGAGAGAGATAGGCAAAATTTTGTAAAGATTTTTGGCAGTCTAAATATTTGATATTTGCATTCAAATAAGTGGGATTATTTGTATTCAAATAGGGGAAAATACTCATATTTAGACCAGGGTAGAAAATTAAATAATCAAATCAAATAATTTTAATTACCGTGTATAAGGAATTTCATTAAATAATACGCTTTATTAAAACCTTGAAGCATAAATAAACTCGGTCGTTTCAGTAAAAATAAGAAATTTAAATTATCTATAAGACGCTTTACATCAAAAGAAGCAGTATTGAAAAGCGCAGTGGATAATTTAATTATTCCTAAACAAATGGAAATTACGTGCAAAGTTTATATTAATTAACCCTAGTTTAAGTAACCGGTAGTAAAACAAAGTGTACATATAATAATTAATATTTAAGGTGTATTCGCGAAAAAAATGAAAAGGATGGAAATCAATTTTAATTGGAGTTAATTAAACCGTTAATAACATATAATAAGCATAAAAAAACTTGTAAAAACCCAATAAAACGCAAATCGTAGAAGGGTATTTAAAATGTTACGTTTGAAAACACCTGCGTATTTTAAAAGGCAATTTCAGTTTAATTTGTTAGATAAACATGTCGATTCTAAGGATATTGGAAACGATCAGATGCTTTAGCAGGAAATACAGAACACCTGCGTATTTTTAAAAAAGCTCATTCTGCGTAAATTTGGCAAATAATTAATGTTTCAAAGAATCTTGGAGAAACCGGGACTTAGTATTTACGAGAATGTGCGATACGGGTTTATTAAACCCAGATAACAGTCCGCGTGGACTAAAATATAATCGATAATAAAGAATATAAATTTGCACCAATACGAACAGGTTAGAAAAGGAAAAAGAAAATGCGTCAAGCAAAGACACATATTGTAAAAGGGCGGGATTTAAGCAACGTCAAGGGGCTGCGATTGGTTAAAATAGGATGCATATATCAGAGGTAGAACAACAATTTCTGTATAAAAGTAATTAGTTTTTCTCGGATAACTTTGCGGGCCGTGTTGAAATTTTCTGAGATCTCAATGGGGTGAGTACTAAATTCATAAAATCGACGTGCAGGCTACAGACTGGGAACGTAGAATGAGGAATTCGTTGGAATTACCCGTTTTAGGGAACAAAGCGACGTGTCGGCTATTCGCTATATATACAGGCGGGAATATGTGTTCTCTCTCTTAGACTCTTAGACTTTCGACGATTAGATGCGTTAAAAGCTCGTGCATCCGCGACTTGATATTAAACAGTGCATTTTAGTTTGATTAAATAATTTAAAGTGTGCTAGTACATTTTAGTGACTTAAAATAGTTGGTTATTTTACGTGCTAACATGAATGTACTTCAGTGCACTTAGACACAAGGTAATAAAAGTTTATTATCACGGTACCAATTAGTAAAATTTACAACGACAAATGTATACCCAAAAGTAGGCAGTTTTGGCGTATATTGGTAATATTGGTAAAAGGAAGTATGAATTTCTTTGCTATTTTGCGGGGGTGTTAATGACTAAATGGTTCGTAAATGTGTCTGCATCCACTGAACCAGAGGCAGATATACACAGATGAGTTCCGGAAAAGCCTAGGAACAACTTTAAATTAATGGTGATGGAGAACATTTTTAAAGCGTTGACAACATGAAGCTGTAAATAGAATCCGGTTGGAATGGTGTGATTTACAAAAGGGACGATTACACTGAAGCTACGAGGACAATAACCTTCAGGTAAATTGTACTATTTTGTTTGACATTTTGTGTGTATTGGATGACTTTATAATTGATTTACTTTAAATGGACATTAGTGGAATTTTTCTAACCATAAAAATTTAATTTTAAGATGAAATTTGCTTGTTTAAGTAAAAGGGTAATTTGTTTTGATGTTCGGGAATAGGATGAAACTTTGGGTAGGTCTTTGAGCTCAATTAGACAAACCTGGTTAATTAACGTAAAGGGTGGTAGATGCTCCTTTATACTCAGACTCCGGTCTGCTTATCTTGTTATATTAATTAGTAGGCATTCAACAAGGACTTTAATTTTGGATGCACAGTAAAATGACAATAAAATTAATCCGGAAATTCTTTTTAAAACTGAATTTTATGTTCAAATTTAATTTGAAAATTTAATGTATTCTGAATATTGATGTAAATAGAGTTGACGTTGATGTTTGTGGTAGGAATGTGTTGTTTAATTTTTATGATTGAGAATGGAAGTTATCTAGAAGAGCAGCCGAGGCGATTAACAGAAGGAATCAACGGACCAGGTAAGATACAAGGTTTCACAGCATTCTTGACGCCCAAACTGTGGGGCTCGAATGTTTTTTTTCCATAGAGGGCCAGTACCTAGAGATATGAGAAGTTTCACAGCAATATATATATATATATATATATATATATATATATTGCTGTGTTCCATTTTAAAATCGAGCCTCACGAATTGGATGCCAAAGAATGCTGTGAAACCTACAAAGTTATTAAATTACCTGGTTCGTTGACTTTCTTCTGTTAATCGCCTCAGCTGCTCACCTAGATAACTTTCATCCTCATTCATAAAAAAAAACAAACACATTCCTACCACAAACACGAACGTTAACTCTATTTACATCAATATTCACAATACATTAAAATTTCAAAATTAAATTTTGGCATAAATTTCAGTATCAGAAATTTTCAAGATTACATTTATTATCATTTAAATGTGCATCCTGAATTAAAGTCCTTGTTGGATGCCTACTAATTAATGTAACAATATATGCAGACCGGAGTCTGAGTACAAAGGGAGCATCTACCACCCCTTTACGTTAATTAACCAGGTTCGTCTAATTGAGCTCAAAGACATACCCAAATTTTCATCATAATTCAGAACATCAATACTAAATACCCCTTTCTACTTAAACAAGCAAATTTCATCTTAAAATTAAAATTTTATGGTTAGTACAATTTCACTAATGTCCATTTAAAGTAAATCAATTATAAAGTTATTCAACACACACAAAAATATCAAAGTTCAAACAAAATAGTATAAATTACCTGAAGGTTACTGCACTCGTAGCTTCAATGTACATCGTCCCTTTTGTTAATCACACCATTCCAACTGGATTATATTTACAGCTTCTGACTCTCAACGCTTTTCAAATTTTCTCCATCACCATTTATTTAAAGTTGTTTCTGGGCTTTTCCAGAACTCATCTGTGTATATGTGACCCTTGTTTTGTGGATCCAGACACATTTATGAACCATTTAATCATTAACACCCCCGAAAAATAGCAAAGAAATTCATACTTCTTTCACCAATATACGCCAAAACTGCCTACTTTTGTGTATACATTTGTCGTTGTAAATTTTACTAATTGGTACAGTGATACTAAATTTTATTACCTTGTATCTAAGTGCACTCAAGTACATTCATGTTAGCACGTAAATAACAAACTGTTTTAAATCACCAAAATATACGAGCAAACTTTAAATTATTCTATCAAACTAAAATGCACTGTTTAACGTCTTGAATCAAGTCGCGGATGTAAGAGAGCTTGTTTATATTCACCTCGGTATATATAGCGGTTAGCCTGTCTGTCGGTCGAGTCCTCAAAACGGGCAATTCTAAAGAATTTCGCATGCTAGGTTCCCAGTCCGTAGCCTGTGCGTCGGTTTTTACGAATTTTGTACTCGCCCCAGTTAATTCTCAGAAAATTTCCACACGGCACGCAACGTCTGAGAATACCTAATTAAATTTTATACAGAAATAATTGTTTCTACCTCTGATATTTGCATCTTATTTTCAACCAATCGTGACCCTCGTGACGTTGCTCATATCACGCCTTTAACTATATGTGCCTCTGTCTTACGCACATTATCTTTCCTTCTCTAACCTGTTCTTAGTGGTGCAAATTGATATTCCTTACTATCGATTATTTCAGTCCATGTGGACTATCTGGGTTAAATAACCCCGTATCGCGCCTTCCCGTGAATATTAAGCCCCGGTTTCTCCAAGATTCTTTGTAACCATTAATTATCTGCAAAATTTACGCCGAATGAGCTTTTTAAACTACGCAGGTGTTCAAACATACTATTAATTCTCAGAGCCTTATTCCGTGGTATTTTAATCTTGGATTTTCACAGACTTTTATAGATATTATATGTTACTAACGGTTCAATTAACTTCAATTAAAATTAATACCCTTTAAATTTTCGTGAATCCTAACTAAATATTAATTATTATCTGTACGTTTTGTTTAATACCGGTTACTTAAAATAGGCTTAATTAATATAAATTTTGCACGTAATTTCCATTTGTTTCTTTCCTCGGAATAATTACATTACACGTAGAGCTTGTTAATACTGTTTCTTTTGATATAAAGCGTCTTGTACATGATTTAAATCTCTTATTTTTACTGAAACGAATGAATTTTTATTCTCCACGGTGTTTTAATAAAGCGTATTATCTAATAAAATTCCTTATACACGGTGATTAAAATTATTTGATGTGATTATTTAATTTTCTACCCTGGTCTAAATATGAGTATTTTCCCCCTATTTGAATACAAATAATCTCACTTATTTGAATGCAAATATAAAGCATTTAGACTGCCAAAAAATATTTAGAAAAAAAAATTGCCTATCTCTCTCTATCCTTATCTATCTAACTTACCTACTTTGTCTCCAATCCAAAAAAAATATTTACACCTGTCCTATATCCCTATCCTATTCCTAACTCTCACCTAATTTTATAAACTGAAATTATCCCTAACTTCATCCTACTTATCCATCTAATCCTATATACATCCTATATACCTATCCTATTCCTAACTTTTTAACTAATCTTCACTATACTTTACTTCCCCCTAACTTCTTATATACCTATCCTATTCTTGTTCTATTCCTACATTTCCTCTTTATTCTCATCCTAAACCTATTTCTACTTATCTCCCATATTTATCCTATACCTAGCTTTATTTTCTATAACTATACTAAAATTCACCTATCTCTATTCTTTGTTCATCAAGTTATTTAAATCTAACTCTCTTCTTCACCCTCCAAGTCTTTCTTCTCACCAACCTAATACTCTTCATCCCTATTTCTCCCCCTTCTATATCTATACTTAACATCCCTGTTATCTCACATACAATAAACTTATCATCCCTATTATCCTTACTCTTAAATATTACTTCTTCTTCAGTCCCTACACTTGTCTGTTTCTCATTTATTATTGTTTCCCTTTCTGCCGACAAACCAAACGATACTACCTTAAAATTATCGATTTTTCTCTCTACGGAAAATCCTATGTACCTTCTAGAATGCTTGTGTAATGGAATCCGCCAGAATGAATTCCTTAAATCTACTTTATTAAAAACAAACTTGCCATCTTTACTTAATTCCGCCTTCACCTGCTCCTGATATGCTGCTGTTGCTTCTACCCCCAATAATTCTGCATGTTTTTGTACTAAAGCTTGAACCTCTACTATCCTATCCTCTGGACATCTTATTGTGTTGATCTGTTTACCTTCATCATCCTCTAACTCTACTACATTAATATTCAACCCCGTGTCATCCTCTGTGACTTCATAACTGCCCTTTCATGGCACTACCCTATCTTTAATCCTTACTACCTTCCTTTCCATATCTATCAAAACCCCTAACTTCATCATACAGTCAACACCTAAAATGCTCTGAAACTTCAGTCCAGGTACAATTACAAACTCCTGTTCACAGCTTAAACCTCCTATATCTATCCTAAGCACCACAACACTATTTACTACAGCAAACTTCTTTTTATTTGGAGCTACTAAATGGCTACGCTTTATAGGCATAATTCTATCACAAACCTTATCCCTAATTTTGCTGACGAATTCCTCCGATATTAAACTCGCCTCTGCCCCTGTATCAAGTAATACTTCTACATTATTCTCAAAAATTTCTAAATTAATAATTGGCAAACATAAATTTTCCTTAGTTTCTGGCTCTACTTCCTCCTCAATTTTGAAAAATTCCCGTAGAAGTTCATATACATTTACACTGAAATCTAGTGGTCTGTCGCGTTCTAAAAATCCTGTCCAGGACTGTTTTCCCTACTCGGTCCTGGTCTAGCCGTCACCTCAGCGTATGTCCTAGGCGTTTCCACTCGTTCCGTGTCTGTATTAGCAGTCCCGCTCATGTCTGGTGAACTATTCATTCTGGTAGGTCCCGGTCTCGGTGCAGGTCCCCTTCCTAAACTATTACTTCTAACGTATGGTCGTCGCTGTTCCCAATTCTGTCGCTGGTATCCGTAACTATTCCCCGTCTAGGTAGTTGTCCCGTCTATTGTCAAACCTAACTGTGTTGATCTGTCTTTCCTGTTATCCCGAGGTCGTCCACTACTTACGTCGTCGTACCTCTGCAAGTATTCTAGAAACATTTCTCTGTCCACTATGTTCTGTAGTGCTACGTGCTGTCTTATTTCTACCTCGAAGTGTCGTGATAAATACTTAATAATTTGTCGGTCCGTCAGTGGTGGGTTCAGTTGCTTTGCTATGATATACTTGCGTATAGCATATTGCTCCTACTTCCTGAAAATTCTCCTTAAATTTCCTGTGATTAAGTCGTCTCGTACCTGGTCTTGTCTGTGGTCACTCCAGTAGTGCTTTAAAAATTTGTTTTCAAAGTCCTGATACGTGTCTATGTCCTGTCCTACTAAATTGTACCATGCTTCCGCATTGTCCTTTAATAAAGCATTTATCGTATTCAGTTTAGTTTGTTCGTCAAATAAATTTCCCACTAGATTTCTTACACTATTAATAAAAATTTGTGGATTTACCCTGTTATCGCCATAAAACTTCATGTGTTGGTCCAATGATACTCCACCTGTATAAAATCTGGGACCATCCCCCGTTAAACTTGACACGTTGTATTTAATACTACTAACTTCGCGTTCTACCCTGCCTAACTGATCCCTACATGAGTCCGTTACTTCAGTCATTTTATATTAATCTCTTCTTCACAAAAATGCGTACTTCGGACCTTAAATGTCCCATTTCCTGTCGAAGACCTGTAATATCACGCTCATTTTATCAACCCTATTTTCAACTTCCCCATCTTTACGGTAAGACTATTTTAAATTCTGAAACTTCTTGATTCGTCTTATCTATTTTCTGACTAATCTCCTCTAACTTCCTGTTCGATTCTTCACTCATTTGCTCAAATTTTCGATTTGAGTCCTCTCTAACCCCACTTAACGTCTCATTCATTCTTTCAAGCATCCTCATTATCATCTCGTTTCCTTGATCCCCTGATTCCGTCCTCGACTGATCTCTACTGCCTCCAGCTTCTTCCATTTTCGAATTTTTCTCACCCAATGCACTATCGTTACTTCCAATTTCCACTCCTTAACTCCTTAACCACTCCTTTCTCTGCATACGTTCTAATCACTCACACACACTCTAAAATACTCTTAAATTTATACACACACAGAAACTCTCTCTCTTAGATCGCCAGTTTCCTGGAATAAAATCACAAAAATTTTATTTGGAACTCGAGCCTCACTTTTGGGTCGCCAAATTTGCTGTGTAATGCTCCTTTGCATGCGGGAACTGGCCCTTAAAAAAAACATTCGAGCCCCACAGATTGGGCGCCATATTTGCTGTGAAACCATCAAACTCCGGGTACTCCGCTTTAAGAATCGACCCCTACGAATTGGATGCCAAAGAATGCTGTGAAACCTACAAAGTTATTAAATTACCAGGTTCGTTGACTTTCTTCTGTTAATCGCCTCGGCTGCTCCCCTAGATAACTTTCATCCTCATTCATAAAAAAAACACATTCCTACCACAAACACGAACGTTAACTCTATTTACATCAATATTTACAATACATTAAAATTTCAAAATTAAATTTTGGCATAAATTTCAGTATCAGAAATTTTCAAGATTACATTTATTATCATTTAAATGTGCATCCTGAATTAAAGTCCTTGTTGGATGCCTACTAATTAATGTAACAATATATGCAGACCGGAGTCTGAGTACAAAGGGAGCATCTACCACCCCTTTACGTTAATTAACCAGGTTCGTCTAATTGAGCTCAAAGACATACCCAAATTTTCATCATAATTCAGAACATCAAAACTAAATACCCCTTTCTACTTAAACAAGCAAATTTCATCTTAAAATTAAAATTTTATGGTTAGTACAACTTCACTAATGTCCATTTAAAGTAAATCAATTATAAAGTTATTCAACACACACAAAAATATCAAAGTTCAAACAAAATAGTATAAATTACCTGAAGGTTACTGCACTCGTAGCTTCAATGTACATCGTCCCTTTTGTTAATCACACCATTCCAACTGGGTTATATTTACGGCTTCTGATTCTCAACGCTTTTAAAATTTTCTCCACCACCATTCATCTAAAGTTGTTTCAGGGCTTTTCCGGAACTCATCTGTGTATATCTGAACCTTGTTTTGTGGATCCAGACACGTTTATGAACCATTTAATTATTAACACCCCCGAAAAATAGCAAAGAAATTCATACTTCTTTCACAAATATACGCCAAAACTGCCTACTTTTGTGTATTCATTTGTCGTTGCAGATTTGACTAATTGGTACAGTGATACTAAACTTTATTACCTTGTATCTTCTTTTCTAAGTGCACTAAATTACATTCATTGTAACACGTAAAGAACAAACTGTTTTAAATCACCAAAATATACGAGCAAACTGTTTAAATTAT
Source organism: Platerodrilus igneus (assembly GCA_036346225.1). Taxonomy (NCBI): domain Eukaryota; kingdom Metazoa; phylum Arthropoda; class Insecta; order Coleoptera; family Lycidae; genus Platerodrilus; species Platerodrilus igneus. The sequence goes on from JARFIW010001167.1 coordinate 2,924,146, forward strand.
TCTATCAAACTCGGAAAACTAAAAGCACTGTTTAACGCATTGAATCAAGTCGAAAATCTAAGAGAGCTTGTTCATATTAACCTGGGTATATATAGAGGTTAGCCCGTCTGTCGGTCTTGTCCCCAAAACGGACAATTCTTCAGAATTTCGCATGCTAGGTTCCCATTCCACAGCCCGGCATGCGATTTTTACGAAATTTGCACTCGCATCAGTTAAATCTCAGAAATTTCGACACGGCTCGCAACGTCTGAAATAACTAATTAATTTTATACAAAATGTTATTTCTACCTCTCAAGTTTGCCTCTTATTTTCAACCAATCGCAACCCAGTGACGTTGCTCCACTCACGCCTTTTACTATATGTGTCTCAGTCTTGCGCATATTATCTGTCTCTATCTACCCTGTTCTTATTGGTGCAAATTGATATTCTTTATTATCGATTATTTCAGTCCATGTGGACTGTGAAATAACCCACCTTTAGCATTTCTCGTAACTATTAAGCTACGGTTTCTCCAAGATTCTCTGTAACCATTTGTTATCTGCCAAATTTACGCAGAATGAGCCTTTTTAAAAATACGCAGGTGTTCAAACATAATACTTTTAAATAACACTTCTACGGTTTGCATTTTATTGGGTTTTTACAAGTTTTTATAGATACTATATGTTACTAATGGTTCAATTAACTCCAATTAAAATAATACCCTTTAATTTTTAGTGACTCCTAATCAAATATTAATTATTATCTGAACATTTTGTTTAATACCGGTTACTTAAAATTGAGTTAATTAATATAAATTTTGCACGTAATTTCTATTTGTTTCTTTACTAGGAATAATTAAATTATACGTAGAGCTTTTTAATACTGCTTCTTTTTTTTTTATATATATATATATATAGCAAGCGTCTTGTACATAATTTAACTCCCTTATTTTTAATAAAATGAATGGATTTTTATGCTTCACGGTTTTAATAACGCGTACCTTTTCCCAAAGCTTCTACACGGTGATTAAAATTATTTGATGTGATTATTTAATTTTCTACCCTGGTCTAAATATGAGTAATATATATATATATATATATATATATATATATATATATAAACGTGATAAAGGATTACGGGAAGTCATTGAAACCCAAATTCTACAAATAAATCCCACCAAAATATAAAAGAACCCAGAAAGAAACGGAAATTTGACTAATTCATGGTTACACCCTGTAAAATACAAGCGTAATTTTATTCTTTAAAATGCCATGAAAAATTGCAAATTGTGGGTGTATAAATAATCACTCTGTATGATATATCCATATTGTAACTACATAGTGAATAACGTAAGTTGTGTATGTAAAAATAATTAATTGTAAGATACCGTAAAACGCATTAAATGCGAATCCAAATTGATCGTTTTAAATACAATACAATAAATACAGTCATTTATTTTCACTTATTAGTTATCAATACATTTTTGATGAAAATGTTTTTGATTTGCTGCAAATAGCACTAGCTTTATGCAGTTTGCTTAAGAAACTATAATCTTGTTTAAAAAAACTCAATTTTAATATTAATTTTGTGTACTGAAACACTAAAGCAAAATTTTTTATAAAATGCAGCCCCGTTTGCACTAAAAAGCAATTAATGTTTACATTAATTACACCATGAATTACAGAAATTAATTTTAAATAAAGAATTTTCTAGAATACTAGGAACATAAAGGATGAGTCATCGGTATTTAAAACTATGTGAATATCTAATTAATAAAGAAAACATTTATTCCGAGAAGTAGCCGGTATTTGAAAACCCACAAAATCCTTGAATATCCGATAAAATTTATTATCTTTTGCAATAGTATATGTGTTAAACAAAAACAGGACAAACAGCGCGCGCCACAAATAACTGGAACGAAATTACGAAATAATAAACGCAGCGATTTTAGACGCTAATGAATTTTTCTGGGACAAATTGCATCATAATGTTCCATACTATTCTACGACCTTCTAGAAAATAGATAATTTGTACACAAGGAAACGTTTATTAAAAACTGGTATTCATTGGATTGGCATTCATTATTCGATTCTTAAATTACATGGCGAAATGTTATTTTGATTTTAAGCCACAAGCTGTTACTTTGCGAAAATGATATTTGAAGTATGCAGTAAGCATACTGTATTTTAATAATTATTATGTTACAATGTATATAGATGTGATGTTTTAAACGCAAATTACAAAAAAATTAAGTTATTAAATTACAATGAAGAGGAAAGATTCTTCAATATAACGCTATTTTAAAGGATTTATTAAATAATTAAGTAGAAGATTTAGGCAAAATGTACTTTGGTAATTTCTGTTTGAAAGGAGGATTATAAATAAGAAAAATTTTGTAAGCCGATTTGACGTCAATTTAATACAAGAAAATTTTTAATTACGAGGGGCGTTTTCGTGGATTTTGCAAGTATTACTTTTAGATTTATTGTTAACTGATATTGGAGTATTTGTATTTAACTTAAGGTAGAATAATAAGTGTTAATCAAATAACATTTTTTGGTAATGGATTTTTACCAGGAAAATTTGTTTCAGAGTTAGAAATAATCTAACCTTTTTAATAGATTATCTGTCAAGAATTTTTTGCCAAAACAAATCTTAAAAGCGTGAAAATAATCATAACTAGGCAAACCATCCACAAAAGAAGAAGTTTAATTCTGTAAATTTAAAATAAGGTAAGAATCTTTTCTTTAGTAATAAATACTTCTTAAAAATTATTTTATGTTTGAAAGAAACGATGTTGTAAATGTTCTATATGCTTTTGTATGAGAGAAAATATTTCATACTGTATAAATGCTTTGTGATATTTGTGTTTGATTTCATTTTGAAAACTCCGTTAATTCCGTTGAGCTAGTCGGGCAAAGTTAAGGAAGGTAAGTAAACAATTTCAAATTTTACAAATTGCTGTATCGGTAACACAGCACTCTTTTAGTGACGTTCTCAGTGTGGCCTTATCACAGTCACAGCAGTTTTTCAGTGGCGCCACAACGTGCGGCATTATCACATCACCCTTTTAGCGACGCTCCAAAGCGCGGCCTTGTCATAGCACCCTTTCAACGACGCCCAACTGAGGCTGAGGCATTGCCACAGCAATATATATATATATATATATATATATTGCTGTGATACCCGATTTTAGGATTAACGAGCCCCTACGATGGGCGTCATAAAATTCTATGTTTTTAGCTCCAGCGTTGGGCCGTCATAAAATTTGCTATGTTTTGCTTTATGATTGGTGTGTCATTAAATTTGCTGTGATATTAGCTGTTTGATTCCTTTATTATTTTAAGCCCTTATGTTAAGAAATGTTAATTTAGGCCTTTACTCCGAATAGATATTATTGAATCAAATATAGCAATTTTATAATACACAATATAATCATTGATAATATTTACAACTCTCAAAATTTTCCCTTTTTACAGAATATCTACATATACCAAATTTATAGTTTTCTGAAAGTCATCAAAAATATCTTTTACTTATTCAGGGACCTTCGAACGTTCCAAGATACCTAGTGCCTTGTTATAAATTGTTAAGTAACCCTTTTGTTGACTCTTACAAATACACAATGTAACAAATATTAAATCAAAAACAGTTTTCAATAATAAAGTGCATTAAAATTGCTAACCTGGAACAGGTTCTGTAGTTCCATTCTAGTTCATGATCTGCATCCCCTTTCTGTGTCCGCTTTCTTTATTAATGTGCCTGCCCCGTAAATTGTTTCCAATTAAAATCATACCAAGTCAGAATACGTCCAAATTAGAATACTTTTATTTTTAAACTATCTCCAAAATTTGAGAATGTTCAAATTTCGGAGTTCCAAATTAAAGTCGTCTTAAATGTCCCAAATTGGAGCCATCTCAATCAAAATATGTCTCTAATTTAAAGTCGAAATTAAAGGTCGATATTAAAAACCAAAATTAAAGTCCAGATTGAAATTAAAAGTCAATATTAAAATCCAGATTGAAATTAAAAGCCTTGTTTCGTTAATATTAGAAAGCTTAAACAACAATGGTCTTCAAGAATCTTTACCCCTCTACCAAAGGAAACCATTATTTAGCTTCAAATATAAATAGACTCTTCATTGCAAATTGAAACATCACAAACTGACTATTATTTACAAGTATTAAATGATACATTTCTAAAAGATCAATATAGCGAAATTACATAGGTGGCTCAATAGCAGTAAAATGAATTACGGATCCCTTATAAGTGATAGAAACTAGTAGCTTCAATAAACAACCAATATTTAGGTTTCACAATTGCACTACGAAATAAATTCCCAATAAGGATGATTTCAAAATCATAAAATATTCGAAGCTCTTTACTTCATTCTTATGTTAGCATTATGTTTTACTATCTCTCCAACTGACAAAACTCGAAAGTATTAAGGAAAATCTCCTACCCTATCGCTCGAAACAATGGAACTATTTATACCACGGTTCTAAATAAGAATAAGTCTTTATTTCTTCAACTTTTAATTACAGCATCTACACAACAGATGTCTGCGCAAGTATCCTGTTATTATTTCCAAAGTGATCTTAATAACCTTACTAAAAATTTGTTTACATTTTTAATAAGAGACAATTATATATCTAATTAAAGGTCTATTATTCTATAAGCAATTATATATATATATATATATATATATATATATATATATTTACTACGTGTAAAAAGCTACATTATGTTACAGAAATAGTTAATTGCTTAAAAATGGTAGTTATTTATGCAATGAATAAAGTGACACGTTACAAAGTCATTGAGCTGCAAAATTTTGTCAGAAAGGCCATCAACAACGGAAAAAAGCTAAAGTTCTCCCAATATTTAAATTTTAACCTCTATAAACTATTTAATATATTTACGTGCAAAACAAATATTCTTTAAGCACACTTAGTGTTATAATGCCACTTAGGAACAAAGCCCAACTTTAATCCGTGTGTAAATAATGATTTTCTAAAAAATACCTTTTATGCAAGTTTTATTGCATTTATAAATCATAAGAATGAAGCCTAATTTTAAAATTGGCATGATAGTGTTACTTTAAAATCCGTGTGTAAATATTCTTTAAAACACGTTTTATTTACCACAAACAAGTTTTTGTGCATTTATCGTAGAAAGTGTTGCTACGTATATTGACGTATCTGGCAGAACAATGTAAGAAGGCCCGGGCTCAGTTGTTGAGTAGGCGGGGTTTTATAACTACCAAAAAAAAAGAAACCTAAAGGGAAAACCACCAGCAAAAATATACTCGCACTCATTCATAAATCACAACAAAAAATACACAAAAAACTTATAATTAAACAAAATATTTTATAGAAATGAAAACCAATAACTACAATGTAATTCAACAAGAAAATCCAAAAGAAAGCATTTTTGTTTCCAAGGGCGAACTATCGTTTTTAGGTACTACCCTAATTTAAGTACTAAGAAAAAAAAACAAAATTACCCCTCCAAAAACAACAGCTCTGAAACATGATCGTTATCCTAGAATCAACTATATACAATAAATCACGTATTAATTACGTAACTGAAATTACTCAATTAACCCCTAAAATATATTAATATATAAATTTTTTCATGAGGACTAACTATCAACTTTTTTGTATTACATTATGTTACACGTTTTATTGTATTCATTAGGCATACTTCTAAATATTACATAAAAATCTAGAGTGAGTATTATATTGTTAAAATAATTTAGAAAAAAAATCTTTAATAATCATTGCGTAAAACTTCTTTTTACCACACACCAAAGAACGAATCAACACTCACCCCAAAGTCGAGGATGGTGAGCCGTTAAGTAGGACCAAGGTATTAGAACGGTCCTATCCGTCGAAAGACGCACACAGCGTGTGCGAACTTTGGGAGAACGGAAACACAAAAAAAAAGATTACTACAACAACGAGCCACCGTTGTCGTCGCTAGAACAAATTTTTTTTAACAAACAAGACTTTTTAGAAATAAGAATGCTAAACCATTTGAGTGTTATCCAACCGGCGATTAGACACTAGAAACCCGGGTATATCCAATAGTTGTTAATAATTAGAATTCAAAGCAATCGAAACGCGGGTTATCTAAATAATACGTGACCTTATTTCAACGAGTCTTTAGACTGACGTACCATAGTAATTAATTATAGGCTATCGTAAGGTATAGCAAGTTCGCGGACAGCTAAAACAAGGTCCAGACTATTTACTTTAATTTAATATTGGGAATTTTTCATTTGGTAACGTATATAGATTTGAAAGAATATTATTATTGCGCATACTGTTGTAAAGCGAAAACAGGATGATTGTCTAAAGTTTTAAGCGGGCTCTATTTGCATGAATGATGAGTTACCAGCAAAAGATATATTTTTAATTTAGGCCAAAAATAAACGTAACAGTGTCTTATGCACTTTTAAAATACTAAATAAACTTTAATTAGTGAAAACACTGGAGCATTTATTAATTGTGTAATTCAATTTCGTGTGTAAATATTATCTTCTGAACAAAGTCTTATTGCGTGTATAATGTCGAGGTCTATCATTTAATACACTAAATAAATTTTGGTGTCAGAATATATCATTAAAAACAAGTTCCATAATGCATTCATTCTCGTTAAAAATAAAATTTTATGAGTTTTTAATAAGGAGTAGCTTTATTTCAAAGAAGCACATTTCTGAGCAATTCTAGAATGAATTCTATTTTTGTTATTTAATAATAATACTACTTCGAGAACAAATTTAGAAGAAAATCGAAACATAATGTATTTAGAATTTTATTATATAAAGAGGAATTTTACGAGGAGCGGAAATTCATTTATTGATTCATTCTGTCAGCGTTTCAATGTAACATAAAACTTTGAATCAAAGGCGTAATTTATTGTTACAAAATAAATGCAAAGATACACACTAATTTTAATCTATTAAAAATAAATGTACTTTGCAAACTAACTGACACTTTTATGTCTTGCTACGTACCTAAATGAAGCCGGAAGAAAAGTAAATACTAGGCTAACTACCACCCGCGGAGAGCGGGAGGATTCGCCTACATACAAAAAAAACAAAAAAAAAACACGTTGCCCACGATTATTTATTAACAATGTAAATAAATTAAAATTTCTTGATTCGCATGGACAAAGAAAAGTATTAAATTTAAGTTATATTGTAAAGGACAAATTTTATAATAGATCCACGAAGTGCGCATTTCGTAGCTAACATGTAATAAAATTCATTGAAAAAAAAAGTAATACTTAGATTTTCTCAATAGCAAGTATGTTAAATTAAAGTATTCAATGTAAATTTTATCAATAGTAGGTGTGTTAAATTAAAGTATTAAATGTAGTCCAAGTTGTAATAAGAATTAAAGAAATATAGAAGCACTAGCGTAGCTAGCTTTTAAACATGTATGGTAAACCACAACATCAACCGCTGATAAATAATAATCCTCGATGTGCATAAAAGAACATGAGTCAGATACCTCTATGCGTCAGGATGCTCATCTTGCAATCCGTCGGGGATGAGTCAGCACAGCAACGCCATGGTAGTCAGAATCCATTCATCCTGACATCGTAACCGCAATAGCGGTCTACAGACAAAAGCAGTTGGTCTACGTCAACGAACAGTTGGGCCTACATAAAGAAAGAACCAATTGGCCTCCAGCTAAGAGCAATACACGCAAGATACCTCCTACTTGTCGAACAAAAAAACGTGCATCGCTTTTGAAATACTGGGACGAGTAATGTAGAAAATATTTCAACACACAAGCTGCAGAATCAAATTAAAAACGGGTTCAAATAACACAAGTTCGAACTGCAATCCTCGCGTTATCAAAAGAGCGATTAGCAACCTGGAAAACACGCTATCAACTAATAGTAGGATCTATTGTTTCGACAAGTCTTTAAATGGGAAACACAAGAGAAAGCAATTATACGTTATCGGAATGTTTAACAAATTAACGGATACCTAAAACAAGGTATTGACTATTTAATTTGTCAAATAATTTTTCGTTATAGAATCAATAGATTTGAAAGAAATGTTAGGATTGCGCGTACTGTTGGAACGAAGTAAAATAACAGAATGAAATTTTGAATAGAAACAGACGCTAGGTGAATGAAAAACGAATTAGCACAAAAAGGACGTATTTGAACCTATCGTCAAAAATAAACGTAACGGTTTGAAAATGCAAATTGAAATGGATGCCAAAACTTTTGAATACTTTGGATAGTAGTATAAGAGAAGATATAGAGCCAAAAGAAGAATTTGAAGATCCAAACCGCAAATACGAATTTGATTCAAACATAGAAACTCAATTGGTATATTATTAAGTAAGTAGATTAAAATAGAATAAGCTTTTAATTTTATTTTATGTATAAAATTTATTTGGAACTGTATAATTTGATTTCAGCAACCTTAAAGTCAGAGCTCGAGGCGTTTTTGACCCATACAAAGATTTCTGTACAGAGTCGTAGATCAACTACGGTCACACGGGGAATATTATTAATAAAAATATTTGAATTCTCTAGAAAATTTAATGTAAGTCTTGTGATTCACATATGAAATATTTAGGAGTTTTCAAATAATTAACGAGGATTAAGTAAAGATTGTATTAATGCGTAACTACTCATAAAGTAAGATTTCTGTCTAAACTTGAGGTGTAAATTGTATTAATAAACTTTATTTATATCTGTGTATGTGTATAAAAGAAAGAATGTATTTGAATGATGTATAGAAGATTATTCATAGAGGTTTCTTGAGATTTCTGTTTCATTTCATTTCATAAAATCCACAACACATTTCTTAACTAAGCTACCCAGACAGGAAAATCTCTAAATGATTTCTAAGCAATATTATAGATGCCTGAAATTGAATAACACAGCTAGAAAAATACATGTTTAGGATTATTTTTCACTATATGGTTTGTAAATGTTATGCAGTTGCAGATAATTCTCGTACATACTTTAACTAATTGTATAAATATTAATACTGTCTAGTAAATCACTAAAGAATGCGTTCTAACAGATTGTAAAAGATCCAAAACAAAAGAGTATCAACTTCTATGATTAAGCCGTAAATTCAAACGTGTTAAGCAATAAAAAAAATAATCTTGTAATGTCTTTAATGAAGATCATGTACTATACATCAAAGCTATATTTCAATCACCAACTTTTAATTTTACCATTAACCATCAAGCTCTTAAATAAAATATACTAAAAATGCGTGTGCAGCGACTTTAACATTAATATGTCCAAACTTACCATTCACTTACGATTGATATTCAAATACATTAATTAAACAATTATTTCAATCATATTATTTCAATCATATTAAATTAGATTTCTAATAATTATAACAAACAGCACAAAATTGAAATAAATTTTTGAATATATTATTTATGTAAAAGACCTTTACGAAAATATGACATTGAAGCAATGTGTTTATGGAAACTTTATTTTTAACTGACTTCATTCACCTTTATTTCTCGAATTTCTCGAATTTCCAAAATTATTTCCGTTGAACGATCAAACCTTGTAATTTCCTAGAACTGTTCGTGCTTCTATAGACAGATCCGTTTCATTTTGGACAGAACATCTGAAATTAAGGTGTTGGTACCATTGAGTATCTATTCGCTTGATAAACCTGCAGCCTAGAATTATTATCTTCAAAACTAGTTATGAAGTGTCGGCTTATTTAAAAAAGGATTTCCAATTCTGCGGCAGAAAGATATATCGTAATTTGTTAGTGAGCTATTTAGTTTACCTTAAGGAAGAAAAGTGCAACGTTTGTCGGGTTCTTGTTATTTGCCTCTTTTATATCAAAAATGCTTAGTTGCTATAGTTACTTCTCGTGTAGTTCTCGAGTCTATCCTTGCTGTTTCTAATTACGTGTCTTTTTGTTCAAATATCTCTAATTTCTACTCAGATATCTGTAGTTTGTCGTGATATTTTTTATCCACAGTACCTACCAAATACCTTAGAACTTATTTGGTCAAGAAAAACTTCTGCTTGCAATAGATTACAAATAGATATTTTAATAATTTTGGTTATATATACAATATGTTCCCGAATAAATGACATGCTAGTAATCACCGAACAAATTACATTAGATACTATTTGTTGTATATCTAATCACCCTATCAAACGCGGTAACATTAATCGCAGTTCTTTATACGAGCATCCTATAACCATTCAAATGTACGCATGTCCTTCACTAGCTCGCAAATAAGGTAACGTTTCGTTAAATTTGTTTGTACCCATTGAAGATCGTTTGAACCTTTTACTATAACCTTGCTCCTCTTACAATTTATCCTTGCTGGTTTTGTATTGCTGCTTTTTGTCTACAATGTTATCTTTTACTTTTGAGGTCACCTCGGCATATTTTTTTTACTAATTCGGATGTAACAAATACAATTAATATTTTCTTCTACATTTTAATGAAGGGCGCTCCTCCTCACTTTGAAGTCAACCAACCTTTACTATAAAATCAGGAAATAGTGTAGTATTGATAATGCTAGCACCTCTCTCAAGAATGCTAATTACATGCTTACATCTGAGCCAATATCCATGTGCAGTCAGTAAGCTTTATTCATTAATAACTACTTTATTCCTGCGAGTGTCAATTAACATTCTTTATAATAATAAAAATATCAGAATCTTGTTTAATGTTAAAAATGAGAAATGTTTTGGGGCTCCAAGAATATACTAAAATAAAACACTACTTCTTAATTTAACGTATGCAACTTGTACTCAAACGTGGTTCTAAAGTATCTTTATTTAATATTAAAGTGGATTCTGCAATCTATTTCACAGTGATTTAGAGATCTGCTAAATTTGCTTTATATTTATAAACCATGTCTGAAAATGGCCCATCACAGTACGTATTCTAATATCTTTTGAAATTGCTTAATTCAGATAATCAGTAAACGCAAACGTGTATACATGAGTATGGTTAGTACTTATGTGCATATATATATATATATATATATATATATATATATATATATATATATATATATATATATATATATATATTCTGAAATCACTCATTCAAGACATTAAGTAATCACAAAGCGTACGCTAAATTAGTTTATAAATAATGTGAATTCACATGTGTTTTTTAAAGTGTGCATTCGAGATGCATTTTAATCACAATCACACGAGACGCCTTGAAATTACAAACCATACATGAAAATGGTCTATCGCCAATATGTGTTCTTAAATGGTTCTTTAAATTCGTGATTTAAGATGCTTTATAATTACTAAACACACAAAAATGGCTTATCACCGGTATGTGTTCTCATATGGTTCATTAAATTCGCTATTTGAGATGTTTGGTAATTACAAACCATACAAAAAAGTGGTTTATCATGTCTTCATATTTTGTTAAATTACCCAATAGAGATTCGTTGTAATCACAAACCGTACACGCAAACGGTTTATTTCTTGTGTGTTCTTATATGGCTTTTTAGGTGGGGCATTGCAGATGTTTTATAATCACAAACCATAAATGAATGTGATTTATCACCTGTATGTGTTCTCATATGAATTTTTATACTAGCAATTACAGATGTTTCAAAATCACAAACCATACATGAAAATGTTTTATCACCAGTATGTGTTCTCATATGCATTTTAAGATTACTTAATCGAGCTACTTTGTAGTTACAAACCATACACGAATATGGTTTATCACCAGTATGCGTTCTCGTATGTAATTTAAGATTGCCTATTTGAGATGTTTTGTAATCGCAAACCATACATGAAAATGGTTTATCACCAGTATGTGTTGTCATATGCAATTTTAGGTTACCCATATGATATGTTTTGAAAGCACAAACCATACACTTAATTGATTTATCACCAGTATGTGTTCTCATGTGTCTTTTAAGATTACTTATGTGAGCTGCTTTGTAGTCACACACCATACACCTAAATGGTTTATCGCCACTATGTGTTCTCATATGCATTTTCAGAGTAGTCATTCGAGCTGCTTTGTAGTCACAAACCATACAAGAAAAGGGTTTATCACCAGTATGTGTACTCATATGCGTTTTTAAGTTACCCATATGATATGTTTTAAAATCACAAATCATACACGTAAATGGTTTATCACCACTATGTCTTCTCATATGTATTTTAAAATTACCCATGTGAGCTGTTTTGTAGTCACACCAAACACGTAAATGGTTTATCGCCGCCATGTGTTCTCATATGCATTTTCAGAGTACTCATTTGAGCTGCTTTATAGTCACAAATCGTACATGAAAATGGTTTATAAACAGTATGTTTTGCCATATGTCTTCTTAAATTGCCAATATCCGATGCTGTATGATCACAAACGGTACACGATAATGAACTATCACCAGAATGTTTTTTCAAATCAACTTTTGATTTGTCCATTCTAGCGGTTTTGAAATCACAATCTTTCGACGCAAAAGGTGTAGCATCCCCATGCTTGGTCATATGCTGGATTAATTTACTTTTAGTTAAGGTCCTATAACTGCATGTATTACAACAACGTAGTCTGGTTTTTAAATGTATGTGTACTCTATTATTTTGTTGATTTTTTGATTTGCACTTGCGTGTCTTTTTTGTGCTTTCGGTAGCATATTCTGTTGTATACGCATCTTTTAATGTATGTTCATCGTAGGACTTTGAAGTATTAGCTGCTTCATATCTGCCAGTTGTAGACGTAAATAGTTTGAAATTCAACAGTAAGAGTGATTCCTCCTCCTCAGTTAGTTTGGCCAAGGTATCAAGTCCTTCCTTGATATCTGTGCTTTCAAATGATGTCTCATGTGATGGAGTTACATTTATCTTTCTTTTACTATCCATTTTTGTTATTAACCAATATTCACAAGTACATTTTAATGTTTTAGGTTTCGTATACAAATATCTATATAACTCATAAACGTCAATATTAGGCCAGGAACATACGTGACCTAAATACGTCATAAACACCTAAATATAATCGAAAACTAATCCGGTTGAAGTTGAATGGACATTAAGTTACAGAAATTAATTTTCCTGTTTTCCAGTAAAGAGATAAATTAATAATCAAACCGATGCTTAAAAAACATAAAGATTTGTAAATGTCAAAATTGTACTTTGTTCGCGCAATGCACAATTAATAAATGAATAGCCACGACGTTTTGTTTTTAGTCACTAATTTACACCATTATTAATATAATTCGAACCTAATCTCAGCATTAGGTCTTCAGTGCTGGAACTGATTAGACGCATAACCTCATTGTTTCCTATTTTGTGCTAACCTACACATTTTCTTGAAATTTTCACAGTCTGCATCTTTCACTATCTGTTTGCAATAGTCTGATCTAGTTCTACCACTATCTCCTTTTTCCTATCTCTGCTTGTAATATATTCCGCACTAGTCCCCAAAGACGCTTTAGAACGTGCCCTGCCTTTCTATTTCTCCTACTTTTTTTCCACAGAATATCTATATTCCCCTAATACTTCTATAACCTCTTTGTCATTAACTTTGTCTGTTCATGCTATCATCCTCATACATCTGAAGCACATCATTCCAAAAGGCTACTACCGTTTTTCTGTCTGCTTCCTTTACTGCCCCTATTTCATAGACATACTGTGCTGTGCTTCACACATATCTTTTCAACAAATTTCTTCTTGTTTTTATGTTTGTTGTCTTCGAACGTAGCCGCTGCTTGTTCTTGTTAAATGTAGTTCGGTTTCCCTTCTTTGTTTATAAATATATACCCTATTTCCCCGATATTCAGTAGCATGTGAGGGGGTTAAGCAGCCTGCGGCTACCAAGATCCCCCAACACTTAAGTATTTGCAGAATTAATAGTTTTCCAATATATATCCCTTCGCACGATCAATATTAGTTGAAAATATTTCAAAATCAACACCTGTAGTTTATAATGATCATCAGATTTAAGTGCAATTATTTTTTTCGTCATTAGGTTTTCCGTCTTGAAATTGGTTGGATGCGTACCTTCACTTATTTCTATTCTTAGCTAGTCAACACCGTTCCCTGAAATTCCCACAGTCTAGATACTGCTCGGTTCCCCTTCTCTTGTTTCCTAATTATATGCTCTATTTCACCATGATTCAGTGGTATGTGAAGGGGGTTAAGCAGCCTGTGGCTGCTAAGGATCCTCTAACACTTACACATTTGCTGAATTAATAGTTTTACAGTAAATCCTTTCGCACAATTAACATTAGTTGAGAGTATTGCAAAACCAATACCTGTAGTTGCTTATAATAATCATCAGGTTTAAGGAGTTATTTTTTTCGTCATTACGTTTTCCATTTCGAATTGATTGGATGCGTACCTCCATCGATTTCTATTCTGAGCAAGCCTGAAATTCACATAGCCTACATCTTTCACTATCTGTGTGCAATAGTCTAAACTAGGTCTACCTCTACCTCTCTTTTTTCATATCTCTCACGCTGTGTACTTGGGATGTAATGCGGTGGTTTCCCGTTACCTTCCACATCGCAGTAGTGTGTCCTAAAATTCCATACCGACCCCTATGGTTTCTACCACTCTAACCACCGAAAAAGCTGCTGTACTCTTTCGGGGACCTGTCTTAATCTGGATCCTCACTAAAGACCCTACTAATTTGGTTAAACCTATAGTTCGGCTCTTTAGCTCACTGAAACATGCAAGCTATTCTACCCGTTCTAGTATTTTAGAACTCCTTCAACGTGCAGTTCCGTTCAGAATGGTATCCTAATCTAATTAATCGAAATTCAAACAATCTCCTATCACTATAACTGCGTCCTTGGGCACTGAATCCAAGCTATATATATATATATATATATATATATATATATATATATAATAATACTAAATTCTCGAACGTAAGTAAATAGTTAATAGAATAGTTGTTGAAATCTTGGGATGCAACCGTTCATACAGCAATAAAAACTACAGTCTCAAATTGTAATTCTATTCTAACGTTTTGGCACACGAATTATGCCTTCTTCAAAGACTAAAATTTGCTGAAATAGTTACAAGGTCTGAAACAATACAATCCATCTACTTACATGATTACTTTGACTTTATATAAATGATGGTAACAAAATAAAAAACGCAATTCCATACACAACTCACAGCATTAATAAATAATTATATAACAATACAGTTAAAAGTAGCAAGTCAAAAAATTAAAAATACATTAAACACTACAATCAAAATAAAATATATAACTGTGCTAGAGTAACACACAATAATTACTATATGATAATGGTTCTTACAAAAATTATCATCGGAAAACAAGGTATTACACGAGTACGGAAGATAACAATATAAATCTAATACATGACGATAACAAGAACAAATAGGAACTATAAAACTAAACGTGATTACTTTGTATAGCAAACAACGCTATCTACATTCGTGTTTTTTCATTAACACTATATAACCTACCACATTTAAATTATTAATATCTAACTTATTATTTAAAGGATTACGTTGTCGGTAAATATGAAACGATTCTAGGAATAGTCTTTTGTAGTAATTACTCTCAATATCCAAAACGTTGGTGTTATCAAAATTCACTTGGTGTTTGGAATCATAAAGATGTGAGGACAATGCACAGTACGATTTACCAATCTTGGCATCGCTCTTATGTTGTATAATCCGATTTTGTAGCCATTGTTTGGATCGTCCTACGTACGTTCTTTTGCAACTGCATTCGATCTGATAAACAATATTACTACATAGAGACTTCTCTGTCTTGTCTTTCAATTTCGTAGACAACGTACCTATCGAATTATAATAGGTACTCGCTATAAAGATATCAGGTTGCTTAAGGATCTTGACGATTTGGGAAGTTAAATTCGGAATGTATGGGAGTTTCCTAAATTTAGTATCAATAATATTGTTTTATTTGAAGTATTTAGATGATTAGAATATAGCAACCCTTTAACCATTTTTTGGGGTATGAATTATTCAGTAAGATAGATTCTAATTCTTTTAGATTTTGTTGAGAAATTCAGGTTGACAAATATTGAGGATACGGTGTTTTAAACAGTTAATAGTGTTAAGTTTATGATGAAATGTATGGTTGGAAAGATAATTAATGTACCTACCAGAATCTGTAGGTTTTTTTATAAATATCAAACTTCAAGTTGTTGGTGGATGATCTGATGACTAATGTGTCTAGAAAAGGAATACATTGGTTAACTTCCTTTTCACAAGTAAAAACCAAATTCGGATTATAACTATTGAAAATGTATAATGTGTACTCTATCAATTGCTCAGGAACGGAACACAAAATGTCATCCACGTATTTAACCAAAAAAGGTATGTCAAACGGAAGTGAATCGAAAACATACTCCAACACCAAATCCATGACTGAGCAATGATAGGGATAAAGGTGAACCCATAGGGTACCAAAACCTGAATGTAAAACTTCGAATTGAAGGTAAAATACGTGTTATTACATATTAATTGAATGGTAGATAAAAAAAGAATCTAAATCAAAATTGCAATATGGTTGAATGCGATTCCATTTTTTTGTAATGATTTCTACCACTAAGCCGATAGGGATGTTGGTAAACAACGAACGGACATCTAATGAGATAAGAATATGTTCATCGGGTAATTTATAGTGTCTATAGGTATCAACAAACGAAAAAGAGTCCTTGATATTCCAGCCTCCCAAAGAAAAAACATTTTTTAAAATTTTTGATAGAAAGGAAGCTATATTATAAGTCGGAGTATCGATACATGAGATGATGGGTCGCAATGGTAGATTAGGTTTATGGATTTTAGGCAACCCATAAAATTTTCCTGGAATACAATTATTTTTTCTTAACAATGTCTGGTCCTCTTTAGTAATCATGGAGTGATTACATAAAAATTTTATGTGTTCATTGACCCGCTCTTGTATGGAGAAAGTTGGGCCTTTCGTCAATTTTTTGTAAGTATGTAAATCATCCAGTAAATTATTGGCCTTAGTTACGTAATCATGTCTATCCAAAATAACCGTGACATCACCTTTGTCCGCAATAGTTAATATAATATTAAGATTATCTTTTAGGAATTTTTTTGTAACACTGTACATTCGATACTCTCTGGTTTTTTTATTATTGAAGCGTTATGTTTAGGATTGGTAACAAAATTTGTAATAACGTTAGTAACTTTAGAACGTAAGCGTGATTTTTCTTCTCCAGGTTTGTCCACAACATCGATAATAGATTCTATATCAGCTAGAAGTTTGCCTATGTTAATGTCAGAAATCGACATTTTAATATTGAAATTAGGACCTAGAGATAAAAAACTCTTAACCTCTTCAGGAATGACCACACTACTGTGGTTCACTAACCATTTCCTATTATCTTTATATAACTGTTGATTGTTTAATTGCGAATGTTGTAAGGCTGTAAATTTCTTGATGTTCCTATTTTTAACAGAAGTAAAATTCTTGTTATACGTAATAATTTGTTTGTTTTGGAAATTATTGTATATATTAAACGGCAAAGAAACACGAAGAATTTGTTTAATGTCGACTAATTTATTCGACCAAAATTGTATATCACTATGAGTGATACGTATTTCTAAAGACAGAACCCGCTTTTATTTAATAACTTATTGAAATTGTTTATCTTCCTATTAGTGAAATTTAATTATATAATTTCCAAAACAAACAAAATTAGAGGCAAATCACTTTAAGAAGAACCCGACGTCATATGCCAGATTGCGCAGAAATGTAATAACAGTGGCGTAGTTGAGTTATTACAGTATAAACGATAGATATGGCGTTAAATAGTAAAAAATAAACAACCAATTAAATTATAATTTAAAATTTTTAATATAATATCGCCATATGAGTTGTGTGCATCAATATCCCTAAAAAATACTGATATAGCAAGGTTATTTTGTAAAATCCGATAAAGCAAATGATTGAATACCATGGCCTACTTAAGTGGTTTCTATCTCATTCTAGTGTTCTGCAAACACATCTGTTGAGTAACTTATTGTTTTATTAATGTTAATTGTTATATAAAAGATATTTTATATTAGTTAGATGGCGGTTTAAAACTGTCCGTTTGTGTATCAAGTAAAAATAAATAGTAATGAAAACTAAAACTTTTACAAGGTAATTTCCGATTGGTTGATCATAAAACTCAACGCCACTGAAACCTGAATACTGCCATCCCTAATTACATATAATGAACTGTTCCTAACCAATTTTTGCTTTGTGCGCATGATGACGTTGGGTTCTTCTTAAAGTGATTTGCCTCTATAACAAGAATTTTACTTCTGTTAAAAATAGGAACATCAAGAAATTTACAGCCTTACAACATTCGCAATTTAACAATCAGCAGTTATATAAAGATAATAGAAAATGGTTAGGGAACCACAGTAGTGTGGTCATTCCTGAAGAGGTTAAGAGTTTTTTATCTCTAGGTCCTAATTTCAATATTAAAATGTCGATTTCTGACATTAACATAGGCAAACTTCTAGCTGATATAGAATCTATTATCGATGTTGTGGACAAACCTGGAGAAGAAAAATCACGCTTACGTTCTAAAGTTACTAACGTTATTACAAATTTTGTTACCAATCCTAAACATAACGCTTCAATAATAAAAAAACCAGAGAGTATCGAATGTACAGTGTTACAAAAAAATTCCTAAAAGATAATCTTAATATTATATTAACTATTGCGGACAAAGGTGATGTCACGGTTATTTTGGATAGACATGATTACGTAACTAAGGCCAATAATTTACTGGATGATTTACATACTTACAAAAAATTGACGAAAGGCCCAACTTTCTCCATACAAAAGCGGGTCAATGAACACATAAAATTTTTATGTAATCACTCCATGATTACTAAAGAGGACCAGACATTGTTAAGAAAAAATAATTGTATTCCAGGAAAATTTTATGGGTTGCCTAAAATCCATAAACCTAATCTACCATTGCGACCCATCATCTCATGTATCGATACTCCGACTTATAATATAGCTTCCTTTCTATCAAAAATTTTAAAAAATGTTTTTTCTTTGGGAGGCTGGAATATCAAGGACTCTTTTTCGTTTGTTGATACCTATAGACACTATAAATTACCCGATGAACATATTCTTATCTCATTAGATGTCCGTTCGTTGTTTACCAACATCCCTATCGGCTTAGTGGTAGAAATCATTACAAAAAAATGGAATCGCATTCAACCATATTGCAATTTTGATTTAGATTCTTTTTTATCTACCATTCAATTAATATGTAATAACACGTATTTTACTTTCAATTCGAAGTTTTACATTCAGGTTTTTGGTACCCCTATGGGTTCACCTTTATCCCCTATCATTGCTCAGTCATGGATTCGGTGTTGGAGTATGTTTTCGATTCACTTCCGTTTGACATACCTTTTATGGTTAAATACGTGGATGACATTTTGTGTTCCGTTCCTGAGCAATTGATAGAGTACACATTATACATTTTCAATAGTTATAATCCGAATTTGGTTTTTACTTGTGAAAAGGAAGTTAACCAATGTATTCATTTTCTAGACACATTAGTCATCAGATCATCCACCAACAACTTGAAGTTTGATATTTATAAAAAACCTACAGATTCTGGTAGGTACATTAATTATCTTTCCAACCATACATTTCATCATAAACTTAACACTATTAACTGTCTAAAACACCGTATCCTCAATATTTGTGAACCTGAATTTCTCAACAAAAATCTAAAAGAATTAGAATCTATCTTACTGAATAATTCATACCCCAAAAAAATGGTTAAAGGGTTGCTATATTCTAATCATCTAAATACTTCAAATAAAAACAATATTATTGATACTAAATTTAGGAAACTCCCATACATTCCGAATTTAACTTCCCAAATCGTCAAGATCCTTAAGCAACCCGATATCTTTATAGCGAGTACCTATTATAATTCGATAGGTACGTTGTCTACGAAATTGAAAGACAAGACAGAGAAGTCTCTATGTAGTAATATTGTTTATCAGATCGAATGCAGTTGCAAAAGAACGTACGTAGGACGATCCAAACAATGGCTAAAAAATCGGATTATACAACATAAGAGCGATGCCAAGATTGGTAAATCGTACTGTGCATTGTCCTCACATCTTTATGATTCCAAACACCAAGTGAATCTTGATAACACCAACGTTTTGGATATTGAGAGTAATTACTACAAAAGACTATTCCTAGAATCGTTTCATATTTACCGACAACGTAATCCTTTAAATAATAAGTTAGATATTAATAATTTAAATGTGGTATATCCGGGGTTATATAGTGTTAATGAAAAAACACGAATGTAGATAGCGTTGTTTGCTATACAAAGTAATCACGTTTAGTTTTATAGTTCCTATTTGTTCTTGTTATCGTCATGTATTAGATTTATATTGTTATCTTCCGTACTCGTGTAATACCTTGTTTTCCGATGATAATTTTTGTAAGAACCATTATCATATAGTAATTGTTGTGTGTTACTCTAGCACAGTTATATATTTTATTTTGATTGTAGTGTTTAATGTATTTTTAATTTTTTGACTTGCTACTTTTAACTGTATTGTTATGTAATTATTTATTAATGCTGTGAGTTGTGTATGGAATTGCGTTTTTTATTTTGTTACCATCATTTATATAAAGTCAAAGTAATCATGTAAGTAGATGGATTGTATTGTTTCAGACCTTGTAACTATTTCAGCAAATTTTAGTCTTTGAAGAAGGCATAATTCGTGTGCCAAAACGTTAGAATAGAATTACAATTTGAGACTGTAGTTTTTATTGCTGTATGAACGGTTGCATCCCAAGATTTCAACAACTATTCTATTAACTATTTACTTACGTTCGAGAATTTAGTATTATTATATATATATATATATATATATATATATATATATATATATATATATAGCTTGGATTCAGTGTCCAAGGACGCAGTTATAGTGATAGGAGATTGTTTGAATTTCGATTAATTAGATTAGGATACCATTCTGAACGGAACTGCACGTTGAAGAAGTTCTAAAATACTAGAACGGGTAGAATAGCTTGCATGTTTCAGTGAGCTAAAGAGCCGAACTATAGGTTTAACCAAATTAGTAGGGTCTTTAGTGAGGATCCAGATTAAGACAGGTCCCCGAAAGAGTACAGCAGCTTTTTCGGTGGTTAGAGTGGTAGAAACCATAGGGGTCGGTATGGAATTTTAGGACACACTACTGCGATGTGGAAGGTAACGGGAAACCACCGCATTACATCCCAAGTACACAGCGTGAGAGATATGAAAAAAGAGGGTAGAGGTAGACCTAGTTTAGACTATTGCACACAGATAGTGAAAGATGTAGGCTATGTGAATTTCAGGCTTGCTCAGAATAGAAATCGATGGAGGTACGCATCCAATCAATTCGAAATGGAAAACGTAATGACGAAAAAAATAACTCCTTAAACCTGATGATTATTATAAGCAACTACAGGTATTGGTTTTGCAATACTCTCAACTAATGTTAATTGTGCGAAAGGATTTACTGTAAAACTATTAATTCAGCAAATGTGTAAGTGTTGAGGATCCTTAGCAGCCACAGGCTGTTAACCCCTTCACATACCACTGAATCATGGTGAAATAGAGCATATAATTAGGAAACAAGAGAGGGAACCGAGCAGTATCTAGACTGTGGGAATTTCAGGAAACGGTGTTGACTAGCTAAGAATAGAAATAAGTGAAGGTACGCATCCAACCAATTTCAAGACGGAAAACCTAATGACGAAAAAAATAATTGCACTTAAATCTGATGATCATTATAAACTACAGGTGTTGATTTTGAAATATTTTCAACTAATATTGATCGTGCGAAGGGATATATATTGGAAAACTATTAATTCTGCAAATACTTAAGTGTTGGGGGATCTTGGTAGCCGCAGGCTGCTTAACCCCCTCACATGCTACTGAATATCGGGGAAATAGGGTATATATTTATAAACAAAGAAGGGAAACCGAACTACATTTAACAAGAACAAGCAGCGGCTACGTTCGAAGACGACAAACATAAAAACAAGAAGAAATTTGTTGAAAAGATATGTGTGAAGCACAGCACAGTATGTCTATGAAATAGGGGCAGTAAAGGAAGCAGACAGAAAAACGGTAGTAGCCTTTTGGAATGATGTGCTTCAGATGTATGAGGATGATAGCATGAACAGACAAAGTTAATGACAAAGAGGTTATAGAAGTATTAGGGGAATATAGATATTCTGTGGAAAAAAAGTAGGAGAAATAGAAAGGCAGGGCACGTTCTAAAGCGTCTTTGGGGACTAGTGCGGAATATATTACAAGCAGAGATAGGAAAAAGGAGATAGTGGTAGAACTAGATCAGATTGCAAACAGATAGTGAAAGATGCAGACTGTGAAAATTTCAAGAAAATGTGTAGGTTAGCACAAAATAGGAAACAATGAGGTTATGCGTCTAATCAGTTCCAGCACTGAAGACCTAATGCTGAGATTAGGTTCGAATTATATTAATAATGGTGTAAATTAGTGACTAAAAACAAAACGTCGTGGCTATTCATTTATTAATTGTGCATTGCGCGAACAAAGTACAATTTTGACATTTACAAATCTTTATGTTTTTTAAGCATCGGTTTGATTATTAATTTATCTCTTTACTGGAAAACAGGAAAATTAATTTCTGTAACTTAATGTCCATTCAACTTCAACCGGATTAGTTTTCGATTATATTTAGGTGTTTATGACGTATTTAGGTCACGTATGTTACTGGCCTAATATTGACGTTTATGAGTTATATAGATATTTGTATACGAAACCTAAAACATTAAAATGTACTTGTGAATATTGGTTAATAACAAAAATGGATAGTAAAAGAAAGATAAATGTAACTCCATCACATGAGACATCATTTGAAAGCACAGATATCAAGGAAGGACTTGATACCTTGGCCAAACTAACTGAGGAGGAGGAATCACTCTTACTGTTGAATTTCAAACTATTTACGTCTACAACTGGCAGATATGAAGCAGCTAATACTTCAAAGTCCTACGATGAACATACATTAAAAGATGCGTATACAACAGAATATGCTACCGAAAGCACAAAAAAGACACGCAAGTGCAAATCAAAAAATCAACAAAATAATAGAGTACACATACATTTAAAAACCAGACTACGTTGTTGTAATACATGCAGTTATAGGACCTTAACTAAAAGTAAATTAATCCAGCATATGACCAAGCATGGGGATGCTACACCTTTTGCGTCGAAAGATTGTGATTTCAAAACCGCTAGAATGGACAAATCAAAAGTTGATTTGAAAAAACATTCTGGTGATAGTTCATTATCGTGTACCGTTTGTGATCATACAGCATCGGATATTGGCAATTTAAGAAGACATATGGCAAAACATACTGTTTATAAACCATTTTCATGTACGATTTGTGACTATAAAGCAGCTCAAATGAGTACTCTGAAAATGCATATGAGAACACATGGCGGCGATAAACCATTTACGTGTTTGGTGTGTGACTACAAAACAGCTCACATGGGTAATTTTAAAATACATATGAGAAGACATAGTGGTGATAAACCATTTACGTGTATGATTTGTGATTTTAAAACATATCATATGGGTAACTTAAAAACGCATATGAGTACACATACTGGTGATAAACCCTTTTCTTGTATGGTTTGTGACTACAAAGCAGCTCGAATGACTACTCTGAAAATGCATATGAGAACACATAGTGGCGATAAACCATTTAGGTGTATGGTGTGTGACTACAAAGCAGCTCACATAAGTAATCTTAAAAGACACATGAGAACACATACTGGTGATAAATCAATTAAGTGTATGGTTTGTGCTTTCAAAACATATCATATGGGTAACCTAAAATTGCATATGACAACACATACTGGTGATAAACCATTTTCATGTATGGTTTGCGATTACAAAACATCTCAAATAGGCAATCTTAAATTACATACGAGAACGCATACTGGTGATAAACCATATTCGTGTATGGTTTGTAACTACAAAGTAGCTCGATTAAGTAATCTTAAAATGCATATGAGAACACATACTGGTGATAAAACATTTTCATGTATGGTTTGTGATTTTGAAACATCTGTAATTGCTAGTATAAAAATTCATATGAGAACACATACAGGTGATAAATCACATTCATTTATGGTTTGTGATTATAAAACATCTGCAATGCCCCACCTAAAAAGCCATATAAGAACACACAAGAAATAAACCGTTTGCGTGTACGGTTTGTGATTACAACGAATCTCTATTGGGTAATTTAACAAAATATGAAGACATGATAAACCACTTTTTTGTATGGTTTGTAATTACCAAACATCTCAAATAGCGAATTTAATGAACCATATGAGAACACATACCGGTGATAAGCCATTTTTGTGTGTTTAGTAATTATAAAGCATCTTAAATCACGAATTTAAAGAACCATTTAAGAACACATATTGGCGATAGACCATTTTCATGTATGGTTTGTAATTTCAAGGCGTCTCGTGTGATTGTGATTACAATGCATCTCGAATGCACACTTTAAAAAACACATGTGAATTCACATTATTTATAAACTAATTTAGCGTACGCTTTGTGATTACTTAATGTCTTGAATGAGTGATTTCAGAATATATATATATATATTGTTATATTTTGGTATATATTGAGTTATAGAGAACCCTTTTATAATCAATTACCACCTATTTTGTATTGTTTATTCATGATTACAGGATTGATCTTTCTTTTTTTTATCTTAGGACAATTATGACAATTGCAACCGAATACACAAGCATTCTTCAAATAATTGTAAATGCCAAAAGTATTCCCAAACACTAGTTCCACTTTTATAAATTTGTTTAAAGCACTGCGTAGATATTAAATACTAATACCTGGAATCCAGATACAAGCGCCGCCTTCCAGCCGTCCTGAAGCCAAGTGACCAACTGCAGGCACCTCCTGTAAATAATAAGTAACTCGAGCAACTGGTAATCTCCAGACTATAAAACTACTAATATTTCTACAAATTTTATGTTATACAAATACTCAGATAACTCCAATTCCACTATGCTTTCGTCTTCAAACAATAACGGTACAGACCAGCACTCCTCTTCTAATTAACTTTTATTCGCCGTAAAACTGCTACTATTTGCTATCTCCAGGTACAACTTGACTTTCAAAACTTTCTCGTAACTTTTAAATGTAATAAAACTCATAACAGTACAAAAACACGTCTATTTTTCAGTAATATAAATTTGAAGTCCCTTATAAATAAAAACCGTCTTCTTTTGTTTCCGTTGCCATGACAACTATCTCTACGCACACTATGTAATTTATAATTATTAATAATTGATTAATAATACAGTTGTCTTCTCTAGATACATTCATTTTCTAGATGGTTTGTAATCCAGTGATTTATGTATATTGAACTTTTTACAATATTGAAAATAGCTAACAAACTTTGATGGTTCAGCTTTTAAATTGTACGCAACAGACATTTATGTCTTATTCGGTAAACGTCCTGTCATTACATAACCAATCTTTAATTGTTAAAACATATTCAAACTGAAATTGATTTACAAATTTTACGGGAGAATCACTTAACTCCTTAAAATTTTAAAAGCGTGCAGTATACCAAGCAATTTTGATATTTGTTTTACATTCAAATGGTTCTGAAAACGCTAA
The DNA here is from genome assembly GCA_036346225.1 of Platerodrilus igneus. Taxonomy (NCBI): domain Eukaryota; kingdom Metazoa; phylum Arthropoda; class Insecta; order Coleoptera; family Lycidae; genus Platerodrilus; species Platerodrilus igneus. The sequence continues at coordinate 2,949,859 of JARFIW010001167.1, forward strand.
CTCCAAATTAAATTTCATATACGTGCAACCATAACAATTAAAATACGTATACAATGCAAACTTATAACTAGCTTAGCCTGGTCTATGGCCGGTATATGTTGTTGAATGCAATGCAGTTTCAAAAGCTTTATAAATTTATAAACGTGGAATAGTTGTTGTTAATTTATAAACCAAAAATACCTGAAAGAAAATACTCAAACAAAACCAAATATACCCCCATTCTAGCAAAGTCGTTTCGAAGCCCTATTTAAACATTTTATAAGCCCACCCCCTTCTTGACAGTATATAAGGCCCCACTGATTTTAAATAAAATGAAAATTTGCTTCCTGGATATAAGTAATTCTTTTAATGGTTGAGAAATTTTAAATTTTAGTTAAAATCACTATAGTTTTTTCTCTTTATGTATGAGGATTAAGTGTTAGTTTCTGTATATTCTGTATAGTTTTAAGCTCGTTAGTATTATTTACAGTGTTAATTTTATTCTTGCGATACTTTACTTTCCACATGGAAATATGGATACAAATTTTCTATATGAAAACGTCCCCGACATTCACCCTGTCATTCTCCAATTCGTAAGTATTCCTTCTGCAAAATTCTTCTCACTCGATAAGGACCTTCGTATGGAAATACCAACTTGGCACAAATATTTCTTTCCCAATTTGACATTCTCAATCTTTTAACAATAACAAGATCCCCAACTGAAAAACCACTTGCTTCTTGATTTTCTTGTTACGTTTCTCCAACTCCCTTCTTTGTATCGTTTCGACTTGTTGTTTGGCTTTATGCAACAACTCCGTTATATCCTCCACTTTTGTTCAGCTCTCCACGGTCTTGCTGGAATCACCTTCTTCATCAATGTCACAGGACACATTCCTGTCACTGAACTTGGTACAAAATTAATATATTCTTCTATTTGCGGTAAATACCTTACCCACCGATCATGTTGTTCCTGCGTTATTAACCTCAAAAACTTTATTACTTCTCGAATATATCTTTCACACGGATTTCCTTGAGGATGTCTGATACTACAGAATGTCATCTTTATTCCATCCTTCCTTAATTTACTTTCAACCCTTCGATTACGAAAATACGTTGCATTGTCCAACAATACCCTATTCATCTTACCTATTCGTTCTACAAACTTTCTTACAGAACTCAATACATGCCTAGAATTACATCTCCTCGCTGGATAAAGCTGCACAAACTTTGTAAAAATATCAACTACAACTAAAATATGCTGATATCCGTTCCTACTCGGTATCAAATTACTCAAGTAATCCATTGCCACAATATCTAATGGACCTTCCGCTCTTATACATCTAACTTGATTCTGCAACACCACATTCTTATCCTTTCCTAACAAACACGTCTCACATAGATTTTCACCAATTTTCTATCGTTTCGTGCATAGAAAGCTTCCCTAAATATCAAGAACGTCTTACGAATCCCTATATGACCAAACGTAGTATGAATTTCCTGGATCAGCTCAACGGCTACCTGTGTCGTTAACACTAATAATTCATCATCCCATAACCTTTTCACCAAAACTCCCTCGACCATATAAAAACCTCTGTCTTGTTCTAAATTCTCTCTGAATAATTTTTCTCTGATCACCCTTATTTCTTCGTGTGCTTGCATCCGATGAAATCTGGCATTCGACCATCTTCCCAGATCTTCAAACACTTGCAATGCAATCAAAATCCATTCCTACTATCCGTTAGCAACCCTTCATCCTTCCTACTAAAGAAATCAGCCGTAACATTTTCTTTACCAGGTTTATGTCTAATCTCAAAATCATATTCCTGCAATACTAACGCCCATCTATACAATCGACTGTTCAAAAACTCTTTCTTCTTCAGAAACGTGACCACTGTGTTATCCGATTCAACCAGAAATTTATTACCCGATAAATAAAATCTTAACTTCTTCACAGCATATACGATTGCCAGCATCTCTTTTCCGCTGTCGAATACCTAGTCTCGCAGTCTTTCAGAGCCCTCGAAATAAAACAAATTGGCACTTTTCTCCTTCTTGAACCTGCACCAACTCAGCCCCTATTGCAAAACTCGAAGCGTCTGTCCTTAAAATAAATGGATCCGTAAAATTGGGATATTTTAATGACAGTTCCTATAAAATACCGCCTTCAACTCCCGAAATGCCTGCTCCTTTGCTCGTTCCATTTCCACCTTTCGTTCTTTTTAACAACTCCAACAATGGAATGCACAACTCCGAATATTTTGGTATGAATCGACGATAATAATTTAATACACCTAAAATCCTCTTAAACCTTTCAAATTTCTTGGCTGTTTCAAATTCTTCAACTCGTCCAAGCGTTTTTCACAAATTCTAATTCCTTCGCTGCCAACGACAAACCCCAAATACTTTACCTGGTCCTTAAAAACTCACACTTCTTCGAATTCAACCTCAAACCTCCCTCGTCTAACCTTCGGATCACTTTTCTTAAATGTTCTAAATGTTCTAACTCGTTCTTAGAAAAATCAAAATATCATCGACATAGTGCGTACAGAAGTCTTCGTACTCATCTAATAACTTCTGCATGGCTCGAACTAATGCAGCGGATGACGTTGAAAGACCAAATGGAACAACTCTGTACTGATAAATCTCCCTTCAATGCTAAATCCAGTATACTTCCGACTTTCCTCATGCAAAGGAATTAGCCAAAAGAATTCTTTAAGTCCAGTTTGCTAAAAATTTTCATCTCGCTTACCTTGTATAACAAATTATCTAGTGATTTTGGTTGTTCAAATTGTGGTTTAGTAATCGCATTCAATCTCCTAGCATCTAAACATATTCTTAATTCTAAATTATTAGATTTAGGCACAACCACTACCGGATTGATATAGGGTGTTCTCGCTGATTCAATAATTCCATCTTTTAACATCTTTTTAATCTCATTTTTCACTCGACCCCTTAATGCAAATGGTATTGGATATACTCTAGTACGAAAACTTCCCTCGTCTGTGACCTCTAACTTATGCGTATACTCCTTCGCAAACCTAGGCTCATTACTAAAAACTCCTGCATGTCTATTAAACAACTCATATAACATTTCCTTCATATCCACACCTACTAATCCTATCTGTTCCTCATCAAATACCTTCTCAAATATATTACATAACCGTAACTCATCAATTCCATCATAAATTCTATTCTTAGTCTTTCCTGATCCTATACTATCTGTATTTATCTCATCCCTAGTATCCCGATTATCCTTAGGCACCACCCATTTCTTCTCTAAATTTAATACCTTTACCATTCGTGCTTTACCATCTATAACCAGTCCAAATTCCTCAATTACATCTATCCCTACAATAAAATCTAAATATAATCCTCTTGCTATCCAAAACTCTACTTCACCTAGTCTGGTACTTCCTAATACAATCGATACTCGTACAACTTTGTCTATCGTAGTTAACTTCCTCTTAATCGCAGACCATAAATTAATACTCTTAACCCTACAAATTTTCCCTTTGAATAATTCTGCATGTTTCAAAACTATTTCCTCTCTCACCAGCGATAACTGCGACCCCGTATCTATCAATGCCGTGTAAACAGAATCCCCTAAACTAATATGAATAAATGGTAACTCCCGCCTTCTCTCAAACTTATTATCTAACAACTTATCTACTAAACTAATACTACGCTGTGTCCCTAAATCTGATTTTCCTAACACTAATAAATCGACGTTTTTTTTTGTACCGTGGGTTCATCGTGGACCTCCACTTTCTCTATCCTATCCTCCGATCTCTGTCGCGTGTCTCCTGTTGCTACGTGTTGGATCGTCAAGTTTCTATCTGTCCCCCGTTCTCGGTCTCTAATCCCTGTCGGTATTTCCCCCTGATCCGTTGATCTCTGCTCCCTTTCTCTCTGCCACCTCTGTCCAAAACTCGTTCTTTGCTGTCCAAAACCTCTGTCATTCCTATCAGTCCTGTTCCAGTCATTGTTCCCACTATAATTATTGTCTCTATTAAAACGTTGTTCCCAATTATTATTCGTTCTCCTTTGATTTCCTGATATTGGTTTCTGTAATTGTCCTGTCCATTCTCCCTATAATTGTATCCTTGCACCCCAGTCCTCTGGTAGTCTGTGCTATTCCTATTCCTATCCCAATTCCTATTATCACTATTTTCCCTGGTATTCGTTTCAAACGTCCTAGCTACGTCATAATTTCGCATCATTTCCAAAAAGTCTCTTAAAGTCCGAACGTTTTGTATCGCTACGGCCCTAGTTATTTCCGCCTCCATATGCCTTGACAACAATAATATAATTTCATCTTCTCTTAATTTAGGAATCAGGTGCTGCGCCTGGTTATACTTTTCAATCACATAATTTTCTCTCGATCCCTGGTATGACCTATAGTTCCCAGTGTTTAAATCCGTTCGAATATTAGCCTGATGCGTGTTTCCCCAATATTGTTCTATGAATAGCCTTCGAAATTCCTCGTACGAACTATATTGCCTCCTCACGATACAGTGCCATTTCTCTGCACAACCCCCCAATGTCACGCTCACCATCTGCATCTTCACCCTCTCAGGCTCACTCTCTACCATCTCGTCCAACTTGCTAAGATAGACCATCGGCTGCTCATTCTTTCTGCCTTCAAACCTCGGCAAGGTCTCTTTCCTAGCCTATACTGGTATCCTGCATCACAAACAACGCTTCCCTTTCCAATTCAACCAACTGTTCTCTCATCTGTCTAACATTCCCTTCAAGACCAGACAATCCATTTACCGTATTCCCCAGAACCGTCGTATCCCTTCTCAGCTTCTCTGCCACCTCCTGACTCGCCCGCAATTTTCCTATAATTTCGTTTTTAGAGTTAATATTGTCCTCCGTCTGAATCCGAACTATTTCACCTAAATTCTGCAATTTTTCTGTCTGTCTAACTTCGACCATGTACAGCTCTTCCCTTAATTCATTTAAACCTGTTGTTACCTTCCTTCTACAACCTGGACTCTATCCTCTACGTCCTTCAGAACTTCATCCTTAAATGAACACAAACTGCTCTGTATTGATACATTAATTCCTTCAATTTTCATTTCCATCATATCAAATTTTTCTTTAACTTCCGCTTGTGAATTTCTAACCTCGGCCAACAATGATCCTCTCAATTCTTCATGCGACTTAGTTAACGACCCTTTTAATTCCAACAAAACCATCATCACATCTTGGATCTGCATATTCTCTTTTCTCTTATCAATTTCATTTTCTCCCGATGTATCCCCTGAATTCACAATAATCACCTCCGGCTCCACATATCCTCCAGCTTCATCCCTAGCATCCCCTGCTGCTACAGTCTTAACCACCGGTTGCCCTCTCACACCAGTCTCAACTCCATAAACTTTCCCTGACCTCGTGATTCTCTCCTCATCAGACATGTCCCTTTAATTTTCAAAATAAACTTCAATGATGTGCCCCACTAAGCTACACAACCTCTGCAAATCTGAATCAGCCCTATCGAGCCCCACGTTGGGCGCCATCTGTTATATTTTGGTATATATTGAGTTATAGAGAACCCTTTTATAATCAATTACCACCTATTTTGTATTGTTTATTCATGATTACAGGATTGATCTTTCTTTTTTTTATCTTAGGACAATTATGACAATTGCAACCGAATACACAAGCATTCTTCAAATAATTGTAAATGCCAAAAGTATTCCCAAACACTAGTTCCACTTTTATAAATTTGTTTAAAGCACTGCGTAGATATTAAATACTAATACCTGGAATCCAGATACAAGCGCCGCCTTCCAGCCGTCCTGAAGCCAAGTGACCAACTGCAGGCACCTCCTGTAAATAATAAGTAACTCGAGCAACTGGTAATCTCCAGACTATAAAACTACTAATATTTCTACAAATTTTATGTTATACAAATACTCAGATAACTCCAATTCCACTATGCTTTCGTCTTCAAACAATAACGGTACAGACCAGCACTCCCTCTTCTAATTAACTTTTATTCGCCGTAAAACTGCTACTATTTGCTATCTCCAGGTACAACTTGACTTTCAAAACTTTCTCGTAACTTTTTAAATGTAATAAAACTCATAACAGTACAAAAACACGTCTATTTTCAGTAATATAAATTTGAAGTCCCTTATAAATAAAACCGTCTTCTTTTGTTTCCGTTGCCATGACAACTATCTCTACGCACACTATGTAATTTATAATTATTAATAATTGATTAATAATACAGTTGTCTTCTCTAGATACATTCATTTTCTAGATGGTTTGTAATCCAGTGATTTATGTATATTGAACTTTTACAATATTGAAAATAGCTAACAAACTTTGATGGTTCAGCTTTTAAATTGTACGCAACAGACATTTATGTCTTATTCGGTAAACGTCCTGTCATTACATAACCAATCTTTAATTGTTAAAACATATTCAAACTGAAATTGATTTACAAATTTTACGGAGAATCACTTAACTCCTTAAAATTTTAAAAGCGTGCAGTATACCAAGCAATTTTGATATTTGTTTTACATTCAAATGGTTCTGAAAACGCTAACTCAAATTAAATTTCATATACGTGCAACCATAACAATTAAAATACGTATACAATGCAAACTTATAACTAGCTTAGCCTGGTCTATGGCCGGTATATGTTGTTGAATGCAATGCAGTTTCAAAAGCTTTATAAATTTATAAACGTGGAATAGTTGTTGTTAATTTATAAACCAAAAATACCTGAAAGAAAATACTCAAACAAAACCAAATATACCCCCATTCTAGCAAAGTCGTTTCGAAGCCCTATTTAAACATTTTATAAGCCCACCCCCTTCTTGACAGTATAATATATATATATATATATATATATATATATATATATATATATATGCACATAAGTACTAACCATACTCATGTATACACGTTTGCGTTTACTGATTATCTGAATTAAGCAATTTCAAAAGATATTAGAATACGTACTGTGATGGGCCATTTTCAGACAGGGTTTATAAATATAAAGCAAATTTAGCAGATCTCTAAATCACTGTGAAATAGATTGCAGAATCCACTTTAATATTAAATAAAGATACTTTAGAACCACGTTTGAGTACAAGTTGCATACGTTAAATTAAGAAGTAGTGTTTTATTTTAGTATATTCTTGGAGCCCCAAAACATTTCTCATTTTAACATTAAACAAGATTCTGATATTTTATTATTATAAAGAATGTTAATTGACACTCGCAGGAATAAAGTAGTTATTAATGAATAAAGCTTACTGACTGCACATGGATATTGGCTCAGATGTAAGCATGTAATTAGCATTCTTGAGAGAGGTGCTAGCATTATCAATACTACACTATTTCCTGATTTTATAGTAAAGGTTGGTTGACTTCAAAGTGAGGAGGAGCGCCCTTCATTAAAATGTAGAAGAAAATATTAATTGTATTTGTTACATCCGAATTAGTAAAAAAAATATGCCGAGGTGACCTCAAAAGTAAAAGATAACATTGTAGACAAAAAGCAGCAATACAAAACCAGCAAGGATAAATTGTAAGAGGAGCAAGGTTATAGTAAAAGGTTCAAACGATCTTCAATGGGTACAAACAAATTTAACGAAACGTTACCTTATTTGCGAGCTAGTGAAGGACATGCGTACATTTGAATGGTTATAGGATGCTCGTATAAAGAACTGCGATTAATGTTACCGCGTTTGATAGGGTGATTAGATATACAACAAATAGTATCTAATGTAATTTGTTCGGTGATTACTAGCATGTCATTTATTCGGGAACATATTGTATATATAACCAAAATTATTAAAATATCTATTTGTAATCTATTGCAAGCAGAAGTTTTTCTTGACCAAATAAGTTCTAAGGTATTTGGTAGGTACTGTGGATAAAAAATATCACGACAAACTACAGATATCTGAGTAGAAATTAGAGATATTTGAACAAAAAGACACGTAATTAGAAACAGCAAGGATAGACTCGAGAACTACACGAGAAGTAACTATAGCAACTAAGCATTTTTGATATAAAAGAGGCAAATAACAAGAACCCGACAAACGTTGCACTTTTCTTCCTTAAGGTAAACTAAATAGCTCACTAACAAATTACGATATATCTTTCTGCCGCAGAATTGGAAATCCTTTTTTAAATAAGCCGACACTTCATAACTAGTTTTGAAGATAATAATTCTAGGCTGCAGGTTTATCAAGCGAATAGATACTCAATGGTACCAACACCTTAATTTCAGATGTTCTGTCCAAAATGAAACGGATCTGTCTATAGAAGCACGAACAGTTCTAGGAAATTACAAGGTTTGATCGTTCAACGGAAATAATTTTGGAAATTCGAGAAATTCGAGAAATAAAGGTGAATGAAGTCAGTTAAAATAAAGTTTCCATAAACACATTGCTTCAATGTCATATTTTCGTAAAGGTCTTTTACATAAATAATATATTCAAAATTTATTTCAATTTTGTGCTGTTTGTTATAATTATTAGAAATCTAATTTAATATGATTGAAATAATATGATTGAAATAATTGTTTAATTAATGTATTTGAATATCAATCGTAAGTGAATGGTAAGTTTGGACATATTAATGTTAAAGTCGCTGCACACGCATTTTAGTATATTTTATTTAAGAGCTTGATGGTTAATGGTAAAATTAAAAGTTGGTGATTGAAATATAGCTTTGATGTATAGTACATGATCTTCATTAAAGACATTACAAGATTATTTTTTATTGCTTAACACGTTTGAATTTACGGCTTAATCATAGAAGTTGATACTCTTTTGTTTTGGATCTTTCACAATCTGTTAGAACGCATTCTTTAGTGATTTACTAGACAGTATTAATATTTATACAATTAGTTAAAGTATGTACGAGAATTATCTGCAACTGCATAACATTTACAAACCATATAGTGAAAAATAATCCTAAACATGTATTTTTCTAGCTGTGTTATTCAATTTCAGGCATCTATAATATTGCTTAGAAATCATTTAGAGATTTTCCTGTCTGGGTAGCTTAGTTAAGAAATGTGTTGTGGATTTTATGAAATGAAATGAAACAGAAATCTCAAGAAACCTCTATGAATAATCTTCTATACATCATTCAAATACATTCTTTCTTTTATACACATACACAGATATAAATAAAGTTTATTAATACAATTTACACCTCAAGTTTAGACAGAAATCTTACTTTATGAGTAGTTACGCATTAATACAATCTTTACTTAATCCTCGTTAATTATTTGAAAACTCCTAAATATTTCATATGTGAATCACAAGACTTACATTAAATTTTTCTAGAGAATTCAAATATTTTTTATTAATAATATTCCCCGTGTGACCGTAGTTGATCTACGACTCTGTACAGAAATCTTTGTATGGGTCAAAAACGCCTCGAGCTCTGACTTTAAGGTTGCTGAAATCAAATTATACAGTTCCAAATAAATTTTATACATAAAATAAAATTAAAAGCTTATTCTATTTTAATCTACTTACTTAATAATATACCAATTGAGTTTCTATGTTTGAATCAAATTCGTATTTGCGGTTTGGATCTTCAAATTCTTCTTTTGGCTCTATATCTTCTCTTATACTACTATCCAAAGTATTCAAAAGTTTTGGCATCCATTTCAATTTGCATTTTCAAACCGTTACGTTTATTTTTGACGATAGGTTCAAATACGTCCTTTTTGTGCTAATTCGTTTTTCATTCACCTAGCGTCTGTTTCTATTCAAAATTTCATTCTGTTATTTTACTTCGTTCCAACAGTACGCGCAATCCTAACATTTCTTGTTACAATCCTAAACATAACGCTTCAATAATAAAAAAACCAGAGAGTATCGAATGTACAGTGTTACAAAAAAATTCCTAAAAGATAATCTTAAAATTATATTAACTATTGCGGACAAAGGTGATGTCACGGTTATTTTGGATAGACATGATTACGTAACTAAGGCCAATAATTTACTGGATGATTTACATACTTACAAAAAATTGACGAAAGGCCCAACTTTCTCCATACAAAAGCGGGTCAATGAACACATAAAATTTTTATGTAATCACTCCATGATTACTAAAGAGGACCAGACATTGTTAAGAAAAAATAATTGTATTCCAGGAAAATTTTATGGGTTGCCTAAAATCCATAAACCTAATCTACCATTGCGACCCATCATCTCATGTATCGATACTCCGACTTATAATATAGCTTCCTTTCTATCAAAAATTTTAAAAAATGTTTTTTCTTTGGGAGGCTGGAATATCAAGGACTCTTTTTCGTTTGTTGATACCTATAGACACTATAAATTACCCGATGAACATATTCTTATCTCATTAGATGTCCGTTCGTTGTTTACCAACATCCCTATCGGCTTAGTGGTAGAAATCATTACAAAAAAATGGAATCGCATTCAACCATATTGCAATTTTGATTTAGATTCTTTTTTATCTACCATTCAATTAATATGTAATAACACGTATTTTACTTTCAATTCGAAGTTTTACATTCAGGTTTTGGTACCCTATGGGTTCACCTTTATCCCCTATCATTGCTCAATTAGTCATGGATTCGGTGTTGGAGTATGTTTTCGATTCACTTCCGTTTGACATACCTTTTATGGTTAAATACGTGGATGACATTTTGTGTTCCGTTCCTGAGCAATTGATAGAGTACACATTATACATTTTCAATAGTTATAATCCGAATTTGGTTTTTACTTGTGAAAAGGAAGTTAACCAATGTATTCCTTTTCTAGACACATTAGTCATCAGATCATCCACCAACAACTTGAAGTTTGATATTTATAAAAAACCTACAGATTCTGGTAGGTACATTAATTATCTTTCCAACCATACATTTCATCATAAACTTAACACTATTAACTGTCTAAAACACGGTATCCTCAATATTTGTGAACCTGAATTTCTCTACAAAAATCTAAAAGAATTAGAATCTATCTTACTGAATAATTCATACCCCAAAAAAATGGTTAAAGGGTTGCTATATTCTAATCATCTAAATACTTCAAATAAAAACAATAGTATTGATACTAAATTTAGGAAACTCCCATACATTCCGAATTTAACTTCCCAAATCGTCAAGATCCTTAAGCAACCTGATATCTTTATAGCGAGTACCTATTATAATTCGATAGGTACGTTGTTTACGAAATTGAAAGACAAGACAGAGAAGTCTCTATGTAGTAATATTGTTTATCAGATCGAATGCAGTTGCAAAAGAACGTACGTAGGACAATCCAAACAATGGTTAAAAAATCGGATTATACAACATAAGAGCGATGCCAAGATTGGTAAATCGTGCTGTGCATTGTCCTCACATCTTTATGATTCTAAACACCGAGTGAATTTTGATAACACCAAGGTTTTGGATATTGAGAGTAATTACTACAAAAGACTATTCCTAGAATCGTTTCATATTTACCGACAACGTAATAAGTTAGATATTAATAATTTAAATGTGGTATATTCGGGGTTATATAGTGTTAATGAAAAAACACGAATGTAGATAGCGTTGTTTGCTATACAAAATAATCACGTTTAGTTTTATAGTTCCTATTTGTTCTTGTTATCGTCAAGTATTAGATTTATATTGTTATCTTCCGTACTCGTGTAATACCTTGTTTTCCGATGATAATTTTTGTAAGAACCATTATCATATAGTAATTGTTGTGTGTTACTCTAGCACAGTTATATATTTTATTTTGATTGTAGTGTTTAATGTATTTTTAATTTTTTGACTTGCTACTTTTAACTGTAATGTTATGTAATTATTTATTAATGCTGTGAGTTGTGTATGGAATTGCGTTTTCTATTTTGTTACCATCATTTATATAAAGTCAAAGTAATCATGTAAGTAGATGGATTGTATTGTTTCAGACCTTGTAACTATTTCAGCAAATTTTAGTCTTTGAAGAAGGCATAATTCGTGTGCCGAAACGTTAGAATAGAATTACAATTTGACACTGTAGTCTTTATTGCTGTATGAACGATTGCATTCCAAGATTTCAAGAACTATTGTATTAACTATATATATATATATATATATATATATATATATATATATAGATATATATATATATATATATATATATATATATATATGATATATATATATATATATATATATATATATATATATATATATATATATATATATATATATATATATCATTTATGGGAAAACGGACAAGTATTGACGTATTTTTATAATTCATAATTGGGATGTTAAAAATTACATAAAGAAAAAACAGTTTTAAAGCAAATATAAGTTCATAATTAATTTTAATTTATTTTAATCCAACACGTATAAGCATAAGAGAATGTGCTTGCGTAACAAAATCAATAATTCCAAGACGAATGTATTTCGTTTTATACAAATACGAAGAAAGATAAAGTCTAGGAATTGTTGTTCTATACGTTCGATAATTAAAAACACCTGCGTTTTAAAAGGTTACATCCGAAGAAGTCGAGCATATGTTAAGATAGGATTTCATAGAAATATTTTTAACCGTCAGTTGGTGTAAACAGCAAGGCTAACAAACTTTTTAAAGAGCGAGGGAAATGCACGATCGGTTATATACAACAGATAGAGACAGGCAGAGAAGCGTTGAGGTTGAAAAAGCTCATACCATATACACGTGGAGTGTAGATAAGCTGTCATCAATATTGATTTCTGTAACTCAAGTGGGGTTCTGAACGCGACAGCAGACATGCATAAGACAGAGATGAATATAGTTCAGGCGGGGTTTGTAGTGACAGAGAACTTTAACATTGGTTAAAAACATACAGTTTTCCAAACGTAAACACACGCGAAGATTGAGAGCGCTTTCGGATACGGCACGTAGACCGGGGTAAATTTCATGAATTTTCAAGACGGTTGTATTCAGAATTTTTAGAATTTAGATTTGAAAATAAGCTTTTCACTTGAAGTGTGTCCCAGGTGGGGTTTTGAAACGATATAAATACTAAATCTAAATTATTAACGTTCTCTTGTCTTCTCTTCGCTTCTATATTACTTTACTTCGATAAAATACTGAATGCTGACCATCATAACAGTAGAGCTTCTTTGTGAGTATTGTATGTGTTGTGAATACAGTAAATATAGTGCTTGCAAGTGTAAAACACAGTAGTAGCGGGCATCTTATTATTGACGCGATGTACGTGTAGTGTATATTAAATTAATAGAGGTCCGGCTACTACAACACAACGCACGAAAATCAATAAATGGAAGCATGATATACGTGGGGTAAGCATCACAAATAACCAAGATTGTACTCTGATGTATGGAATAGTACTGGGAGACGAGACACTTGGCTCGCAAATGGTGTTATCGTCTGGGGATCCGCTGAGTATCACAGTGAATGGTAACGAAGCCGAGGTGTTTTAGCGATCATCTTCAAAGGAATGGAAGCCTAAAGAATTCTCCAGGTAATTTATTTGAAATTTCTGTTGTTTGATAAACATTTGTAAAATTTTGTGCTGTGTGCTTGACTTGTTGGGGCTTATTTATGGTTGTAGAAACTGATTGGAAAAGATACATGCACTGGACAATTTATTAAGGTTAAATATTGAAAAAGGGTGTATTTAAAACTTACTAAATTTTATTCTGGATATAAATTGGATTGTAAAGGGTGAACGGGTCTATAAATTTTGTATTAATCTTGCAAGGTAAAAGGTGTATACAAAATAAACTGGGTTATTATGAGTTCACCATACTCCAGTATGCAGTCAATTTAGGGTGACTTGTGAGGCCCATCTACTCATATCTTATTGAATTTGTTTGAAAATAATTAGAAAAATCAAGAATTTTAAAAACATACTGTTGCGAGCTACTACTAGACAACCCAGCAAACACACACAAAACGCCGCCAGCACTGTCTATTCTCTACGGTTCCAGAATTCTTCTAGAAAATACTAGATGATGAGTCATATCTTTAATTCGGGGTATATATAAGGCCGCTTATGAATGTAAGAGTTAGTCTATACTTGAATGTCTAATATAAATTATATCGTATACAGTAAACGTAGTTGAGCTTTTGGAAGTCAAGAATATGCATAAATGTTATATGCTGTGTCTAATGTACAGGCAGCTTGTAGTATACATAAATAGATAGAAGTGTATAATAAATAAATAGTTGTGTTAGTGTTGTTAATGGACCTATGGTAAAGAAGTTAGTTTAAGAAGATACTAGTGCTTGTAAATTCATTAGTGTAATAGTGCTTCATTGTTAAGTGGACTGAAAACATCTATAAATAAGGCATATACTGTTAATTAGACTTGTGAACAGTGAGTAATAAAGACCTTTATTATTACTTGTTTTAAATTAAAGAAACGCGGTAGCAGTAGCCCGCTTCAATACCATATTTTGAGTTTTGTAATCAGTGTATTAAACTATTTTTTTTATACATGTGAATAATTTATCTGTAAATAGCTGTAAATAAAAGGTTGTATGATTGTTCTATTATTTGGTGATTTTATTGAATGGTGTGCGAGTGTGAAAGAGGTATGGTGTAAATTTAGGTATTCGAGAAGAGGCACAGCTGAACTAGCCAGGGAAGTTGCAGAAGGTTTTTGAAGCAGAAATAAAAGGGTAAGGAATTTTTTTTTTTAATTTTTGCATTTTTGAAAATAATTTGATGATACTGGTGAAGTATAAAAGCTTAGTCCACGATTCTACGGCAATCTTATGACGCCAAATTCGTGGGGCTCGAATGAAGAAGGTGAAAGACTGATGTTAAAGCTTTGTCCCAGCTTCGTTCAAGAATTTTCTAAGACTACCACGGCAATCTTATAGCGACCCGAACGTGAGGCTCAAACTCCAAATAAAATTTAAACATTTTATTCCAGGAAACTGGCGTCTGAGAGAAGGGTCTGTCTTGTAGAAATTTAGAAATATCTTTGAGTGTGTGTGTGGGAGTGATTGATAGTGCCTTATTTGATAAAGCAGGAAAAATGGAAGAAGCTAGAGGTAGTAGGGATCAGTCGAGGACGGAGTCAGGAGACCAAGGAAATGAATTGATGATGAGAATGTTAGAGGAGATGAGATTAAGTAGGGAAGAATCTAACAGAAAATTTGATCAGATGAGTGAGACATTAAGCGGGGTTAGAGAGGACTTGAATCGAAAATTTGAACAACTGATCCAGGAATTAGGGGATAAAATAGAAAAATCTACCAAGGAATTTTCAGATTTTAAAAATAGCTTGACTGTAAAAATGGGGGAAGTAAAAAATAGGATAGATAAAAACGAGCGTGATATTAGAGGTTTAAGTCAGGAAATGAGACAATTAAGGACAGAAGTAAGGATCTTCTGTGAGGACGAAATTAACGTTAAAATGACTGAGGTAACGGACTCATGTAGGGATCAGTTAGGTAGGGTAGAGAAAGAAGTGACCGGAATTAAACAAAACGTAGCAAATTCGATGGGGAATGGTCCCCGATTCGTAACAGATAATATGTCGCTCGATTAACAAATGAAATTTTATGGGGATAGTAGGGTAAATCCTTAGATATTTATTAATAACATTCGAGGTTTGGTTAATAATTTGTATGACGAACAGGCGAAACTTAATGTTGTTAAAGCGTTACTGAAAGACCATGCTGAAGCCTAGTATAACTTAATAGGACAGGAAATTGACACGTATAATGACTTTGAGGACAGATTTCTTAAACATTATTGGAGTGACCACCGACAGGACCAAGTACAAGACGATTTAATTACAGGAAAATTTAAAGGGGAGTTTGCAGGAAGTAGGGAGCAATATGCTATAGGGAAGTATAGCATAGCAAAACAATTAAATCCACCATTGACGGACAGACAAATAATCAAGTATCTATAACGACATTTCGAGGTCGAGGTTAGGAAACATGTAGCGTTGCAAAACACTGCGGACAGGGAGATGTTTTTGGAGTACCTGCAAAGGTATGATGATGTGAGCAGTGGACGACCTCGGGAACACAGGGAACGACAAGTAAACGCAGTACGATTCGATAACAGACGAGACAACTACACAAGACGGGGGACAAATTTTGCATACAGTAGACAAAATTGGAAACCTAGACGGACGTTTTTCCGGAGTAACAGTGTAGGTAGGGGACCTGCACCTAGACAGGGGGTGACAAGGCAAAACAGTTCACCAGACGAACCATAGGGAAAATGATAACACTAACCGGGTAGACACACCACAGACATATGCGGAGGTAGTAGCGAGACCTGGACTAAATAGGGAGACCAGACCTGGACAGGATTTTTAGACAAGGACAAACCACTAGACATCATTGTGTACAAGTATGAACATCCGAAGGAATTTTTAAAAATAGAGGAAGAAGTTGAGCCAGAAGTAACAGAAAAATTTTGTTTGCCCATTATTGATATTAAAATTTTTGAAAAAAATTTAGGAGCAATATTAGATTCAGGAGCTGAGGCGAATTTAGTATCGGAGGAATTCGTCAATGAAATTAAGGATAAAGTGTGTGACAGGATAATGCCAATAAAACGAAGTCACCTGGTTGCGCCAAATAAAAAGCGATTTGCTGTTGTAAATAGTGTAGTTATTTTAAAAGTCGAATTAGGTTTAGTTAGCTGTGAACAGGAATTTATAATTGTACCTGGGTTAAAGTTTAAAGGACTATTAGGAGTCGATTGTATGATAAAGTTCGGAGTTGTAATAGATATGGAGAGGAAAATAGTTAGGATTGGGGATAGGATATTGCCCTGGAAGGCAAGTGATGACGTCACAGAGGATGACGTGGGGTTAGGTATTAATAGTATAGAAGTAGATGAAGAAGAGGTAAAAGAGATCGACTCAGGTGAATATAATGAGAAAAAGTTAGAAGAGATATAATTGGTAGTGAACGAAGAGCCTGAACAAGTAGGCGAAAACAGCATTAGGTTACACACAAAAGGTAAAAGTAGGCATAAGTGAGTTAAGTGGCAAAGATAATTTTGGTAATTTGAATTTAGGAGATTTTTACGGGGTGAATATTGTACATAAACGATCTAGAAGAGATGAAGAATTTTCTATAGAGGGAAAAGATGAAGATGTTGAGGTAGTATAGTTTGTTTTGTCCGTAGAAAAGGGAATTATAGTAAATGAGAAACAGAGAGGTTAGGGACTGAAGAAGAAATAGTTAAAAATCAGGATAATAAGGATGACTTTATTTTATGTGAAGTAACAGGGATGATACGTCTAGGGATAGAAGGAAGAAAGATAGGGATGAAGAGTATTAGGATTGTAAGAAGAAAGACATGGAGGGTCAAGAAAAGAGTCAGGTTTAAATAAAGAAATGACTTGATCGATAAAAGTATAGAGATAGGTGAATGGTAGCGTAGAATTTAAATAGATAGAGATAGAAATAGGTGTATATAGAAAAGTAGAAGTAGGAATAAGATAAATAAGGGAAGACAATTAGAGATAGAGATAGGTGTATATAGAAAAATAAAATTAGGTATAGGATATATATGGTAAGATAGTTAGATGTAGATATAGAGTTAAGTGTGTATAGATAGGATAATAAATAAATAGTGATAGTAGGTAAGGTTAAAAATAACAGAGGGACATAAGTAGACGAAACTTAAGTAAAAGTGAAGATAAGTAGAAAAGTATAAAAGTGAAGATAGGTAGAAAAGTGACGAAAGGGTAAAATAGAAAAGGGAAATAGACTGAAATAGAGGGTGAAGAGTTAGTAATAGATATAAATAGTTAGGTAGAAGGTAGTGATAGGTGTGAATAGTTAGTTATGAATCTTTATTTATAACTAACTATTCACACCTATCACTACCTTCTAGGAATTTTTTTTTGAAATTTTTGCATTTTTGAAAATAATAAGAAATCGACACTGGTGAAGCTTCGATGTTAAAGACTTGATCCCCGATGCCACGGCAATATATATATATATATATATATATATATATATATATATATTGTCGTGTAACCTCTCTAAATCGGGCCTCAGTAACAAAAATACATTCGAAAATTTATTAGTTTTCTAAAAATCAAAAATTGCACACAATAGAAAATTTTTAAAAAAAAATAATTACTTACCCAGATTCCTCTCTTCATCACCTTAATTCTTCAACCGCTTCCCTGGCTAGCTCATTTGGACCTCCTCTTGGATACCTAGATTCATTATCATACTCTTTATCGTTCACGCACACTTCCAATAAAACCACAAAATAATACAACAATCATACAATATTTATTTACCACTATTTACAAATAAAACTTCAAGATTATTTACATTTCGGTGCTCAAGGTAAACCTCAATAAATTCTATTTTTGTAAAGTTCCGTATTTTAACTAGAAATATTAAACACATTGAATGTAACTGGAGTAAATGGGTCCTGAATAATACCTTATTTTTCATTCTTTATTTATAATTAATTTTAATTAGGACACTCTGGAGTATGCTGAGCTCATGATAACCCAGTTTTTTTGTATGATTAATGTATGCTTTTTACTTAGCATACGCTTACTACAAACCAAAAAAACCCATGTACTCGTAACAATAAAAATTTTAATTCCTGATGGAACGTTAATAAGCTTTATATACACCTTTAGATTTATATTTAAATACCATAGTAAAAGTTAGTTATACGTATTATTTTCAATACGCAAAATAATGCAAAATACCTTCCTAGTTCACTCTCACATATCACAACAATCTTCATAGTATATAAAACAACAAATTCTAAAGCGTTGCCTGGAATTTCTTGAAGATCTCTACTCCGTTGACGATGTCGTTAAGTTGTTTCGCTCTCGGTTTCGTGGTTCTGCTCTGCTGGCCGTTTCTAGCTATTTGTAGATGAACACCATCTAAGTTGTGCTGCATGCTCTGCCTTCACGATGCATCCAAATCCAAATCCAAACTTATTACACTTCTTTCATAATTGCGTACTTTAGTTTAATTTAATTTAATTTACGTTACTTCACGAGCTTGTTAAGATATATGTTGCACCTTAATAAAAATCTAGACTCGACACTATCCGCGTATCAAATTATGAGGTCAACACTGTACTATTTAAATTAAAAATTTTTATATACTTACAAGCTCGTGGTAAATTTCTGTACGTAGTCTTAATCAATGAAAATACTAAAAGGGCGAAGTTAAAGGAGAGCGATGCTAATTCTCTTCGAGTATTTATACAATTCTAATGTAACTTTTCCAGACCCTCCTAACGCGAAATCCTCCATTTAAAATAATACTTCTTAAAATTTTGGTTCAACCGTTTTCGAAATCTTCGAAATTTAGCGCGTCGTTATTATATTTTCCAGAACATTAACATTCAATATTCTCGTGCTTGTCTATTCTATAACTAACTATATAGACCAATAAGATATTCAATGACGTCTTGAAACCTCGTCTGTATTAACGCTATTCCTCTCTTATGCATATTCTATGTTTCCTTCTAACCTTGTTCGAGTGGTAGAAATCGATATTACTGTCCGCGTTTCAAATTAACCCATGTGGACTGAATACGTGCGTTTCGAAGTGAACTGTTATTATGCCTGTCTCATTCCGAAACATATCCTTGATTGTCCATCCCTTCTGCACTCTAAGGAAACTTTTAGTTAGCATTTATACGAAAACTTTCTACCGTTTGTACAATATACCTCGAATTTCGTCTTTTATCTACACAAATAAGGGGAACCTGCAGGTGTTCAATTAACAAACGTTTTAACACAACATTTCTAGGAGGTTGCGTTTCAAGGTATTTTATATTCAACGGCTGTTTATGTGTTAGCAAAGCATTTCACCTTGGTATTATCGATTTTTCATGCTTTTATGCGTATTAGACGTAATTACCCGTTCAATTAAACTCAATTAAATTAATTAATAATTTGCATTGGCTTCTACAATTTATTTCCTTTACGAACCTAACTAAATTTTAATCACTACTTGTAAAATTATGGTAATACTTGTTACTTTAAAATGAACCAAATGAAATAAATTTCTTACGTAAATTCTGGTTGTTTCTTCTATACAGGGTGATTGAAATTGCCTTGTTTATACTTAAATTTAGCCCTTTAAAACGACTACAATATATATATATATATATATATATATATATATATGTATATATATATATTAACCTTATCGATATTTATTTTACATTTTTAATAATTTCTGTGTTAATTTACTTTCATTCAACAGTTTTTGAAAAACTACCATTTTTCGCACTTTTATACAAGGTAGATATAAATATTCTTTGAAAACTTAAGTGCATAAGTCAACTTAAGCTAAACTGTATTATAATTTTAAAATAAATTGGAGTACAGACTTTCTAAATGTCCAATATTATTTATATTAGTTAAAACTATAATAAACTAGACTAATGTATATGTTTCTGCGGGTTGTATTTAAGCAGTGTTGTAAAATAGCCGCTTGTTTATATAAATATCCAACAAGGAGATTCACGTAGCCGGCTAATTAACCAGTTATTATGGTTAAAAACAAAAATCAACTATTCTGTGTAAACATATTTTTCTCAAAATAAAAATAACCAATAAATACATACACACACATTTATACCAAGCCTTTGATTACAAAACCTTAATTTTCTATGTCATATGGCAAATAACCTTATAAAATGCTTATTCAAGCATTCATATTATTTTCACTTTTATATATGATTGTCATATCAGATACATCCACGTTATCATGCAGAAAAGTGTCTAAAGTTAAATCATTTTTTTCCCAATCACTATCTATTTTATTTTCATGTGCATGAATCAAATTCGTCGTGTAAACTGCACTTCCAGCTTTATCAGTTGTAGACTCACTACACGTAGTGTTGCCAGTTTCTAAACTTATATTAGTAACTGAACCAGATCCTAAACGATCCGCTTCACCTGGTTCTGCATTTTCATTTATTTTATTTTTTACCATATTAATTATATCGGCTTCTAATAAATGCAAATTAAAATTTACAAAGCTTTTGTGTTTCCCATAAAAGACCTTCCATCATGCATAATATCACGCTCAAACCTTTCAGTAAATCCCCGGGAAAATGAAGTAAAGTTGTTAATTACACTTACCCTAAAGGTTACTTGATGTTGACGCTTTCATGCTCTCAGGGTCGTTGTACTTTCTGCTTTGTCCTGTTGTGAGTTGTGGAGTCGCTGTGCCGGCTCTTACTGATGTAGGGCTGCACTGACAGGACAGCAGGATGGGTTAAAAAAAGAGTAGGAAACGGAACACACTCGCGGCAGCACTGCCCGGTAACGGTACAGTAAGTCCATCTGTAAGATAAATGTGAACAAAGTAGCTTTTCTCGCCTTCAATGTTTTCTCCTTCCAATCGAGATTGACGTATTTCCGCCTGCGTTTTAGGGAAAATGAACTTCTTCTCATTCCAGAACCCTACGTCAGCGCTTACAATTGCGAAGATAAGCAACTTACGTCGAGATCTGTGTGAACGTTATAAATACTGGGGTTTCACGACATTAACAAAATTATACTAATTAACGGGGATTTTTACAAATTCTATCAAAAAGTCCCTAACTTTTAAATTAATGCATCGAATTCTTAAAAGCTTTAAAATAAAACGCAACAAAAAAGATCCAATTTTTCAGATACCTTTCAAAGAGTTTCATTTTTCCATATTGACATCTTTGCATTATATTCTACTATACCAACAATTATTGTTTCAGTATTGAATTTCAGTAAATTTGATTGATGCTAAATAAAACGTATGGCTTGTTGTTCATCTTCTTCGCTGAGCGCAAGATGTCTTAATTTTGGATTTAAAAAAGGAGCTGAAAGTTGGACAGTATTGTAGCGGGCTACTTCTAACGCGTTTCACTAATTTAAAACAAGTAGTAATAAAAGCCTTTATTACTCACGATTTACAAGCCTAATTAACAATATAGGCCTTATTTATAGATGTCCAATTAACAATGAAGCACTATCACACTAATGCTATAACAAGCGCTAATATCTTCTTAAACTAAATTCTTAAGCATAGGTCTATTAACAACAATAACACTACTGTTTATTTATTACACTTTTACTATTACACTTTTGTCTATTTAAGTATTCTACAAGCTGTCAGTACAATTTACACTTTCACATACTACAAATTTATATTTATTCGTGGACTTCCAAAAGCTTAACTATTTAACTTTACACGATATAATTTGTATTGGACGTTCTAATATAGACTAACTTTTGCATTTATCAGCGGTCTTACATATATATATATATATATATATATATATATATATATATATATATATATATGGCTTAAATTTTCGCATATATTTTTTTTTTATGCTTGATCACAGGCTACAACTGTATTAACGCTTTATTTAATGTTTAAATTTTAATAAATATGAATATATGACGCTTAGGTTGTCAATGTCCGTTTTTTTGTTGAAGTTGTTTGGGCTTTTATAGATGTAGCACATCTCCAAGAAAGTCCCTTTAAAAAGATTTTGTTCCACTTTTAATAGTATTGGATTTGAAAAGTCCATTTTGTGATTTTGGTTAAGGGTGTGAATTGTTAATGCACAAGCTTTTGGTTTTACTCGAATGTCACTTTTGTGTTGGGTAATTCTTTGACCAATATTTTGTGACGTTTGGCCTATGTACCACTGATCATAATCTAAACAGTTAATATTGTAGATGGTATTTCTTTGAAGTTTGACTGGTGTCGCATCTTTAAGCTTGGAGTGTAGATTTCTTATTGTTAGTAAATTCTTTTTGGCAATTTTGACATTTAAGTTTTTGAATACTTTGCTTAATTTAGTAGTTAAATTTTGAATAAATGGTATGGGTGTATAAATTTGGGGTGTACTGGATTTTGGTGTATTGTGATTATTTTTTGTTGGTGTTGTTCTGTGATTATATAGAAGTTTCTTGATCAATGTTTTTGGATAATTGTTATCTAATAATATGTTTTCCAAAAGTAATAAGTTTTTTGTATGTAGAGAAGTGTGTGATAGCCTTTTGACCCTGTTTTTGTATTCTAATATAAAGTTTGTTTTCATGCTAAAGAATTACCCAACACAAAAGTGACATTCGAGTAAAACCAAAAGCTTGTGCATTAACAACTCACACCCTTAACCAAAATCACAAAATGGACTTTTCAAATTCAAAACTATTAAAAGTGGAACAAAATCTTTTTAAAAGGACTTTCTTGGAGATGTGCTACATCTATAAAAGCCCAAACAACTTCAACAAAAAAACGGACATTGACAACCTAAGCGTCATATATTCATATTTATTAAAATTTAAACATTAAATACCTTCAATAATAATCAAACCCTTCACCATTAACCACTTTTTATTTCTTTCTTTTTTGTTTTTTGTTTATTTTACATTTATATATACTCAATTGTTGATAACACATATTCCAATTAAATCACTATTACAACACACACACACACACACACACAAACACACACACAAACATTCAAAATTACACAAACACATTCACCCTCACATGCACACACACACCTACATGCACATACACTCACAAACCAACACTGTCGTTAAAACAAATAATAAACTTTTATCAAAATGACACTGTCATTTTACTTTCACTATTTACATTAATATTTATTCTATAAAAAACATTATTTTATTCCAAACACTGATGTCAATTTCAACCATCCTCACTGTAAGTTTTTCTTATCTTTGTTCATCCTTTATAAAGCGTTAATACAGTTGTAGCCTGTGATCAAGCATACAAAAAATATATGCGAAAATTTAGGCCATAAAAAAGAGTATTTATTTAAATCCAGCAGACCTAAAAACCTACAAAGAAGAAGTATGATTCCTGCAAGGTCATCAAAATTATATTATATTATATATATATATATATATATATATATATACCCTGAATTAAAAGGATGATTCATACTCCAGTATATGCTATAAAATTATAGGCTTCTGTAGTATATACATTCCTTACGGCGCTTGTGTGTTTGACGGGTTGTCTAATAGTAGCTCGTAACACTGTTCCCTCTTTAAAACCGTTACGTCTCGTAACTGTAAATACATTTTGACGCCAATTCGATGACTGATGACGGTATCGGCAGCTATCTCCTCTGGTGCATCCACCACGTCTATGGAAATAACAGTCAACACTCTTTTCTTGGTCTTGGTAGGCAACCGGTTGATAACAAACAAACGAGGACCTGAACGTTGGTTTCATGAAAAACTACTTCTAGCATATTTTGGACTATACTCCAATCTAAGCGATCCAGTCCACAGCCGAGCTTGGGCACCGCTGGTCTCGTTACTCCATTTTCCATCATCTGAGTTTTAACATTCAGCAAAGCCTCCCATAGATGTCCATAACTAGGTCTCTGCCATAAAGAATTTTTGGTGACCAGGCAGTAAACATAACGATTTTTATCTTGAAGAACCAAAGCTTCTCCTACATTTGGCTGCCGTTGTACTAATTCATCTACACATCCAAACTTTTTCTTAAAAACAACAGCTATTCCTCTTAACATTTCCAAATCTTGAGCTACGAAATGTGCAAGGGAATACTCTTCTGGCGTTCTAAACAGATCTTGTTGTTTTTCAACAACAACGCTAAATCTCGCCTTAGCGGAACCACCGTTCGCCGCTATAAAACTCTCAAAATCTACATTTGGCTCATGATTAGTAACTCGTCGAACACCATTCTCATTATTCAAGCCTTACTGGTTGTTGCCAGCGTATGATGTTAAACGGTCAAAGTGTACCACTTTCAGTTTACCACGGGCAGATTTTTTGATCCGGTACACTACATCATTAATTCTTCTTAAGACTTCATACGGGCCTTCCCATTGTCTTTGTAATTTTGGCAACAACACACGCTTTCTTTGTGGATTATACAACCACACCAAATCTCCAGGTTGATAACCACTTTCTTATGCTCTCGTGTCATATTGTGATTTCATTCGATCGCTTGCTGCTCGGACATTTTCGCGAATGCTATTTGATCTTTCACGAAGCTTACTAACGTAATCTTCACCTGCGATCTCTTCTCCAGGTTTAAATCCAAACTGAAGATCACATGGTAGTCGTAATTCACGTCCTAATATCACGCAAGCAGGAGAGTACCCTGTGCTGTCATGTACCGAAAATCGGTACGTCAGTAGGAACAAATGTAAATATTGATCCCAGTCTCGTTCATGTTCAGAGAGAACTTTGGTTAGGTACTTTCTTAACGTCCTGTTCATTCTTTCAACCATTCTATCCGATTGAGGACGAAGTGGCGTGGTTCTAGTTTTCTTGATTCTAAGATGCTTGCAGACGTTTTGAAACAACGCTGATTCGAAGTTGCGATCTTGATCGGAGTGTAATTTCAACGGAACTCCAAAGCGACAAAACAACTCCCTCACTAGTACATGTGGAACCGTCTCGGCTTCTTGGTTAGGTATAGCATATCCCTCCGGCCATTTGGTAAAATAATCCATTGCAACCAAGATGTATTTATTTCTTTCTCTGATTCAGGAAGCGGACCAGCTATATCAATAACCACCCTCTCAAAAGGATTCTCCACGTTATACTGTCTCATTGGGGCTTTCCGTTTTGTAACCGGGCCATTTTCAGAGGCACACAACTTACATTTCCGGCATCATTCCTTCACAACTTCTTTGAAGTTCACCCAATAGAATCTTTCTCTCACGATATCGAGAGTTCCTTTCACGCCCTCCGGAAATATCATCGTGCAAGTTCTGCAACACTTCCGGCACTCTGCCTCTCAGCACTATCACTTGAAGTCTCTCAGTGCCATCTTCACATTCCAAGCATCGTTTCGAGATTCTATTTTCAATCACCAATGAGTTCCACTGTACCCAATATGCCTTCAGGCTCCTGCTTGAAATACAAATTTCTTCCCAAGCTGGTCGTTATCCTTTTCTTTTACACTCCATAATACGTCCCAATTCGGCGTCATTCTCCTGGTCCTCTCGTATTCTTTCGAGTTGCCAAGTATCATCGGCTACCGTCATTCTATGAATGACACTTATTTTCTCTTCAATCTTGGAGCAATGATTGCAGTCTGCCAGACAAGGTCTCCTTGTCAGAGCGTTTGCATTCCGATGGCTAGTTCTTACACGATATTCTGTGTTAAAGTCGTATTCCTTCAGCCGTTCTATCCACCTTACAACTTGCCCTTCAGGATTTCGAAACTGCTGTAACCATTTTAGTGCGGCTTGGTCTGTTCTTAAAAGGAATTAACGGCCGTATAAGAACTTATAGAAGTGCTTTACGGATTTGACGACGTCCAACAGCTCCCTTCTTGTCACACAATAGTTCCTTTCTGGCCGCGACAAGACCTTGCTGAAATACCCAATAACTTTTTCTTGTCCGTACTGCACTTAAAAAAGAACGCTTCCTATAGCTGTGTTACTGGCATCGGTATCCAACGCAAATGTCCCCTCCATCCGTGGATAACTCAGAATTGGTGCTGTAACTAGTAGCTGTTTCAGTTGTTCAAATGCGCTGTGGCAATCGTCATTCCAATTATATTCTTGTTCATTTTCGGTTAATTTTGTCGACGGCTTGGCAATGTTTCGCAAACCCAAGTATAAAACATCGGTAATATGTGCACAATCCTAGAAAACTGTGTAGTTGGTGTATATCTGCTGGTGTAGGCCACTCTTGTACCGTTCTTCTTCTTAGGGCTCAAGGTAAGGTTTGCCCCGCGTAATCTTTGAAAGATCTCCTCTAGGTTCTTAAGGTGTTCTTTAAAAGACCAGCCTAACACTATCATGTCTTTCATGGCGGTCCACGCAGTATTGACTTCATCAAACGTTCAAAAGTAGCAGGGGCATTGCATAATCCAAATGGCATGACCTTTAACTGCCATAATCCAGTTCCAATTGTAAACGCAGTTTTCTCTTTATTGTTTGGCTCCAAGCCTACCTGCAAGTAGCCGCTTTTCAAGTCCAAGGTCAAAAACCATTTAGATCCAGATAGAGGATCCAAGGTGTCATCAATTCTGGGCAAAGAATAGCTGTCTTTTTTTGTTACATTGTTTAGCCGCCGGTAGTCTACACAAAACCTTGTCGACCCATCCTTTTTCTTGACAAGCACTACCGGGGATGCACAAGGACTATTCGCGGGTTCAATCACTCCCTGTTCTTCCATGTCGGTGATAATTTACTCGGCTATCTTACGTTTCGCCAAAGGAAACCGCCTGGGATGTTGTCTTATCGGTTGCGTATCTCCAGTATTGATCTTGTGTTGCACAACATTCGTCCTTTCTTTCTCACTGTCATCCAGTGCAAACACACCTCGATATCGTCCGACCAGCTCTTTTACCTTGCTCAGTTGGTCACCGTTTAATCCTTGACACAAAGGTATTAACATATCCAGCAATTTCTGTGAGCAACCGGTGGCTGATTTATCTTTTGTGTCGTTCACACAACGTTTAACATGGCATACTGGAATTCAACTTCCCACAATCATGTCTTTCTTCAGGGTCACCCTATGGGGATTAATGTTTAGCACCCTTACTGGTATCATATTTCGAACCTTTACCAGCGTTCTTCCAATCAGTAATCCCTCCTGGTCCACTCCCGATTCAGTTACTTCCAACATGCATACTTTTCCTTCCCGGAGCTTACCTTCCAGGTGTCCATTACTATTATTTCCGCCTTCTCGGGTATTTTCTTATCACAAATCATTCAAACTTGCATCGTCTGGTTACTCGTCCCTTGAAATAGAATCTCATCATCATCTATTCGAAGCACAATTTCTTTCATATTCACATGAAACCCATATCCTCTCATGAGATCCATTCCCAAGATCACTTCTTCAGTAATTTCAGCTACCAATACCCGATTTTTAATTAGTTTGTCTCCAATTTCTAACGTAACGTGAATAGAAATTTTTTCACCACTTGCCGTTCGAGGACATACCGATGCAGGTAGCACTTTTCCACGACCAACCAAATCTGGTTTTGCAATAGTCTGTCGTTTCTGTATCTACGAGTAATCGGACCACCGTACCATTAATTCTACCATCAACATAAATGCTGTCCAGACTTCCCATCGACGATGCAGCACGGATGATAATCTCCGGGGCACTACGTTGTGTTGTCGACGTTCGCCCTCTTACGTCGACTTGCTCTACTTTTCCTGCAGCTCAACCGGTTGTTTTGTTGGTTGAGTACAGCGTCTCTGTATATGACCAACTTTACCGCAGTTCCAGCATTGCAGACCACATCTCCGCGCTCGTTGTCTTTCCGGCGTCGCCGTGGATCAATGTAGTAAGCGTAAGACTACGGATCCCAAGGTCCCGGGTTCAAATCCCGACACGGCCGACTGCTTGAGAAATGGCAGGTGAGCATTTTTCACAAAAATTACGCGCTCGTTCGGATGAGAGGTTAAATGGAGGTCCCGTGTGTGAGTGTTGTCACGCACGTTAAAGATCCCTACCTTGCCTGGAACGGCAAGGGTTCGGCAAAATTCTAAATTTCCAGGCAACAAAAAACTCGCCTCCTGGCCAATGTAGTACCTACAGGTGGAGCATTGGAAATGTAAATGAACGGTCGTTGTCTTTCCAGCCTTTCCACCTTTTGCTTTTCAAACACACGGTTGATTATTTATGACTTATCCTGTGTGATGTCTGCGTTTGCATGAGCCAGTGTGTCATCTAACATTTTTAGCGTGCTGATCTTAGCATTTGCTGTATTTTGCTGTTTCTACCGCCATCCACAAATGTTTGAACAGCCAGTTGCTCGAGAAAACTATCTAGTGCCGTTCGGTATACCAATCTAACTAATCTGGCAATGTCAGCTTCGAATTCTTGCAGACTTGTGCATGGTAAACCTGTTGAAGGTGAGCGTCTCGATATCTCATCTCAAGCTTCGATGTTAAGAGGCCGTAATCATTCTGCCGGTGATCGAGAATCGTTAGCAAGGTGTTAAGAGCTTCCCCCCGTAGGGCCACTATTAGGGAGATAGCCTTCTCTGTGTTGTATCAACCGTGGGCTATTGCAGCAGCTTCTAATTGTTTTGAATATGTTGGCCAAGGTGTTTTAACATCGAATTTGGGTGATTTCACTTTAAATTTTGACGGTATGGACTCGCTTCCTTCCATGCTTCTTATTTGTGGAATGTTCTGATTTACAACTTGGTTTACTAATTCAAGTG
This sequence comes from Platerodrilus igneus, assembly GCA_036346225.1. NCBI lineage: Eukaryota > Metazoa > Arthropoda > Insecta > Coleoptera > Lycidae > Platerodrilus > Platerodrilus igneus. The sequence goes on from JARFIW010001167.1 coordinate 2,978,979, forward strand.
GCCGCGTTGTTAGTGACATCACTTGTTCTTGTAGCCTCATCACATCTTCTTCCATTTTTACCAATTTACTGTCGAACTTTTGCTCAACTTTTTTTACCTGTTTAGTGAAATCTTCTTTCGATGCAATGAAACTTTTCATTCATCTTTGTTCTAACGTGGCTGTACTTTTTATTCAACTTTTCTTCCATTTTGGCAGCATTTTCACTTAACCTTTCCATTTTCTCGGCATTTTCACTAAACTTTTTTCCATTTTCGCAGCATTTTTACTTAATCTTTTCATTTTCTCAACATTTTCACTAAACTTTTCTTCCATTTTTCAGCATTTTACCTTAACTTTTCCATACCGGGTTTAAAATCCTTAAGGAAAGTCATTATAGTTTCTGCGTCCATTTTACTTTGGCTTCTTGTAACAGGCATATACAAACTATTTAAATGTCTTTAGACTTGTATTTTTTTTTAAATTAATCACTATATACATCACACAGTCTGACACCAGTGTAATGGGCTATTATTAACGCGTTTCACTAATTTAAAACAAGTAGTAACAAAAGTCTTTATTACTTACGATTCACAAGCCTAATTAACAGTATATGCCCTATTTATAGATGTTTTCTGTCCAATTACAATGAAGCACTATCACACTATTGCTATTTACAAGCACCAATATCTTCCTAAACTAAATTCTTAACCATAGGTCTATTAACAACACTAACACTACTAGTTTTTTATTACACTTTTGTCTATTTATGTATTCTACAAGCTGTCGGTACAATTTACACTTTCACATAATACAAATTTATATTTACTCTTGGACTTCCAAAAGCTCAACTATTTAACTTTACACGATATAATTTATATTCGACATTTTGATACTGACTAACTCTTACATTTATCAGCGGTCTTATATATACCCTGAATTAAAAGGATGATTCATATTCCAGTATATGCTAGAAAATTCTAGGCTTCTGTAGTATATACGTTGCTTAGCGCTTATGTGTTTGACGGGTTGCCTAACAGTAGCTTGTAACAGCATGAAACATTAATTTCTTTTGTTTCAAAAATACGTATTTTATGCGATCTTGGTTTGTTGCATCTAAGAAATTGATATTGTTATTAGGAGTCTCTTCTAAATCATTTATGTATTGGTCCACATATGACAAGTTTGGTTTGGACCACCTTCAATCTTTGAATAATAGCACTAGGAACTTTTAATTAGTCGTATGTGCGCTGCAGTAAGGCCAAAAGCTATCAAAATCTAACATATTTTTTTAATCCTAATATTAGTTATATTTGATATTCCTTTTGAAACACTTACACTTTGTAAATGTTATTTAGATTGCAATAAACTATTTAATCCCGCTACAAATGTACCCCACCTAATATCAACAGGCATTACAAGTACAACTTCTTTACTATTTATTACTTCTAACTAAACTTTATTAAGCATTCCTCTTGGCAGTTTAGGATTTCTGGAAAACGTAATAATAGCTCTTGAATCGTCAAGTAGTTGTTTTATTAGAGGTACGACAGAAATTACATTTTTAATTAAAGGTTAATCCCGTGAGCATTAAATATTACAACTTTGCTACTTCTGTCCTGATGAGCCCCAATTAGGGCGAAACGCGTCGACAGGATGCCCTCGTGGCTGAATTTGAGTCACTTGCCAATAATTCATTTCTACTTTGTATTAATTTTAGACTCATTAATCCTACTTTTCTTTTAAAATATATATATATATATATATATATATATATATATATATATATATATATATATATATATATATATATATACAGGGTGAGTTTTTAGTGTGGCAACGGTCGATAACTCCGTTATTATGAAAGTTACGTAAACCAAATTTGGAGGCATATTAGGCATGCCTAAAGTGCACATTTTAAAAATATTTGGAAGCATACAGGGTGTTTCATAATTCCAGGGCATATTAAACTCATATTTTTTTAAATGGAACACCCTATATATTATTACATTTTTGAAGAGCCCATAAAAAGAGTTTTAATTTGATATGAAATTGTATGTGTCTATTCCTTTTAGTTTTTGAGATATTCAACTGTTTTTAGAAAAAATGACCCCAATTGGATACATTGCCACTGCACTAATACACAACTTATGTTAATTTCCAAGATGCAGAAAATTTTACCATATACCATAGTATATTTGTAAATATCACTTTTTTGAAATTTTTTCCCAGTATACAGGGTGTGTCAGGTTTTGCAAAATGCAATTTTTAAAATTTTTTTTAAATGGCACCCTACCAATTTTATTGCTACAATGGATAGCTCATTAAGTGTCCTTTCATTTTTGTTAAGCATTCCCTATACCTAAATCCATTACTTTCTGAGATATTTTTGATTTTCTTCAAATCTTATGAATGTTTTTAATTTACATAACTAAAAATAACTTACTATTGGAGAATATTATAAAACAATTAATACATTTTGATTAACAATCAACTACACTTATCCAATAACAATTTTCACTAAAGATATAACAACCTACAATAATACGCTATCAACAGAATTCTGCCAGATCAGCAATATGCATTTTATAGAAAACTAGAAGCGGTTTGTAGTCCCTACGGGACTACTTTGAACGCCTCTACTCGCTTTGTGGGCCACTCTCTTTACGCTCCACCATCTTTACTCCCTACCATTTTTGCGCACCGCCCACTCTACGCCCCGCTCTCTCTACGCCCCGCTTTCTCTACGCCCCGCTTTCTCTACGCCCCGCTCTCTCTACGCCCCGCTCTCTACGCTCCGCCCCTGTACTTTCTACGCACCGCCCTCTCTACGCCCCGCTCTTTCTACGCCCCGCCCTCTCTACGCTCTACCCTGTCTACGCCACGCACTCTCTACGCCACGCACTCTCTACGCCACGCACTCTCTACGCCACGCACTCTCTACGCCACGCACTCTCTACGCTTCGCACTCTCTACGCCTCGCCCTATTTACGCCCCGTCCTATCTACGCCCCGCCCTATCTACGCCCCGCCCTATTTACGCCCCGTCCTATCTACGCCCCGAACTTTCTACAACCCGTTCTATGTACGCCCGCTCTCTGTACGCCCCGCCCTCTCTACGACCTGTCGTCTCTACGCCACGCCTTTTCTACACCTCGCGCTCTCTACACCCCACCCTAGCAGACTTTGTCGAAATCACTTCTGGGAGTCAACCGGATCAAGATCACCTCGCTCAAATAGACTTTGCCGAAATCACACTGGGAGTCGATCGAATCAAGATAATTTTACTCTAGTAGACTTTGTCGAAATCACCTCATGGAGTTGATCGGATCAATATCACTTCGCCCTAGTAGACTTTGTTGAAATCACTTCAGGGAGACGATAGGATGAAGATGCTCTAGTAGACTTAGTCGAAATCACCTCGTGGAACGATCGGATCAAGACCACTTCGCTCTAGCATATTTTGTCAAAAACTCTTTGGGGAGTCAATCGGGCCAAGATCATTTCGCTGTAGTAAACTTGTCGAAATCACTTCATGAGTAGATCAGATCAGATCAAGATCAAGATCACTTCGCTTTAGTAGACTTTGTCGAAATCACTTCGGGAAGTCGATCGGATCAAGATCACTTCGCTCTAGTAGACTTTGTAGAAATCACTTCGGGGAGCCGACCGGATCAAGAACACTTTGTGTTAGTAGACTTTCTCGAAATTGCTTCGGGAAGTCGATCGGATGAAGATCATTTTGCCCTAGTAGACTTTGTCGAAATCAATTTAAGGAGTCGACCGGATCAAGAGCACTTCGCCCTAGTAGACTTTATCGAAATCACTTTGGGGAGTCGACCGGACCAAGATCATTTCGCCCCAGTAGACTTTGTTGAAATCATTTCGTGGAGCTGATCGGATCAAGACCACTCCGTTCTAGTAGTTTTTGTCCAAATCACTTCAGGGAGTCGATCCGATCAAGACCACTTCACCCTAGTAGTCTTTGTCGAAATCACTTAGGAGAGTCGATCGGATCCAGATCACTTTGACTTAGTAGTCTTTGTCGAAATCACTTCGGGGAGTCGATCGGATCAAGATCACTTTGGCCTAGTAGTCTTTGTCAAATTCACTTCGGGAAGTCGATCGAAATAAGATTACTTCGCCTTAGTAGTCTTTGTCGAAATCACTTCGGGGAGTCGATCGGATCAAGACCACTCCATTCTAGTAGTCTTTGACGAAATCACTTCAGGGAGTCGATCGGATCAAGACCAGTTCGCCCTAGCAGTCTTTGTCGAAATCACTTCGGAGAGTCGATAGGATAAAAACAACTTCGCCTTAGTAGACTTTGTCGAAATCACTTCCAGGAGTCGATCGGATCAAGATCACTTCGTCGTAGTAGACTTTGTTGAAATAACTTGGGGAGTCGATCGGATCAAGACCACTTCGCTCTAGTGACTTTGTCGAAATGATTTCGGAGAATCAATCCGATCAAGATCACTTTGTCCTAGTGACTTGTCGAAAGCACCTCGGAGGAGTCGATTTAATCAAGATTACTTTGTCATAGAAGACTTTGTAAAAATCAGTTAGTGGTAGTCGATTGGATCAAGATCGCTTCGCCATAGTATACTGTCGAAATCATTTTGGGAAGTCGATCGGATTAAGACCTTTGTGTCCTAGTAGACTGTCGAAATCACTGCGGGAGCCGATAGGATCAAGATGACTTTGCGCTAGTAGACTGTCGAAGTCACTTCGGGGAGTTGATCAGGATCAAGATCAGTTCCTTAATAGTACCTGCGATGCGACGTTTAGCTTCAAGTAATGTAAATGACAATATTAGGTAACTGTACTAAAATATTTACCTAACTGTTTAAAGTAATTAACGATTTCTTCTATTTTATTTGCTTTTTATACCATTGTTGTGTGTTGTACAATAGGGGAAGCAGTTAAAAAACCTATTTTGAACTCAATTTTAACCTTAATACTACCTTAAACTATATACAGTAAAAACTAAAAACTATACACAAAGTGCGGGTAGACGGAGGTGTTAGCCTTACGCTATCGAACCTTATTTTGTAGAAATTTTTTTGCTTGTATACGTGCAATAGTCGAAGCCTCAAAAGATATATAGCGTTTTCTAAATTATTTACGTAGACTTGAAATTTTTCAGATGTATTCGGTAATAAACGTCAAATAAAATTTTTAACTTTTTGTGCTTAAAATAGACCGCGTGTATTAATGTGTGATACTTTTTTATAATCAGAATTAATAATTATCAGTACTATAAATGATTATTATGTAATTTAGAAGCTTTAATTGTAGAAATTTGCAAATTAACTGTGTTAACAGAGTTTCAGATAGTGCGTACTCGTGCTTCAAGGTCGTAACATAGGTTAGATGAGTTAGTATATATGCGCCACTTCCTGTTTATAAGCTGTTGCCGTCTTTGTCCGCCATTTTGGAGGATAGTGTTAATACTTCCTATGAAATTATAGGTTTGGTTAGCATCTTCACTATATTTAAAAGGTTAAAAACCCTGCTATGATTTACATCGAAGAATGCATTGCAAATGTATTTGAAAGGTTATATATGCAAAAATTTATATTTCCATATTTCACTCAAATGAATTATATACATACATTATGTATGTATATAAGTCAAATTAATAAAACTGAAAATATAAGTTTGTACATCGTACATGCATTTTATGAAATGAAATAAACATTTTACCAAAATATATTATTGGCTTATTGCATATTACAGGAAGAAGAAAACTGATTTCAGGTACAATTGAGAAATATAACAAAACGCGGACCATTGGCATACAAATTAAAAAAATAATCATGGAAACCTAATTTTATTCTTATAAGGATTTGAAAATGTATGCCTAGTGGCATTCTTATTTCCGCAACCTCTCACATAGTAGAGAAAGCATCCATAATCCACGATTCGGATAAAAATATGTAACCCATTATTTTACCATTTGTTACAAAAACTAATAAATATGAATCTCCTCTAAATACAGAAATGTATAAACAAACACCAAGCTCTAACTTTAAGATATCAGTTTCTCGTAAGTTTCAGTTTTACAATAAATTATTTGCCCTTGCAATAACGGTAGGTATGTAATAACAACTTTGACGGTGAAATAAGTACCTATAAAAAGAATAGTAATGTAATCTTAAGTAAAACTAATGGTTTCTTTAAATCACATACGTGGATATATTGAAGAAGTCGAATATTAATATCACAATTCATAATAAATTTTTGGAAATGCAGCAAATCAAATTAAACAATCTTTGAATAGCGCTACGGTTAGATAAACAATAATTCTAAACGTCAAATTAATGTCAAATAAATGACAATCATAATTGCAGTCGAAATTGTGGGCGCTATCTATTGGGATAGTGTTAATACTAAAATGCGCCAACATAATCGTCTATAGAGTGCCACCACCGTGGTACGTAACCTGCTTTTGACATTTCTCAAATAAATTACACAAACCGCAGCAAAAGTTTTAAATAAAGATGTAGAATTTATGGTAGATGCAATATTTTTTGGTATACATTAGAAATATGTTAAGGATTGTATACCAATTTTCGAAACCAACTCAATCGTCTGTTCATCAACGCAAATGTACCGGTTTCAGCTGTGTGCGTTTGGGTTTTTAGATCGTAAAATATCAAAGGTTTTTTATACGCATATATAAGCGAATACGTTTCTGCAAGTTGGACAATATCTGAAAAGTAAAGGTTGGAAATGGTACTTGAGTAAATGTAATTCACAAATTATAGATTGTAGATCGCACTGAAGCATATGAAAAAAAAGTGTTGGTTTGTTGTTAAATAAATGTTATTGCATGTTTTTAAAAAGCATCATAAAATTAAATTAAATAAATGTATTTTACTTGGCATTGAACCAGCGGAGTTAAGATTAGTAACCAGAGTCGTTGTGCTTGCGCTGTGGAGGAGATGTTTATTGAAATCGCGTTGGTTGTATACTTGCTATGCCTAATGTCACATAAGAAATACATCGTCTTAGGAATAAATCACGGTCTATTGTAATTGTTCGGGCGACTCCGTATATAAACGTCAAATGTAAAAAGTATTTATTTTTCAAATAAATAGCTGGTGTATATTAAAAAGCGATGTTTTCGTATAATTGTAGTCAATTATCGGTACTTTTAAATAATATTAGACGAATTATAAATTTAATTTTGAGAAATTTTAAAAGAAATGTGTAATCATAGATTTTGAAGGTACATATTCGTTCGCTTCCTCCGGATTTCGGAACCTGGTTTTGATGTTTATGAAATAAATTATACAACTTTTAATACCTGTTTTAAGAAAATACTATACTATCAGCTTGCAAACTTGTTAATAATTGAGGTTTTAGAATACGAATAGCGTTGTTTGGCATATATTAGAAATTTTTTAACGCCCGAATACGAATTTTCCAAACCAACTCGATCTATCTTCTCTCTCGTACTAATGTCAACGGAACAGTTCCAGACCTCGTCGCACGACTGGTTCGGTTTTTAGATCGGAATTTTTTGAAGGATCCAAGCTTTTTTAACACGTTAACGAATACGTCGCTTCAAATTAATCTTTTCCCGGAAAATCCTTATTTCTCCGCAAGTTATCGGTTTTCCGCCATAAAAACCGGCCTATCCTAAGCACGCAAAAATTCTCCAGCTAACCACCACCCGTCCGCGCCCCCAACTCCGAAACCCTCGGACGCAAATCCCAATAAGCGATCGATTCGCGCCTCTCAACTTTAACACAAAGACGGGCATACAAAACTTATAGTTATTAGACTAGAAGCGGTTTGTAGTCCCTACGGGACTACTCTGAACGCCTGCACTCGCTTTGTGGCCCACTCTCTTTACGTCCCACCATCTTTACGCCCCACCATCTTTACGCTCTACCATCTTTACGCCCCCCCAACTTTACGCCACACCATCTTTGCGCACCGCCCTCTCTACGCCACGCCGTCTCTACGCCCCGCTCTCTCTGTACGCCCCGCTCTTTCTACGCCCGCTCTCTCTATGCCCGCTCTCTCTATGCCCGCTCTCTCTACGCCCGCTCTCTCTACGCCCGCTCTCTCTACGCCCTGCCCTCTCTACACCCCGCACTCTCTAGGCCCCGTCGTCTCTACGCCCCGCCCTATCATTTCAGGTTTGATTATATGTATAGTGTTAATAGATACATATTAGAAATATTCAAGAGGCGTAATACCAATTTTTGAATGCAATTTCAGCTTCCAATTCTTTAACGCCGATGCGTTTTTAGATTGTTTAATTTTAAATGACCGAACCCTTCCTAAATCATAAGCGAACACTTTTGTTTTAACAACTGTGAAAATTCCAAGAATAGGTAAACGTCAGGAATGGTATTTTAGTTAACATGGCTCACAATTTAAATATGATATAGGAGAGTAAAGCGTACGAAAAAATGTTGTGGTACTTTTTATGCATATTGTTGAATTAAATAAATGCTAGTTTTGTTTATAAAGGTGACGAAAAAATTAAAAAAAAAGTAAACCGCACTGGGAATAGTACCATTAAACCTACGAATGGTAGCCAGACATCTTAGCATCGCGCTATGTAGGTGTAAGTTTTTTGCAAATTGGTTAGTAGTATACTTTCATTTACTGTCAATTACCTTCGATTTAGCGAGCCATACACCAAATACACCGATTTCTGACCAAACCACGGTGTATTGTAAATGCTCAGGTATCATCGTATAGTCACGACAAAGTTAAAAATTGAATATTTGTGACGAAAATAGTCATTGTACAGTAAAAAGAAGTAAGTTTGTATAATAATAATCATTTTGCGGTACTATTGAGCCGCATCTGATGAGTTGTATGTGTAAATTCGAGAAATTCGTTTATTAATGTAGAATGACAGATCGTGAAGCTACCTATTCGTTTGTTCCCGACAATCTTCGTAACCTGAATTTGATGTTTGTCGAATAAATTATACAATTTTTAATAAGTGTTTTAAGAAAAAACTGCCGTGCTAGCTTGCAAATTGTTAATGATTCAGGTTTTAGGGCACGGATAGCGTCGTTTAGCATAATTTAGATAATTTTTAGCGGTCTAATACGATTTTTGGAAACCAACTCCTTGCTTGCTCTCTCTCTCGAACCAACGTAAATGGATCTATTGCTAACCTAGTTGCACGGCTCGTTTGGCTTTTGAGATCGGGTATTTCTCGAGGATCCAAGCTTTTTTAAAACGTAAGGCGATTACGTCGCTGCAGATTAATCTTTTCCCGGAAAACCCTTATTTATCCTTTAATAATCGGTTTTCCGGGATAAAAACCGGCCTACGCAACGCACGCAGAAATCCCCAACCGAACCCACACCCTCCCTCATCCGAACCAAACCCCCCCTCGGAGGAGATACGCGAAAAGCGATCGATTCGCACCTCTCAACTTTAACACAAAGTCACGCTATCAAGATTTATAGTTTTTAGAAGAGGGCCCGAAATGCAGGGTACAAACATGTAATATTGGAAAATGTAAATTTTTCCCGTTCTGTTCGGAAAAAACATAAAAAGAACCCAAGAAAGCAGAAAAACGTAGAATAAGGCTTTAAAACATAGGAAAATGCTTCAAAACATAGGAAAATGCTTCAAAACATAGAAAAATGCTTTAAAACATAAAAAATGCTCCAAAACCTAGAGAAATGCTTTATAACATAGAAAAATGCTTTAAAACATAAGAATGCTTCAAAACCCAGAGAAATGCTTTAAAACATAGAAAATGCCTTAAAACAGAAAAATGCCTTAAAACAGAAAAATGCTTCAAAACAGAAAAATGCTTTAAAACAGAAAATGATTTAAAACAGAAAATGCTTTAAAACAGAAAATGCTTTAAAACAGAAAATGCTTTAAAACAAAAAATGCTTTAAAACAGAAAAATGCTTTAAAACAGAAAAATGCTTTAAAACAGAAAACTGCTTTAAAACAGAAAACTGCTTTAAAACAGAAAACTGCTCCAAAACAGAAAATGCTTTAAAACAGAAAATGCTTTAAAGAAGAAAATGCTTTAAAACAAAAAATGCTTTAAAACAGAAAAATGCTTTAAAACAGAAAAATGCTTTAAAACAGAAAAATGCTTTAAAACAGAAAAATGCTTTAAAACAGAAAAATGCTTTAAAACAGAAAACTGCTTTAAAACAGAAAACTGCTTTAAAACAGAAAAATGCTTTAAAACAGAAAATGCTTTAAAAATTAGAAAAATGCTTTAAAACATAGGAAAATGCTGTAAGACCTAGAAGATGCCTCCAAACCTGTAGCTGTTTCTCTAAAACCCCAGATTCTGCTTAAAAACCTCGTTATTGCTTAAAAACCTAGTTTTTCTCCAAAAACCTAGGTTTTTACTTTAAACACCTAGGTTTTTCTTTAAAAACCTAGATGTTTCTCCAAAAATCTAGAAATTTGCTTTAAAACCCTAGTTTTTCTTTAAACCTGGGAATTTTTTTCTTTAAATCCCCAGATTTTTTTCCAAAACCTAAAATGTTCCTTAAAAAACCTAGAATTGTTCATCAAAAACCTAGAATTGTTCATCAAAAACCTAGAATGCTTTTTAAAAACCTATGCTTTCTTTAAAACCCTAGAATTCCCTTTAAAAACCTAAATTTTTCCTTAAAACCTAGACTTTTCTTTAAAAACTTTGAATTTTCTTTAAAAACTTAGAATTTTCTTTAAAAACTTAGAATTTTCTTTAAAAACTTAAAATTTTCTTTAAAAACTTAGAATTTTCTTTAAAACCCTAGAATTTTTCTTTAAAAACTTAGAATTTTTCTTTAAAAACCTAGAATTATCCTAAAAACCTAGGATGTTCTTTAAACCCCTAAAAATTTTATTGAAAACCCTGGATCATCTTTAAAATGCTAGGGTTTTCTTTAAAATCCTAGGGTTTTCTTTAAAAACTTAGATTTTTCGTTAAAACCTGGGTTTCTCTTTGAAACCCCAGATTTTCTTTAAAACCCTAGATTTTCTTTAAAACCCTAGGTTTTCTTTAAAACCCAAAATTTTCTTTAAAACCCAAGATTTCCTTTAAAACCTCAGCTTTCCTTTAAAACCCCAGCTTTCCTTTAAACCCCAGCTTTCCTTTAAAAACCATGACTTCTCTTTGAAAACCCAGAATTTTCTTTTAAAACCTAGCCTTTCCTATAAAAACCTAGTCTTTCCTATAAAAACCTAGTCTTTTCTTAAAAACCTTGTCTTTTCTTTGTAAGCCTAGACCTTTCTTTAAAAACCTTGACCTTTCTTTAAAAACCTAGACCTGTCTTCAAAAACCTAGACCTTTCTTCAAAAACCTAGACCTGTCTTCAAAAACCTAGACCTTTCTTTAAAACCCTAGACTTTCTCCAAAAACTCAGTGCTATCCCTACAAACCTAGAGTTTTCCCTAAAAACCTAGAGCTTTCCCTAAAAACCAAGAGTTTTCCCTAAAAACCCATCGTTATCCCTATAAACCTAGAGTCTTACCTAAAAACCTAGAGTTTTGCCTAAAAATCTAAAGCTTTCCCTGAAAACCTAGAGATTTCCCTAAAAGCTAGAGTTTTTCCTAAAACCTATAGTTTTCCCTAAAAACCTATAGTTTTCCCTAAAAACCTAAAGTTTTCCCTAAAACCCTAGAGTTCTCCCTAAAAACCTAGAGTTCTACTTTAAAACCTAGAGTATTACTTATAACTTATATAACTTATATAGAACATCACTTATACAGGACAATACTTATACGGGACAATACTTATACGGGACAATACTTATACAGGACAATACTTATACCGGGCAATACTTATACGGGACAATACTTATACAGGACAATACTTATACAGGACAATACTTATACCGGGCAATACTTATACGGGACAATACTTATATAGGACAATACTTATACGGGACAATACTTATACGGGACAATACTTATATAGGACAAAACTTATACAGGACAATACCTATAGGGACAATACTTATACAGGACAAATTATACAGGACAATACTTATAAGGGCAATACTTATAAGGACAAAACTTATGGGGAAATACATACAAATACTTATACGGGACAAAACTTATACGGGACAATAATTATACAGGACAATACAACGAAATATTATAAGGACAATACTTATACAAACAATTATACAAAATACTTATACCCCGGGACAATACTTATACGGACAATACTTATACCCAATATTATACGGGACAATACTTATACCGGGCAATACTTATACGGGACAATACTTATACAGGACAATACTTATACGGGACAATACTTATACGGGACAATACTTATACAAATACTTATACGGACAATACTTATACCGGGCAATACTTATACGGGACAATATTATACCGGGCAATACTTATAGGACAATACTTATACGGACAATACTTATGGGACAATACTTATAGGACAATACTTATAGGCCAATACTTAACGGAAATACTTATACGGGACAATACTTATACGGGACAATTTATACAGGAAATACTTATACGGGACAATACTTATACAGGACATACTTATACAGGACAATACTTATACCGGCAATATTTATACGGGACAATACTTATACACAATACTTATACGGGGCAATACTTATACGGACAATACTTATAGGGGCAATACTTTATACGGGACAATACTTATACAGGACAATACTTATACACAATATTATACGGGACAATACTTAAGGGAAATACTTATACGGACAATACTTATACGGAAATACTTATACGGGACAATACTTATACAGGACATACTTATAAATAATACTTATACAGGAAATACTATACGGGACAATACTTATACGGGAAATACTTTGGGAAATACTTATAGGGACAATACTTTAGGGACAATACTTATACGGGACAATACTTATACGGGACAATACTTATACGGACAATACTTATACGGGAAATACTTATACGGGACAATACTTATACGGACAATATTATACGGGACAATACTTATACCGGATAAAATTATAGGGACAATACTTATACAGGACACTACTTATACAGGAAATACTTATACGGACAATACTTATACGGGACAATACTTATACGGACAATACTTATACGGACAATACTTATACGGGACAATACTTATACGGACAATACTTATACGGGACAATACTTATACGGGAAAACTTATACACAAAAAACCAAAAACTTATACAGGATAATACTTATACAAAAAATACTTATACGAACATTACTTATACAGGACAATCTTATACAGAACATACTTATACAGGACAATACTTATACAGAACATACTTATACATACAATATTATACGGGACAATACTTATACGGGACAATACTTATACAGGAAATACTTATACACAATACTTATACGGACAATACTTATACGGGAAATACTTAAGGACAATCTTATACGGGACAATACTTATAGGGAAACTTATACGGGAAATACTTATACAGGACAATACTTATACGGGACAATACTTATACCCAATACTTATAAGGACAATACTTATACGGAAATACTTATGGAAATACTTATACAGAACATTACTTATACAGGACAATCTTATACAGAACATCACTTATACAGGACAATACTTATACAGAAATTACTTATAAACAATCTTATAAAACATCACTTATACAGGACATACTTATACGGGACAATATTATACAGGACAATACTTATACGGGACAATACTTAACAGGACAATACTTTATACAGGAAATTTATACAGGAAATACTTATTACAGGACAATCTTATACAGAACATACTTATAACTTATAAGATAAACTTATTTTTTTACATTTTTGGCATTTATAAATAATATTATGTTTTTAAATAAACCATAAATGGCCATTTATAAAAATTTTTTTTCTTTTATATGACAAGTGTAATTTAAAAAATTTTGAAAAATTTTTTTTTATGAAATACGAAATTGGTATTAAATATATAAAAAAATTATTTAAAATATTAAATTAAATATTAAATTTTAAATCCCAATTTTATTGAAACAAGCTCCAAGTTTTAAATTACAAGTGCTTTTTTTTATTTGGGCATCAATTTAATTTTGTTTGTTTTATTAAATTCCGGCGTTTGAGGAGTATATAATACATTTATTTTTAAATCACTCCACAAATAAAAATCTAATTGTTGTGGTGAATGAGCAGACTAATCAATTTCCATTTTGTTACCAATCAGGCTCAAAACAATTTAAATTTGCTTCACTGATGTACCACTGTGTGGGGGCACCATCGTGTTGGAAATACTTTGGTCTGTAATGGATGTTGATAGGTAATTCATCCAAATATTCTTAGTTGGTGTTTTAAGAAATTTAAGTAACAGGGTGAAATTGGCGTTATAAAAAAGTCCAATAATTTTCCACAAAATATTCCCAAAAATTAATACAAAATTATTATTCTATTAACAATTTAGGATTTTCAAATAAAATTTTGTTATACCGATTAAATATTCCGTTATTTTAAATTTATCTCGTGAGTAAACATTGGTTTTCCAAAATATGAACCTTTCACATTTATTAAGGTACCAACGACAAAATGCTATCCGTCTTTGATTATCCACTGGATACAATGTTTGAAATAGAATAGTGATAGGGATGATATTTCCGACTTTTCAGAGTACACCTCACATTTCCTTAGAAGCTGCACAGTGGTTTGCAATTTTGGGTAGAAGATTCTGGTTTATAGTTAACAAACGCCAAAACATTCGTTTCAACATTTTCGTAAAATTTTTTTAAATGCACCATATGCCTTAAGATTTTTTCAAGTTTGCTAAATATGGTTTTCTTATTTCCAAGTATCTTTAAAAGTACAAACCCCAACGTGTTTGATTTGAAGAATAGTAGCAAAAGAGCATGTCATTATTTTCTTAATTTGTATAGGAAATTCTATCTCTTAGAAGAAAATAATGTACGTATAAACACAAAATAACAGTACTATCTAATTTCTGTTATTTAAACAAGTGAAATCTATTGTTATGTGTCATATGGCTACTTGATTCTTAAAATCAGCTCAAATATTCACATATTATTTAATACAAAGTTTCGTATTTCATAAAAACAAAATTTTTTCAAAAATTTTTATGTTGAACATGTACACTGTAGTACATCACTGAAAAGAGAAAAAAAAACCCTTTCTATCAGAGCTACCGCCAATGATGGTTTCCATTTAAAAAAACATAACCTCACTTATTTACTCAAACATGACCAAAGGCCATGTTGTAACAATTTTATTTTCGAATTGATAGTTCTCTTCATTAAAGGTACAAAAATAATAAAACACATTTATTAAGTAAAGTCGTAATACGTGTAACAATTAAATATTACATTGAAACAGTATCTAGACTCGTTAGTCTATTTGTTTTGGATGTCGGTGTATTCCACAGCCAGTCGCAAAGACGCTTGGAAGTATGACAACCCCCACCTTAGGATCCTCCCATCGTCCGAGAGCGCGGGATAGGCACTCGGCCATAGGTAAAAGTAGCAGCAAGATGTTCAAGAGGACAATGGCCAGTGACCTGCGGGTCGGTTTGATTAAGTGAGACATTTTCTGAATAACGGTTGGTAATGTATACTCGTTATTATAGTATTTAATTTGAAAATTTGTTTAGCGCAACCAAGATTAGACGACGAAAGATTACGCTACAAAACTTAGGCAATGTGAATTTAAACGATAAGAACTTAGAACTTTGAATCAACGTTAAGAAAACCACTTCATTTTAACACGTGTTTTTAGAGGATGGAAAGCAGATCTAATTAACAGGAGATCGTTTGTTGGTCCGAGCCAAGATACTACTTTGATAGGATGTAAGCAGTTAATACCGTATGGCGGGGCACGTCCTAATTCAGTCTAGGAAAGCTTTTGTTTGGTTCGTAGTAGCTTTAAGAAATTCAATTGTGTTCCATTCAGGAAGCACGCTATTTTATTTCGATACGTATAAATACGATTTTGTTATTCACTTTATCTGTTGCTAAGCTGGATTTCCCCACCAATCTAAAATTCACTCAGTTTATTTTGTCAGAACAACACGTTGCTTCAGTATAAAATAACAGGTGTAACTACGTCATTTGTTTGTTTGAAATATGCTGCTGACACTTGTATTTTTGAAAGCAGATGCTTAGTATTATATTACTACCAACTTTGAAAACGAGAATATCCTTGTGAACATTTTCATTTTAAACTGAAATTAGCACATGTAACTTAACGAGAACATTTTGTATTTTAATTTTGACAATGTAATAGACCTAATCAGATCTGAATGGGTTAGAAAATATCAGTGTAACAAGTTAACTTTGTTGTAATATTCTTGATCTAGAAACAGGTTGATAAACCTTATCTTAAATTTACAAACTACTACAAGTAATTATTTAATTTTGTTGCATTAAATTTTATTTATAGTTAAAGGAATTCTTTCTAGTAAATTATTAACCCAAGCTTAAAGTTTTTTATTTTGATCAAGAGTGATCAAACCTAACAACCAAAAACAATAAGAGTTGAATTTTGATGCCACCCTTATGTAGAAAATATTCTTTTTATTTTTTTTAGGCATATTTGAGGGACACAAACAGTGTTCCCATTTTATGTTGATTTAATTATTTTACTTTCTTACAGGAACAGCGTCTTATTCTGTTAAGACAGTTTTTCTTGTCAGCGAAGGCGATCTTTTTTTCTTTGGGTCTCCACGTCCGCCCTTAGAAATATGCCATGCTATTAACATGAATCAATCTGGACTTGGTGGCGCCTATTTGTTTTAGTTTGAGTGTGACCCCCCAACAGATTTCGACTTACCCCCCCATTGCTCATAGCTCTACCCAAGGAATAGACCCTTAGTTACGTCGGAAGACTTCGTTCTACTGACACCCAATGTGGGGCTGGTGTTTTAGTAGTTCTAGTAAATTTGTTCGGCAGAAAATTAAAAGGCCCGGCCATTTATAGGCGGGGTTTTATAAAAAAAAAAAAATAAAGAGAAAACCTCAATAAAAATTCTACCCAAAATCACCAAAGCTTAAAAAACTTTAATTAAACAAAATATTTTTGAAATGAAAACCAAAATTCAATTTTCCAAGGAAAAAAGAAGATTTTTTTAAGGGGAAATCTTTTGGTTACCCTAATTTAAGATAAAACAAAAACAAAATTCCCTCCAAAAACCTAAAAACAACGTTTCCTAGAACAACAATCTAAATCCTTTAATTCTACAAAATTAATTAATTCCCTAAATAATAGTAGAGACTAACTATCAACTTTTTGTATTACATTATGTTACACGTTTCATTGTATTCATTAAGCATATTTCTAAATATTACATGAAAATCTAAAGTGAGTATTATATTGTTAACATAATTTAGAAAAAAATCTTGAATAATCATTGCGTAAAACTCTTTTTATCACACACCAAAGAACGAATCGACACTCGCCACAAGATCGAGTATGGAGAGCCGTCAAGTAAGGCCTAGGTATTAGAACGGTCCTATCCGCCGGAATACGCATACAGTGTGTGCGAACTTTGAGAGAACGGAAACATAAAAAAAAATTACTACAACAACGAGCCATCGTTGTCGTGCTAGAACAGAATTTTCGTAACAACAAGACGTTTTTAGTAATAAGAATGCCAAACCATCCAAGTGTTATCCAACAGGCGATTAGACACTTAAAACCCGGGTTTATCCAATAGTTGTTGATAATAAGAATTCAAGGCAATCGAAACGCGGGTAATCCAAATAATACGTGACCTTATTTCAACAAGTCTTTATACTGACGTTCCATAGTAATTAATTATACGCAAGTTCGCGGACAGCTAAAACAAGGTCCCGGCTATTTACTTTAATGTACTATTGGGAATTTTCTATTTTGTAACGTATATAGATTTGAAAGAATATTGTTATTGCGCGTACTGTTGTAAAGAGGTAAAAATACAGGATGATGTTCTAAAGGTTTAAGCGGGCTCTATTTGCATGAATGATGAGTTACCAGCAAAAGATCTATTTTTAATATAGGCCAAAAATAACAGTGTCTTATGCACTTTTAAAATACTAAATAAATTTTAATTAGTGAAAACACTGGAGCATTTATTAATTGTGTAATTCAATTTCGTGTGTAAATATTATTCTTCTGAACAAAGTCTTATTGCGTGTATAACGTCGACGTCTATCATTTAATAAACGTAATACCCTAATTTACATTTTTCCACTTTAAAAATACTAAATAAATTTTGGTGTCAAAATATATTATTTAAAACAGGTTCCATAATGCATTCATTCTTGTTAAAAATACAATTTTACGAGTTTTAAATAAAGAGTAACTATATTTCAAAGAAGCACATTTCTGAGCAATTCTAGAATAAATTCTATTTACGTTATTTAAAAGTAATATTACTTCGAGAACAAATTTATAAGAAAATCGAAACATGACGTATTAAAATTTTATTATATAAAAAGGAATTTTACTAGAAGCGGAATGTATTTGAATGCATAGAAGATTGTTCATAGATGTTTCTTGAGATTTCAGTGTTTCATTTCATTTCATAAAATCCACAACACATTTCTTTGCTAAGCTACCCAGACAGGAAAATCTCTAAATGATTTCTAAGCAATATTATAGATGCCTGAAATTGAATAACACAGCTAGAAAATACATGTTTAGGATAATTTTTCACTATATGATCTGTTAATGTTATGCAGTTGCAGATAATTCTCGTACACACTTTAACTAATTGTATAAATATTAATACTGTCTAGTAAATCGCTAAATAATGTATTCTAACAGATTCTATATCGAGAAGATTTACTATAGTATCGCCAAAACAAAAGAGTATCAACTTCTATGATTAAACCGTAAATTCAAACTTATTAAGCAATAAAAAAATAATCTTGTAATGTCTTTAGTGAAGATCATATACTACACCAAAGTTATATTTCAATCACCAACTTTTGATTTTACCATTAACCATCAAGCTCTTAAATAAAATATACTAAAAATGCGGTTGCTGCGACTAATATATATGTCCAAACTTACCAGTCACTTACGGTTGATATTCAAATAAATTAATTAAATAATTACTTCAATCATGTTTTAGATGAAATTAGATTTCTAATAATAATAACAAACAGCACAAAATTGAAATAAATTTTTGAATATATTATTTATGTAAAAGACCTTTACAAAAATATGACATTGAAGTAATGTGTTAATGGAAACTTTATTTTTAACTAACTTAATTCACCTTTATTTCTCGAATTTCGTTTATTCCAAAAATATTTCCGTCGAACAATCAAACCTTATAATTTCCTAGAACTGTTCGTGCTTCTATAGACAGATCCGTTTCATTGTAGACAGAACATCTGAAATTAAGGTGTTGGTACCATTGAGTATCTATTCGCTTGATAAACCTGCAGCCTAGAATTATTCTCTTCAAAACTAGTTTTAAAGTGTCGGCTTATTTAAAAAAGGATTTCCAATTCTGCGGCAGAAGGATATATCGTAATTTGTTAGTGAGCTATTTAGTTTACCTTGAAGAAAAGTACAACGTTTGTTTGTCGGGTTCTCGTTACTTGCCTTTTTTATACTAAAAATGCTTAGTTGCTATTGTTACGTCTCGTGTAGTTCTCGAGTCTATCATTGCACTTTCTAATGACGTGTCCTTTTGCTAATATCTTTTGAAATTGCTTAATTCAGATAATCAGTAATCGCAAACGTGTATACATGAGTATGGTTAGAACTTATGTGCTCTATATATATATATATATATATATATATATATATATATATATATATATATATATATATATGGTTATCATAAAGTAAGGGATATATTTTAAATTATGATAACTTTTTAACAAATTAAGTTAATAACAAGAAATAAATGAAATCTATTTGCTTATGAAATGGGATTTAGTATGCCCAAAACAGGTTACGGCAATTGCTCAATATGACCTCCATTTTGTTGTTGTAAGATCACCATCCTTACCTCCAAATTGTACACAGCATTTCGTAACATTTCTGGTTGAATTGTACCAATTTGCTCCGTAATACTGTCTTTTAATTCTTGTAGCGTAGTTGGTCGTCTTCTAAACACTAAACTTTTAAATAACCCCACAGCCAGTAATCCGCTGGGTTTAGATCAGGTGATCTTGGTGGCCATGAATTTACGAAATGTCTGCTTAACACGCGATCTTGAAAACGTTGGTTAACAATTCTTTGACTGGTCGAAAATGTGCGGGGTGCTCCATCCTGCATAAAATGATGTTTTCAATTCCGTAGTGCTCGTTTTGCAGCTGTGGAATAACATAATTTTGTAACATTTGCAAGTATCGTTCACCATTTACAGTTACAGATACGGCTTGTCCATTCTGCATTTCCTCGTAGAAATACGGACCAATAATAAAATCAGCTGTAAAACCGCACCAAACGGTGACTTTCTTGTCATGAAGACCTTTTTGAACGATTTGTTGCGGATTTTCTGCAGACCAGATTCTACAGTTTTGAGTATTGACTCCACCATTCAGAGTAAAATGTGCCTCATCTGTCCATAAAATACGTGATAACCATTCGGGTTCAATTTCCATCTGAGCCATTACTCGCAAAGAAAAATCGTACCTAGTAGCCAAATCTGCGTCCTTTAATTCAAACAGCATTTTCAGTTTATATGGATACATGTTTAGAATTTGGCGTAAAATTTTCCAAACCGTGGTATACGGCATTTGCAATCGCTTGAATATCGCATTTGCACTGCTGATTGCGAGTGAATTGCTTCTGGCTATGTCTTGATTTTCATGAAGAACCTCTGCAACTTGGACATCACTAATTATTGGTCTTCCTGATCTTGGTAAGTCAGTTACAGACCCTGTTCTTTCAAATTTTGTATCAAATTGCGGTACGCTTTCATTTGACAGGGTCCCGCTCTCAAACCCATTCTCGTGCGAAATCTTCGTAATCCAGCGGTGTAATTTCTGCCGGATTCATAATAGCACTGAACTAAACCAATTCTTGTTTGTAAATCCATGTTATTACAGTTGAGTCGTTTGAACTCAACGTTTACTTGAGTTTTAATTTCAAAATAAAACTTCAAATTGAATAATTTCGTTTTGACACTAGTGTCAACAATTGTTATGACAACGCTTTTGTTTCTCATAGATACGGTAAAATCCCATTCATTAAGCAACTAGATTTCGTTTATTTTATGTTACTAACTTAATTTATTAAAAAGTTGTAATGATTTAAAATATATCCCTTACTTTATGATAACCTAGTATATATATACATATTCTGAAATATTTCATTCAAGACATTAAGTAATCACAAAGCGTACGCTAAAATAGTTTATAAATAATGTGAATTCACATGTGTTTTTTAAAGTGTGCATTCTAGATGCATTGTAATCACAATCACACGAAATGCTTTGAAATTACAAACCATACATGAAAATGGTCTATCGCCAATATGTGTTCTTAAATGGTTCTTTAAATTCGTGATTTAAGATGCTCTATAATTACTAAACACACAAAAATGGCTTATCACCGGTATGTGTTCTCATATGGTTCATTAAATTCGCTATCTGAGATGTTTGGTAATTACAAACCATACAAAAAAAGTAGTTTATCATATGTCTTCATATTTTGTTAAATTACCCAATAGAGATTCGTTGTAATCACAAACCGTACACGCAAACGGTTTATTTCTTGTGTGTTCTTATATGGCTTTTTAGGTGGGGCATTGCAGATGTTTTATAATCACAAACCATAAATGAATGTGATTTATCACCTGTATGTGTTCTCATATGAATTTTTATACTAGCAATTACAGATGTTTCAAAATCACAAACCATACATGAAAATGTTTTATCACCAGTATGTGTTCTCATATGCATTTTAAGATTACTTAATTGAGCTACTTTGTAGTTACAAACCATACACGAATATGGTTTATCACCAGTATGCGTTCTTGTATGTAATTTAAGATTGCCTATTTGAGATGTTTTGTAATCGCAAACCATACATAAAAATGGTTTATCACCAGTATGTGTTCTCATATGCGTTTTTAGGTTACCCATATGATATGTTTTAAAATCACAAACCATACACGTAATTGGTTCATCACCACTATGTGTTCTCATATGTATTTTAAAACTACTCATGCGAGCTGCTTTATAGTCACACACCATACACGTAAATGGTTTATCGCCGCTATGTGTTCTCATATGCATTTTCAGAGTAGTCATTCGAGCTGCTTTGTAGTCACAAATTGTACATGAAAATGGTTTATAAACAGTATGTTTTGCCGTATGTCTTCTTAAATTGCCCATATCGGATGCTGTATGATCACAAACGGTACACGATAATGAACTATCACCAGAATGTTTTTTCAAATGAACTTTTGATTTGTCCATTCTAGCGGTTTTGTAATCACAATCTTTCGACGCAAATGGTTTAGCATCCCCATGCTTGGTCATATGCTGGATTAATTTACTTTTAGTTAAGGTCTTATAACTGCATGTATTACAACAACGTAGTCTGGTTTTTAAATGTATGTGTACTCTATTATTTTGTTGATTTTTTGATTTGCACTTGCGTGTCTTTTTTGTGCTTTCGGTAGCATATTCTGTTGTATAGGCATCTTTTAATGTATGTTCATCGAAGGACCTTGAAGTATTAGCTGCTTCATATCTGCCAGTTGCAGACGTAAATGTATTGAAATTCAACAGTAAGAGTGATTCCTCTTCCTCAGTTAGTTTGGCCAAGGTATCAAGTCCTTCGTTGATATCTGTGCCTTCAAATGATTTCTCATGTGATGGAGTTACATTTATCTTTCTATTACTATCCATTTTTGTTATTAACCGATATTCACAAGTACATTTTAATGTTTTAGGTTTCGTATACAAATATCTATATAGCTCATAAACGTCAATATTAGGCCAGGAACATACGTGACCTAAATACGTCATAAACACCTGAATTTAATCGAAAACTAATGCGGTTGAAGTTGAATAGACATTAAGTTACAGAAATTAATTTTCCTGTTTTCCAGTAAAGAGATAAATTAATAAACAAACCGATGGTTAAAAACATAAAGAGATGTAAATGTCAAAAATGTACTTTGTACGCGCAATGCACAATTAATAAATGAATAGCTACGACGTTTTGTTTTTAGCCACTAATTTATACCATTATTAATATAATTCGATCCTAATCTCACCATTAGGTCTCATTGTTTCCTATTTTGTGCTAACCTACACATTCCCTTGAAATTTCCACAGTCTGCATCTTTTACTATCTGTTTGCAATAGTCTGATCTAGGTCTACCACTATCTCTTTTTCCTATCTCTGCTTGTAATATATTCTGCACTAGTCCCCAAAGACGCTTTAGAACGTGCCCTGCCTTTCTATTTCTCCTACTTTTTCTCCACAGAATATCTATATTCTCCTAATACTTCTATAACCTCTTTGTTATTAACTTTGTCTGTCCATGCTATCATCCTCATACATCTGATGCACAACATTCCAAAAGGCTTGTACCGTTTTTCTGTCTGCTTCTCCTACTGTCCCTATTTCATAGACGTACTGTGCTGTGCTCCACACATATGTTTTCAACAAGTTTTTCTTGTTTTTATGTTTGTTGTCTTCGAGCCTAGCCGCTGCTTTTTCTTGTTAAATACAGTTCGGTTCCCCTTCTACTGTTTATAAATATATACCCTATTTCCCCGATATTCAATAGCATGTGAGAGGGTTAAGCAGCCTGCGGCTACCAAGATCCCCAACACTTAAATATTTGTCGAATTAATAGTTTTCCAATAAATATCCTTTCGCACAATCAATATTAGTTGACAATATTTCAAAACCAACACCTGTAGTTTATAATAATCATCAGATTTAAGTGCAATTATTTTTTTCGTCATTAAGTTTTCCGTCTTGAAAGTGGTTGAACGCGTACTTTTACTTATTTCTATTCTTAGCTAGTCGACACCGTTCCCTAAAATTCCCACAGCCTAGATACAGCTCGGTTCCCCTTCTCTTGTTTCCTAATTATATGCCTTATTTCACCAAGATTCAATGGTATGTGAAGGGGGTTAAACAGCCTGTGGCTGCTAACGATTTTCCAACACTTAGACATTTGCTGAATTAATAGTTTTTCAGTAAATCCTTTCGCACAATTATCATTAGTTGAGAGTATTGCAAAACCAGTACCTGTAGTTGCTTATAATAATCATCAGGTTTAGGTAGTAATTTTTTTCGTCATTAGGTTTCCATCTCGTATTGGTTGGATGCGTACCTCCATTGATTTCTATTCTGAGCAAGCCTGCACATTTCCCTGAAATTAGCACAGCCTACATCTTTCACTATCTGTGTGCAATAGTCTATACTAGATCTACCTCTACCTCCTTTTCCTATTTCTCACGCTGTGTACTTGGGATGTAATGTGGTAGTTTCCCGTTACTTTCCACATCGCAGTAGTGTGTCTTAAAATTCCATACCGACCCCTATGGTCTATGCCACAGACGACATTTCGCGTACTGAATTATCAAAATTCAAATCAAACGCTATACTGAACTTAACTGAAATCGATAAATTTCTAAAACGGCGTTGCCAATTACTAGAAGAAATCGAAAATGATAAGCAAACTTGTGCTTATCCTGATTCCGTTAAAAATCAAACTTTAAAGCATAAAATAAACTATAAACAATCGTTTGTGTGTACGAACAATAATAATTTTTGTCCTGTGTGTAAAGCAAGACATTTTATTACGCAATGTCCTGATTTCTTAAAACTCACTAGTACGCAGCGATATGATAAAATATCAGAGTTAGGTTTATGTAAAAATTGCCTACATCACTCTAAACAGTTACCGTGTAATTCCAAGTTTAGTTGCAAACGATGCAACAAACGTCATAGTACCTTATTGCATTTTGAAGCGAGCACTAGCGCTTCTACTTCTGACAATAGGCACCACACTAATAGTTCCTCAACTGAAAAATTGGCTAACCCTGAAACAGCCAATACTTCGAACTCTCAAACCTCACTGCCCTGTTTTCCTGCAAATGTACAACAAATTTTACTGGCCACTGCATGTGTAAATGCAAAGGACATTCACAATCGATGGCATACTGCTCGAGTTATACTAGACTCAGCTTCACACGTTAATTTTATTACTGAAGAGTTTGCTTACAAACTCGGTCTACCACTAAACTGCCATTCTTCATTTTCCACTTCTAAAGTAGATTTGAAATTACGCTCCACCACAAGTAATTACACATTAAATCTACAATGTTTGACTATCCCTAAAATTGCCGAGAACTTGCCCTTAGTAACATTCAAAAAATCGCAACTTAACATTCCTAAGGGACTCAAGCTCGCAGATTCTAATTTTTATAAGTCTGCAGCTATCGATATTCTAATCGGTGCTGGTGAATTCTACAATTTACTGTGCATAGGTCAATTCTCCCTAGGGAAAAATAAACCCATTTTACAAAAACCTTATTTGGTTGGGTACTCTCAGGTAGTTGTCCTGTGCAACCAAATACTTCTACAGTTGTCTGTGCCAATTTAGCTATTAATGGTAACACTGAAAAATTAAAAGATTTACACGATTCTATTCAAAAATTCTGTCAATTAGAAGATGTTCAGCCCTCAAACTGTTTATCTAAACTCTCTTTTCAAGAACGCTTTTGCGAGCAAAATTTCTCTGATACTATCACACAAGACGATAATGGCTGTTTTATAGTCTCAATACCTTTTAATTGTAAACTTATGAAGTTGGGACATTCTTTAGAGCTTGCTAAAAACGTTTTTTAAACTTGGAAAGGAAATTTTGTACTTATCCTGACTTGAAACTTAAATATACTGATTTCATTCACGAATACATCTCTTTAGGCCATATGTCCAAGATATTACCGGAAAATGACTGCTTGGTTTCCAAACCCGTAATGGCCTTTAATGCAGAAATTGACACCTCGAGCGTACCCGCTTATTACTTACCACATCATGCTGTCATCAAATCTTCTTCGTTGACTACCAAATTAAGAGTTGTTTTTGATGGTAGCGCACCCACCTCTTCTAACATTTCTATTAACGACACGCAGATTGTAGGACCTGTTATTCAAGATGATTTGGTTTCAATCCTTTTACTTTTCAGGCAATATAAAGTTGCGCTGACTGGAGATATAGAGAAAATGTATCGCCAGATACTTGTACAACCTTCTGAACGCAAATTTCAGCGTTTTCTATGGCGCGATAATCCCAACTCGCCCATAGATACTTACGAACTTAATGCTATTACTTATGGTACAGCTAGTGCAAGTTATTTAGCTACAAAATATTTGCATCATCTTTCAGCACTATGCACTAAAGAACATCCCTTAATTTCTTCCATTTTAAAATCCGATTTTTACATGGATGATTTTATTACCGGAATGATACTATACAAAAGGTTCAACAGATTAAAACTGGCTTGACTTCCGTATTAGCAAGCGCAGGGTTTCCGATTAGAAAATTTCTTTCCAATTGTCCTGCTGTATTAGGTGCAGAAAGAAATGATAAGCTCTATAATATTCCTTTGAGCGAGAGAACAAGTGCCAAAACTTTAGGCCTTGTTTGGAACTCATTACAAGATACTATAGAATTTGATGTTGAACTTAAATCTACTAATACTAGAAACACTAAGCGTTCCATCTTATCATTGGTTTCGCAAATTTTTGACCCCTTAGGTCTACTCGCGCCGGTCGTAGTTACTGGTAAACTATTTATACAGAAACTGTGGCAATCTAACCTCTCTTGGGATGAGAGTATCCCTCAGAATCTTGACTCCAAATGGAATTTATTCAAAACGCAACTAAGTGTGTTAGAAAACTTGCACGTACCTCGTTGTATAGTTCCTGCTGAATACATTTTCTTAGATCTTCACGGTTTTAAAGACAGTAGTGATGTCGCTTATGGAACTTGTATTTATTTACGAGCTGCTGATTCTACAGGTAACAACCATTCTAATCTCTTGTGTTCTAAGTCTAGGATAGATCCTCTTTATGGAACTACAATTCCTAGATTAGAATTGTGCGTTGCTGTATTACTGGCACAGCTTATGCACAAATTAACATCAATATTGACTATACCTATTTCTGACACTATCTTATGGACGGATTCATCTATCGTACTACATTGGATAAACTCTGCACCTAATAAATTTAAAATATTTGTTGCTAACCGAATAGCGCTAATCCAAGAACTAACTAAACCAAAGGCTTGGTTGCATATTCCTTCGAAATTAAATCCTGCCGATTTAGTTTCTTGAGGAGTGGCTGTTGAAAAGCTTATTAATAACCCGTTATGGTGGCACGGACCTCAGTTTTTGGCACAATCTTCTGCCAATTGGCCTGCTCCACTAATTAATCTTGAATCATCAGTAGATTCTGAATCGAAGTCAGCTGCTAGTGATAGCTTAAACCTTGTAAATCTTTTAAGTACTGACATATTTCAAAATTTCTCCACTCTAACTAAATTGAAACGTATAGTAGCTTGGATACACCGTTTCACAAAAAATTGCAAACTTAGCAAAAACCGCGTTTCAGGACGTTTGACTACTTCTGAACTTAACAATGCTCATAATATTCTGATGGGCTTTGTCAATACGAATCCTTTGAGCCCCTAATTAAACAGCTTACCAAAAACCAACCTCTTAAAGCCGATTCTACAATTAAGTCCTTTTCTTGATGAAGATAATATTCTAAGAGTAGGAGGTAGATTAAATAATTCCTCTTACGCTTATCACAAAAAATGTCCCATGCTACTGCCTTCGAAACACTCATTGACTAAACTTGTTTTTGAGTATTTTCACGTTAGTTTGATGCATTGCGGAGCACAACAACTGCTAGCTTGCGTCCGAGAACACTACTGGCCAATAGCTGGTTTAAACACTGCCAAACAAATTTGTCGATGATGCATCAGATGTTTTAGAGCAAAACCTACCAGTTCTAACCCTTTAATGGGCAACTTACCTTCTAAAAGATTGGAAATTAATACTACAGTATTCTACAACGTCGGCACAGACTATGCCGGACCTATACTCATTAAAGACCGCAAAACTCGCGGCGCTAAACTTATTAAGTCATACATTTGTCTTTTTATTTGAATGGTCACAAAGGCTGTACACCTAGATCTAGTCACGGATCTCTCTACTAGTGCCTTTCTAGCTGTACTAAAAAGATTCATAGCTCGTAAAGGCAAACCCAAAACAATTTCTTCCGACAATGCTACAAACTTTGTGGGCGCACATAGAGAGCTACGACAACTTTTTGAATCTTTAAACACTGAGGATTGCAGTGGCGTGATATCTGGCTTCCTAAGTAATCAAGGTATAAATTGGGAATTTATTACCCCTCGCGCTCCTCATCAAGGAGGTTTGTGGGAGAGCGGGATAAGGAACACTAAAACTCATCTTAAACGAGTCCTGGGTAACACTAATTTAAACTATGAAAATCTGCAAACTGTTTTGGTGCACATCGAGGCTACATTAAATTCTCGACCACTTTCACCACTGTCTGACGACCCTTCCGATTTTTGCCCCCTGACGCCTGATCATTTTATAATTGGGAAATCCTTATGTGCCTTACCAGAACCAAGCTTATTGAATATCAACGAAGGTAGATTAACTCCGTATCGTCGAATCCAAAAACTAGTGCAGCATTTTTGGAAGGGCTGGAGTCGTCAAGTCGTACCTGAAATGCAACGCAGGGTTAAATGGTACAAAATGCTCCGCAACTGCTACAAATTGGTTCTCTAGTGCTAATGAAGGATGAGAACCTTCCCCCTTTACGATGGTCTCTTGGTAGGATAGTGGAACTGCATCCTGCTACTGATGGAGTCTTTAGAAACGTCACTTTACGTCTTCCAAATGGACACCTATGTAAACGTTCAGTGCATCGACTGTGTGCGTTTCCTAAAGTAAACTAATGTCTTAGTACTTAGATTATCTTTTGTTATTACATTGTTTATTGTTGTTTAAATTTATCTAACCATGTTTGTAATTGATTAAGTTTTCAGTTTCACGTAATTTTAATGTGGTAACTTAATGTTTTGTCCTTGTTTACATTTCTTGTTTGTTATGTTAAAACCTTGGAGGTTTCAAGGAGGCCGGCATGTTATGGCTTTAGTAAAATGTAAACACTTAATGTTACTGTTAAGATTGTCTATGCGCTCTCTCTCTCTAATAGACTTTAATTCGAGTGTGCCCATCTGTTATATATAATAATAACAATCTGTTTCTGACATTACTAAAATAAAAAATTCATAGAAGTTTTTTTGTTACATTATCAGCTTGGTTTTTCACACTTCTAAAGCGGCTAAGATGACTGCATAATATCTTACTAATATTAAATATTCTTACTAATTTACCTAAACTACAATATTGAGCAACTAGAACTGAGATGCATGTGTGCATGACGCTTCGGTGTTCAATTGTAAGTCTTTCTACTAGAGCGGCGACAATCGTGCAGTATGGAAAGCATCCTAAAATTAGAACAACTCCAATAACAGATGTGCGTCCTTTATATATGCCTAGGACTGCGAGCTTGATTTCCATTCGAAAATGAACGCTTAAATTTTTGTTTGTTCACAACATGGGCATCTTAATATTTCAACTTTGAAATATTTAGTAACAAAAACTTGCACGTCATGACGTTGCATCAAAACCATGTAAATGATCTCAAGGGTCGACTAACCAAAGAAGAATACTACACAAAAATTTCTTCACGACTCTCTAGCATCTACCGTAGTGATAGTTTCTACTTCAAATCTAAAAGGATTCTCCTTTTCCATGCCACGTTCCTGTTGGACTCCATGACTTGAAAAATTCTACTCGACCACGCGTCGAAAACCTGCCTATTGATTACATCCTCAAATTAAAATAGACTAAAGTGTTTTATTACGCGAGCAAGCGCAGTGAATCGAATTCTTGCATCAACACGTTCGCAAATATCAAAGGAACCGAAATGCTACATTAAATTTATCAATATATATAATATTTATAAATCGTCATCAGTAGAAATATTATTAGGTGCGGAAATATGTCCTCAGGTGCTATTCACTGAATGCACTGATATTATTTCTGGTAAACCTCTCGCAATCCAAATTATTTTTGCTTTTGTTCTCTTAGGTCAAGTTCGTAGCATCATTGATAGTGTTCAGACTGCCTCACTTTTTATTTTTGGTGATATTAATAAAGTCATTAAACATTTCTGGGAAATTGAAAAATAAAGGCATCTTTAATTATTTCTTCTGAAGATGTTTATTGTGAACTTTTTTTATCGATTCCCATAAGCGCGATAACACAGGTCGATATATAGTTTTTCTTTCGTTTAACTCTAGTGTTAAACAAGAGATGGGTAATAATTGCCGTATAGCATATAAAAGCAATATGAATTTAGAAAGCCGTTTATCCCGTGCTCCTGATAATCAAAAAATTTATAATGAATTTCTTCAGAAGTATCTTACTCTAAGTCATACAGCCGTAGCAGAAAGGACTTCTTATTACCTATTATCTCATCATGCAATTTATAAACTGACTAGCAGCTCTACAAAGCTGCGCTATGTTTTCAACGGTTCCGCTCCTGGTTCAACAGGATTTTCTTTGAATGAGAGATTATTTGCCGGTCCCAAAGTACAACAGGAATTGCCAGAAAATATTATCTTATTTCGATCTCATTCAGTTGCAGTTTGCGCGAACAATTCGCATGATGTACCGGCAGATTTTAGTTGAACATCAAAACTGTCAATTTCAACATACATTTTGGAGTCCTCCCAACAAATCTGTTCAGGAATTTGAATTAAAAACTCTTACTTATGTTCTCGCTCCTTTTTCTTTTTTGGCTCAACGAGTACTTCAACAGTTGACTATTGACAAATGTATTGCTTTCCCTTTAGCTTCTCAAGCTGTCTGAAGTTACACGTACATGAATCGCGTAGTATCTTGAGCGAATTCTCTCGCCACCTTTAAAAAGCTCCAATTTGAATTAATAAAACTCCCTTCTCTCGACCAATTCCAATTGAAGAAATGGTCCAGCAGCGGTGGTAATTTATTAGAAAACTTTGAGGATTCAGAACTCAAAACTTCTTTAACATTTTCGGACGATATTAGTAGTATCAAAAGTTTGGGCATGGTTTGGAATTCATCTTGGGATACATTTACCTATCATGTAGATTCTTTCGAAGGATTGTTTACTAAACACAATGTACTCTCTTACGTGGCTCATAGAGTGGCTATTGCCTATAATATTTTTATTCAAGCATTTTTGACAAAGACAGTGGCTACAACACCTTGATTGGGACGACACTCCCGATTCTGCTTGGTATTACGAATGGCAAAAATTTTGCAACGAATTCTCTAGTATATCGCAAATAAATATTCCACGTAGATTGTCGCTCTCCGATATTAGCTATTAGGATACTGCTACGCCAGCGAGAAAGACTAAGGTGCATGCGTATATTTGTTTACTGTCTCCCAAGATTAAATTATTTGCAACCTCTTGCAGGCCAAGAGTAAGGTAGACTCCGCTAAAGACTCTTACGATTCCACGCCAAAAGCTTTTAGCTGTTCTTTTGTTAGCAAAATTAGTCTACTCTATTACTTCAAATGGATTCTGTTATCCAATGCAAAGTATAAACTTATTTTCTGACTCACTAATTGTTCTAAATTGGTTGGCTATTCCGATCCACATACTGAAAACTTTTGTATCGAATCCAGTTAATATCATTCTTGAACATACTACTGTATCTCTCAATGGAATAATATTTCTGGTTAATTTAATACGGTGGCGGCGGATGCTGTTGCTGTAGACATGTCTTCATCTCAACTTCTGAATCATACTTTTTGGTAGCATGGTCCTATCGACCACTAATTTTTTCTCCTTTGACAATTTCAGTATCCTACTGATACCTGTTAACGAGGTGCCAGAATTAAAGATGCCTCACGTTCTCCTAGCGTCATTGACAGAAACCGACTTTATTTCATTATTGAAAGATTTGCTTGTTTAATTTCTTTTCAATATACCGTAGCGTATATTAACCGCTTGACCCGCAATTATAGTAAGCCGGCAATAAGTTTCTTTAGCCCCTTGAGTTACTTAGGGTGGGCGCTCGACTTCAAAATTCTCTGTT
Source organism: Platerodrilus igneus (assembly GCA_036346225.1). Taxonomy (NCBI): domain Eukaryota; kingdom Metazoa; phylum Arthropoda; class Insecta; order Coleoptera; family Lycidae; genus Platerodrilus; species Platerodrilus igneus. The sequence continues at coordinate 3,011,099 of JARFIW010001167.1, forward strand.
TTTAATAGTAAGCATCCTCTCTTGTTACCTAAAGAAACACATTTATCTGCGCTCATATGCGATTATTTGCATTTTTTATCTTTACATTTGGGTTCTTCAACGATCCAAGTTCTGATCTCACGAAATTTCTGGATTGTGAGATTAAGGTCATTAGTTCGTCAACAGATTCACAAGTGTATTCCGCGTTTTTGTTTAAGTGCTGAACCTTCTCAGCTATTAATGTCTAATTTACCTCCTGCTCGTGTTTCGCTTACGCAAGCGTTCACTCACACCGGTATCGATTTTATCGGTCCCTTTTAATAAAGACTTCTTCTCGTCGCAATGCACCCTCAGTGAAAGCATATCTATGTGTTTTTGTCTCTTTGTGCACTAAGATGATCCAACTCGAGTTAGTATGTGAACTTTCTACGGAAGCCTTTATGGCTTGCTAACCCGGTTTATCTCTCGTCGAGGTTCTCCTGAATCCATTTACATAGATTGTGGTATGAATTTTCATGGGATTTCTAACTGTCTCGAGAAAGCCTATGAATTCCTCAAAGCAAATCAGAATATATTGTTTTCTACGTTGTTCGGTCGTCAAATTAAATGGTACTGTAACTTCCTTCTGCTCCCAATTTCGGTAGAATTTGAAAATCTTATGTAAAATTCGCTAAAGCTTTATTGCTTCGCACCCTCGATAAGCAACCTCAAACGTTCGAGAAGTTTTGCCACAATATTTTCTAGAATATGATCCGTTTTGAATACTCGCCTCCTATGTAGGCTTCTTCTGATCCAAACGATGATCTGAACTATCTTTCTCCAAGACATTTTTTGATTGGTGGTCCTATATTAGGTTTTCCAGAAGTAACTATTTTCGAAGACAACCTTTTGGCGTCGCTAGAGAAGGAAATAATTGGTCATCCGTTCTCAGCGGATTAAATGGGATCGCTCTTCTGTTACTCTTGAAGAGGACGATCTTGTCAATCTAACCGGTATCAATAATTTCTTCTCATTCCTAGCCGCTTGGTCGTGTAAATAAACTATTTCCTGGTTCCAACAGGGTGGTTCAAGTATTGTCGGTTAAAACTACATGCGGTACTCCTATTCGGCGGGTTATGTAACTCATCCCGCCTTCTCTAGAATAGACATTTTAATTTTTGATTAGGTTTAGTTGAGACTTTAAGTTGTCTCATTTGCCCCTTTTGTTCCTGAATATCGGCGGGTAAACCGTAGCCTCAGTTACGAGGAAATGCCTAACCACACATTTTTTTCATTCGCCATGTTCGTAAAATTCCCTTATTATAGGTGCGCGGTGTACGTGCCGCCTGCACTTTATTATCTCGTTGCGTTGTACATCAGGATTAGCTCGCGATTTCCCGGTGTGCGCACGTAAACGCTAAAATAACAGTTTGGCGGTCTTTGGTTAACCATGTTTTGACATGACCACGGTAACCTCATTTAATTTGCTCTTAAAATTTCTTATTTTTCTCTCTTTAAACCTGACTTAATAAAGTGATAGTGTTAATGAGTTTTAACAGAAACTGTTAAGTGAACTGAAGTACAACGAATTGGTGAGTATTATCTTGTCTATTTCCCTAGTTTTCCGATCATACAGTCCATCCACCACCTCAATTGTCTGAACTAGCAGATTTACTCTCCCGCAAGGGCTGGAACAATGCTTATTGGTTGTTATTTATGTAGTAAGGAATTAAGTTTAACGTGAAAATAATTATTAGGTTGGACTAATTAAGACAGGAGTAGTGGATAGTGATTTGAAAAGCCAGATTTATTAGTAAAAATTAGGTTAGTAAAAGTTTAAAAACCTAATCACTTTGGAGTGGACAATATAAAGATAGAGAAGTTGGGATTGAAGTGCATTTTTTAAATTTATTATGAACATTTCCAATAATTGGGGAATTATGAATATTTTAATTAAATATGAAAGCATGATAAATTTGAAGTGGCGAATAGTTTTACGATAGCTTCGTTTTGATGTATTAGGATTTATTTTAGCAATACCAGCCGGATTTGAGGTTAGGAATTTTGTTTTTAGGAAAGTATATTTTTATGTGTACTGAAATTATTTTATGTTAATAGAGTTTAAGTGTAAGTAGATCTTTATTTTGATTTATTTAGGAAATAGCTAGTCATCTCATTGTAAAGGATGTCCAGTTACCCCAGTAATAGTATCTTATTTGTAAAAAGTATTTTAGTTTACAACGTTATTTTAATATGACCTATGCAAGGGAGTTTTATGCGGAAAAGCCATCTTCCGTGTAGAAATAAGATTATAAGACATTGCTGTGACATATAATTATTTGGTGTCCTTCGATTATGACAAAAGTAGAAAACCTTTTATTAACTATAATGATTTGAAACTATAAATTTACCCACAAAAAAGCATACTACTGCAATGCTTCCTCAGCCAAAAGGTTTTGATTACTTCTGGGGTCACTCACTTGCCGAATACTATCAGATGTGACTTACGATCGCAGGGCTCGCTTAAATTTCGCATAAGTGGCAGTTACATATTTTCTACCTCCTCAATTTCGGTAAAGTCAGAATCGTCGTTAGTACTTATGTGAATCTTTAATTACCCAAAGAACACCATCTGTGGTCCAGACTTTTCCATAACCAAACATATTTTTTGCCTCTTTGAGCAATGCAAGTTTATCTTTAGTAAGATCTTCTGTGATTTGAATGCGAGTCCTTTTCAGCAAGGATTTATTTTGTTACGAACTATTAGGCGACCCGTCAAACATGCAAGTTGCATAACCAAAGTGTATTCTACAAAAGTCGAGAACATTTGAGCAAACACCAGACTATAAATCATCTTGTTAATTTTAGGGTATATATAAGATCGTTGATGAGTGTACATCAGTTAATCATATCGTATATATATATAATATATATATATATATATATATATATATATAATATATATATATATAAAATACGTTAGTATTTATCAACTTACCTTGTGTAAAACTACTTATAATATTTATATATTATATATATATATATATATATATATATATATGCTATGATATAGCCTTATTAAGCCCCTACAATGCTATGGTATAGCCTTATTTAGCCCCTACAATGGGTGTCATTTTTATTGCTATGAAATGCCTTACGATTGTGCGTGTCTTTTTTATTTGTTTACCACGACTAGCTCACTGAATGATCGACTTCCTAATAAATCTTATTCTACCCTTTAAATAGATTAAAATAAAGCAGTTTAAAATCACACAATATAATAATTGATAATATGTACAATGTTGTGTAACCTCAAAAATTTTCCCCTGTATAGAATATTTACATTTACCAATTTATGCTTTCCTGAAAGCCAGCAAAAATATTTTTTAATTACTCTCAAGTATCTTCGAACGTTCTAAGATGCTTTTCCTTGTTTTCATATTTTCAAATGACCTTTTGATGACTCTTACAAATACATAATGTATAGCAAATATTAAATTTGAAACAGTCTTTAAATAATAAAATGTTTAAAATTCGCTAACCTGAAAGGTCACTGGAGTTCCCTCATAGTGTCTGTGGTCTGCATTCCTTGTGTCCGCTTTACTTATTGGCCAGAATTATCCACCTTTGATTTCTGGTATTTTTCCTTGATTTAACTTTGAGTACCCTTTTGTTCTCACTTTCAAACGTATGCTTTAAGGTTTAGATCTAGACATGAATATCGATTCAACAAGAGCCATCACAACCAAAATGGCATCAACTAAAAGCTATCCCAATAAAATGGCATCAGCAAAAGACGTCCAATAAAAGAAATCCTGTTTTGTTAAATATTAAAAATAAATTTAATTAATTGTTTAACTTACGTCTATTTGTAGATCAGCTTATTTTGCGTTGCACAATTTTTGCACTTTCAAATTTTATTTATTTAGAATTTTAACGTTTCACTACTTAATTGCATTACGTATATTTCTGCTGCATTTGAGCATATTCAACCAAGTAAAAAGTTTGGTTGAATATGAACTGACTCTTTATTCGTTTCCTATTGTATTTATAAGCCCTTTCCACCAATCGTTTCCATTGGCGTGTTTATCGATTAAGGCTTGTACTTTGCCTTATCTCTGGCAGAACTCGGTGTTTTCCCAAATTCCCTGGTTTAATTCTTCAACGAAATGCTCCATGCACGTATTTAATGTTTTGTCGTTTTGAAAGTCCAAGGCTTATCATATAATTGAACAGCCTGGTGTTTATTTGTTTGTTACAGAATGTTGGTTTTCTGAACAAATGTATTCTTCGTAGTCACGTATTTAGTGACGTATTAAGATGCGTTTGCATAAAGATGCGTTGATATTTTTGACGTAATTATTAAATATTTGGAATGCCAATTTATCTATGTTTCCCGATAATTTTATTTGCTGAAATTAGTTGCTTCTAAAATCTTATCTTTACTCGTAAATTATACTTAAACATGTTATACGACGCCCACATTACTATTCTAATTAAATGGTATCGGATTATTACTAAATGAGCTTCTTTCTCATGCATATAATCAAATATCTTTTATATACAGTGTCCTCGTAATTGACTTTTTGTAGAATAGTCGATTTACTCCTATAATTGATGGAGTTATTTGATTTTTTAAAGTTAAAGTTATTTATATCTATCCTACGACCCCTTTGACTTAATCTACCCTTAAACTACCCTTTTATCATAGCAATATATATAATCTTCTCATGCTATAGCGCGTATATAACCTCTAGAAACAGTATAGTTAAAATTCTAAAAAGTTCTAAATGTTTTCTAAGCATTATTATAGTAGCAGAATATATAAATTTAATTACATGTAACTAAGTTCATGGTCAGTTGTCGGAAATTGAATAACACACCTAGGAAATTACATGTTGGGAAAATTTTCCATCATATAGTCTGCTAATGTTGTGCATCTGCAAGTAATTTTCGTTGATTCTTCAACTAATTGTACAAATTTTATACTGTCTGGTAAATCACTAACAATAGAGCGTTCTAACGGATTCTATATCGAGAAGATCTACAAGTATCGCCAAAACGAAAGAGTATCTAACAACTTCTATAATTAAGCCTTAAATTCAAACTTGTAACTTATAAGCAATCAAAAAGATTTTGTAATATCTTTAATGAGGATCATCTACTACACAAAAGCCAAATTTCAATCACCAAGTTTTAATTTTACCCATAATCGTTCAATCTCTTAACTAAATTATACTATTTCATATTTAACGTTCTTTAAATAAATAAACATTCCGCTCCTGCGGATTTCCAGTGCATCAGACAATTAAAATTACATTAATTGCAATACTAGTTTCCATGGTTCTAAGAATATTAAAATTATTTTCCACATCATCAAAATGCGCGTGCAGCGATTTTAACATTAATATGTACAAAGTTACCATTAATTATACGGTTGATTTTCAAATACATTAACTAAACAAATGCTTCAATCATATTTTGCTTAAAATTGGGTATTTAATAATAATAATAACAAACAGCACAAAATTTAAATAAATTATTGAATGTATTATTTAAATAAAAGGTTTTTACGATATGACCTTGAAGCAAGGTGTTTTGAAAATTTTATTTTTAACTTGTTTAAATCATCTTTATTTCTTGAATTCCATTTATTCCAAAAATATTTCCATTGAACGATCCAACTTTGTAGTGTCCTAGAACTGTTCGTGTTTCTACATATAGCTCACGTTTTATTGTGGACAGAACCTCTGCAATTAAGGTGTTGGAACCTTTGAATACCTTTTCACTTGATAAACCAGCAGCCTAGAATTATGATCTTCGAAATTAGTTTTGATGGATCTCGGCTTATTTAAAGAAGGATTTCCAATCCTGCGGCAGAATGATATATCGGAAGTGAACGAATCAGTTTATCTTTAACGAAGAAAAGTAAATCGTATTTCGGGTTCTCGGTACATTCCTCGTTTATACAAAAATTCTTAGGTACTATAGTTGTCTTGTTAGTTCTCGAGTTTATCCATTGCACTTTCTAACGACGTATCTTTATGTTCAAATTGGTCGAGGAAAACTTCTTCTTGCAATAGATTACAAATAGATATATTAATAATTTCGGTTATATCTACAATTTCTTACCGAGTAAATGATATGCTTGTAATCAACAACTTACACCCTATTCACGATAAATATGGAATGACGTCGTAAACAGTAATTAAGTGTTAGTAATTGTATAATGTAGACGTAACTATGAACGCAGCTTTAATGATATTATGATTTAGTATGTTACAGTTGGCAGTTTTGTGCGGTGTTGTAACATTTTCTGCTTCTGCATCTTTAGACGCAAAATTTTTTTACGGTAAAATTTTGAGACACTGCTTTTATTACTTGAAAAATCTCACTTCTGCATCTTGAGTTGCATTGCTACCATAATTCCCTACCATATAGAAAGAAGGTATTTTAAAAATAACCTTACAATTTAAAATATGCCAACGTTTCACAATTATTTAATAATAAACAAAAAGTATACAAGTCTAACTATTAAATAGGCATAGAATAGGTCAACCATGACAACACAGTATTTATTTCTATTGTGACGTCATCCCATATTTATTGTGAATAGAGTATATATTAGATACTATTTGTTGTATTTCCAATCACGCTATCAAGCACGGTAATATTAATCGCAGTTCTTTACACAACCAGCATTCTATAACCATTCAAATGTACGTATGTCTTCATTTGTACCTCTTACTATAACCTTCTCCTCTTAAAATTTATCCTTGCTGGTTTCGTATTGCAGCATTTCGTTTACAATGTTATATTTTATTTTTGACGTGGCATATTTTTTTTACTAAACCGTATGTAATAAATACAATTAATATTTTCTTCTACATTTGAGTGAGGAGCACTCCCCCTCACTTTAAAGTCAACCTTTAATGTACAATCAGGAAATATTGTGGTATTGATAATGTTAGTACCTCTCTCCGGAAAGCTTATTACATGCTTACATCTGAGCCAATATCCATGTATAGTCATGTAGCTTTATTCATTAATAACAACTTCTCTATCCTGCGAGTGTCAATTAACACTTTATAATAATAAAAAAAAATCAGAATCTTGCTTAATGCTAAAAATGAGAAATGTTTTGCGGCCAACGAGGAATATACTAAAATAAAACACAAGCACTACTTCTTAATTTGGCGTATGTAACTTGTACTCAAATATGGTTCTAAAGTCTATTTAATTTTAAAGTGGATTGTAAAATCAATTTCACAATGATTTAGGGGCCTGTTAAATTAACTTTATATTTACGAACCCTGTATGAAAATATTCCATCACAACACACATTGTATTATCTTTTGCACTTGTCTAATTCAGATAATCAATAATCGCAAACGTATATGAAAATGTTAGTATATGCTCTCATATGTATTCTTAAATCACTCATTCGAGACATTTAGTAATCACAAAGCGTACGCGAAATTTGTTTATAACTAATTTGAATTACCCAGTGTTTTTAAAAGTGTGCATTCGGGATACATTGTAATCACAAACCGTAGGTGTATCTGGTTTATTGTCGATATGTTTTCATATGTATTTCGCCACTTTGCCGTGTAGTTATTGATGATTATCAATGCTAAACACCACAAAACGGGTCGTAGGTTCTTGGATGCTAATTTGTTGAAGCTTATAAAAAATAAATACTCGATTTCACCCTCTACAATATTTAATAAAACGTCTGTGAATTAACACACGTCCACTACCTTATTACTTTAATACTTATTACTTAACTTTACTCCAAGCCAGAACAAGTTTATCTTATACACAGTGATTATTGTCAATCATTCAGTTTATATTAAAAGTAACACTAATAGTAACCCGCCCTAATATTCGTAGCCTTCGGCACTTGCTGACACCGCGACCGCACCGAAGCAAGACCCATCTCTCACTATCTCGTCGACCACACAGCTCTGCAGCAACCACCCTTTTTAAGTCCCGACTGACCCTCGAGTAACGGTACACATCCCTTTTCAAACACACACTAAAAATAAAGATTCTTTAACTACGCATAACTTATTACCTAAACAAGAATGACTGACCTGTTCCAATTTCTAGACTGCTCACATGAGATGCTTTGATATTACAAACCATATATAAAAATGGATTGTTACCAATATCTGTTCTTAAATGGTTCTTTAAATTTCAAATGCCTTATAATTGCCAAACGTACATGAAAATGGTTTATCAGCGGTTTGTGGCCTAATATGGTTCTTTAAATCCGCCATTTAAGATGCTTTGTAATTGCAAACCATACCTGCAAATGGTTTATCATATGTTTTCTCATTTCTTTTTAAAGTAACCTATAGAGATGCGTTGTAATCACAAACCGTACATGCAAATTGTTTATTCCCTGTGTGTTCTCATATGTCTTTCTAGGTGGTTCTTTGCAGATGTCCTAAAATCACAAACCATACATGAATATGGATTATCACCAGTATGTGCTCTCGAATGTATTTTTAGGTTACATATTTGAGACGTTTTGAAATCACAAACCATGCACACAAATTATTTATCATTAGTATGTATTTTCATATGCGTTTTAAGATTGCTCATTTGAGAAGTTTTGAAATCACAAACTATACATGAAAATGGCTTATCACCGGTATGTGTTCTCATATGCATTTTAAGATTGATTATTTGGATTGTTTTGTAATCACAAACCATACATGTAAGTAGTTTCTCACCAGTGTGTTTTCTAATATGTATTTTAAGAGCACTCATTTGAGCTGCTTTGTAGTCACAAACGATACAGGAAAATGGTTTATCACCAGTATGTGTTCTCATGTGCACCTTTAGGTCACTCTTTTGAGATGCTTTAAAATGACAAATCATACATTGAAATGATTTCTCACCAGTATGTCTGTTCATATGTAGTTGAAGACTACTCTTTCGACTTGATTTGAAGTCACAAACAATACATGCAAATGGTTTCTCATCAGTATGTGTTCTTATATGCAATTTAAGGCTGCTTATGCGAGCTGCTTTGTAATCACAAACCATACAAGAAAATGGTTTATCACCAGTATGTGTTCTCATATGCAATTTGATGCTACTTATTTGAGCTGCTTTGTAATCACAAACCATACAGGAAAATGGTTTATCACCAGTATGTGTTCTCATATGCATTTTAAGATTACTCATTCGAGATGTTTTGTGGTCACAAACCGTACAGGAGTATGGTTTTTCACCAATATGTTTTCTCATATGCATTTTAAGACTACTCCTTAAAGCTGCTTTGTAGTCACAATCCATACAGGTATAAGGTTTTTCACCAGTATGTTTTCTCATATGCATTTTAAGTCTATACATTCGAGATGCTTTGTAGTCACAAAGCGTACATGAATATTGTGTATAACCAGTATGTTTTTCCATATGTCTTTTTATATTACCCATATCGGATGTTTTATGATCACAAACGGTACCCGATAATGGCTTATCACCAAAATATGTTTTCATATGAGATTTTAGTTTGTCCATTCGAGAGGTTTTGTAAGACGCAATCGGTTTAGCATCCCTATGCTTGGTCATATGCTGGATTAATCTGCTTTTAGTTAGGGTATTATAATTGCATGTATTACAACGTAGCCTAGTTTTTAAATGTATGTATACTGTATTATCTTGTTGTTTTTGGATTTGTACTTGAGTGTCTTTTTTGTGTTTTTGGTAGCATATTCTGTCGTGTAACCTTCTTTTAATGTATGTGCATTAGAGGACTCTGAAGTATTAACTGCTTCATATCTGCTAGTTGTAGTCGTAAATGGTATGAAATTCAACAGTAAAAGTGATTCCTCTTCCTCAGTTAGTTTGTCCAAGGTATCAAGTCCCTCCTTGATATCTATGCATTCGAATGATTGTTCATGTGATGAAGTTACATTTATCCTTATATTACTATTCATTTTTTTTTTGTTAACCGATATTCACAAGTACATTTTAATTTTTAAAGTTTCGGATACAAATATCCATACAGCTCATAGACGCCAACATTAGACCAGGAACATACGTGAATGAATACGTCATCAGCTCGTGAAGATAATCGAAAACTTATCGGATTGAGGTTGAATGGACATTACGTGACAAAAATTAATTTTCCAGTTTTTCAGTGGGGGTTTAAATTAATAATCGTAACGATGGTTAAAAAGATCAAGATTTGTGTAGAAATAAGCTTGATGTCGAGGGTTTTGATTTTACTTCCAGTTTCTATTAAATAAAAGTTAATACCTTCAAACTAAACCATTTAATCACTTGAAGAACATGTGCTCCAACTTAACCTTATTACATCCACACATATTATATATATATATATATATATATATATATATATATATATATATATATTGCTGTGAAATTCTCCTTTGAATGCGGGAACTGGCCCTTTAAAAAAAAACATCGCCTCGGCTGCTCCTCTAGATAGCTTTCATCCTCATACATAAAAAACAAACACATTCCTACCACAAACATCAACGTTAACTCTATTTACATCAATATTCAGAATACATTAAATTTTCAAATTAAATTTCAGCATAAAATTCAGTTTTAAAAAGAATTTCAAGATTAATTTTATTATCACTTTAACGTGCATCCAGAATTAAAGTCCTTGTTGGATGCCTACAAATTAATATAACAATATAAGCAGACCGGAGTCTGAGTATAAAGGGAGCATCTACCACCCCTTTACGTTAATTAACCAGGTTCGTCTAATTGAGCTCAAAGACATACCCAAAGTTTCATCATAATTCAGAACATCAATACTAAATACCCCTTTCTACTTAAACAAGCAAATTTCATCTTAAAATTAAAATTTTATGGTTAGTACAATTTCACTAATGTCCATTTAAAGTAAATCAATTATAAAGTTATTCAACACACACAAAAATATCAAAGTTCAACCAAAATAGTATAAATTTACCTGAAGGTTACTGTCCTCGTAGCTTCAATGTACATCGTCCCTTTAGTTAATCACACCATTCCAACAGGATTATATTTACGGCTTCTAATTCTCAACGCTTTTAAAATTTTCTCCATCACCATTTATTTAAAGTTGTTTCTGGGCTTTTCCGGAACTCATCTGTGTATATCTGACCCTTGTTTCGTGGATCCAGACACGTATTTGAACCATTTAATTATTAACACCCCGAAAATAGCAAAGAAATTCATGCGTCTTTCACCAATATACGCCAAAACTGCCTTCTTTTGTGTATACATTTGTCGTTGTAAATTTTGCTAATTGGTACAGTGATACTAAATTTTATTACCTTGTATCTAAGTGCACTGAAGTACATTCATGTTAGCACGTAAATAACAAACTATTTTGAATCACTAAAATATACGAGCAAAATTTTAAATTATTTTATTAAACTAAAATGCACTGTTTAAAATCTTGAATCAAGTCGCGGATGTAAGAGCTTTTAACGCATCGAATAGTCAAAAGTCTAAGAGAGCTTGTTTATATTCACCTCGGTATATATAGCAAAAAGCCTGTCTGTCGGTCTGTTCCCCAAAACGGGTAATTCTAAAGAATTTCTCATTCTATGTTCCCAGTCCGTCGCTCGCGCGTCGGTTTTTACGAATTTTTCACTCGCCCCATTTAAATCTCAGAAATTCTCACACGGCACGAAAACATGTCCGAGAAAAACTAATTAATTTTGTACAGAAATCGTTGTTTCTACCTCTGATATTTGCATCCTCTTTTCAACCAATTGTGACCCTCGTGACGTTGCTTAAATCACGCCTTTTACTATATGTGTCTTTGCTTGACGCATTTTCTCTTTCCTTTTCTAACCTGTTCGTATTGGTGCAAATTGATATTCTTTATTATCGATTATATTTTAGTCCATGTGGACTATCTGGGTTTAATAACCCCGTATCGCACCTTCTCGTGAATATTAAGCCCCGGTTTCTCCAAGATTCTTTGTAAACATTAATTATCTGCAAAATTTTCGCCGAATGAGCTTTTTAAATAAACCCTGTTTTGTATTTCGTGCTAAAGCATCTGACCGTTTCCAATATCCTTAGAATCGACATGTTTATCTAAACAAATTAAACTGAAATTGCCTTTTAAAATACGCAGGTGTGTTCAAACATCCTACTTCTAAGTAACACTTCTAGGATTTGCATTTTATTGGGTTTTTACAAGTTTCTATAGATATTATCTGTTACTAACGATTCAATTAACTTCAATTAAAATTGACTTCTATCCTTTCATTTTTAGCGAATACAAGTTAAATATTAATTATTATGTGTACACTTTGTTTTACTACCGGTTACTTAAAATAGGGTTAATTAATATAAATTTTGCACGTAATTTCCATTTGTTTCTTACGTAGAGCTTGTTAATACTGTTTCTTTTGATATAAAGCGTCTTGTACATGATTTAAATCTCTTATGTTTAATGAAACTAATAAATTTTTATGCTTCACGGTTTTAATAAAGCGTATTATTTAATAAAATTCCTTATACACGGTGATTAAAATTATTTGATGTGATTATTTAATTTTCTACCCTGGTCTAAATATGAGTATTTTCCCCCTATTTGAATACAAATAATCCCACTTATTTGAATGCAAATATAAAGCATTTAGACAAAAATTACAAAAAAAATTGCCTATCACTCTCTACCCTTATCTATCTAACTTACCTACTTTGTCTCCAATCCAAAAAAATATTTACACCTATCCTGTATCCCTATCCTATTCCTAACTCTCACTTAATTTTATAAACTGAAATTATCCCTAACTTCATCCTACTTATCCATCTAATTCTATATACATCCTATATACCTATCCTATTCCTAACTTTTAACTAATCTTCACTATACTTTACTTCCCCCTACCTAATCCTATATACCTATCCTACTCTTACTCTATTCCTAACTCTCCACTAATCTTATATGAAATATCTATACTTAACCTATCTTCTTTTCTTCCTACATTTACTCTTTATTCTCATCCTAAACCTATTTCTAATTATCTCCCATATTTATCCTATACCTAGCTTTATTTTCTATACACACCTACTTCTACTCTTCTATATACACCTATTCTATCCCTATCCTATTTAAATCTAACTCTCTTCTTGACCCTCCAAGTCTTTCTTCTCACCATCCTAATACTCTTCATCCCTATTTCTCCTCCTTCTATATCTATACTTAACATCCCTGTTATCTCACATACAATAAACTTATCATCCCTATTATCCTGATTCTTAAATATTGCTTCTTCTTCAGTCTCTACACATGCCTGTTTCTTATTTATTATTATTTTCTTTTCTCTCGACAAACCAAACGATACTACTTTACAATTATCGACTTTTCCCTCTATGGAAAATCCTATGTACCTTTTAGAATTTTTGTGTAATGGAATCCGCCAGAATGAATTCCTTAAATCTACTTTATTAAAAACAAACTTGCCACTTAACCTCATCAAAAATAATTCTGCCTTTCACCTGCTCCCGATCTGCTGCTGTTGCTTCTACCCCACTAATTCTGCATGTTTTGTAATAAAGCTTGAACCTCTACTCTCCTATCCTCTGGACATCTTATTGTGTTGATCTGTTTACCTTCATCTTCCTCTACCTCTACTACATTAATACTAAACCCCGTGTCATCCTCTGTGACTTCATAACTGCCCTTCCATGGCACTACCCTATCATTAATCCTTACTACCTTCCTCTCCATATCTATCAAAACCCTAACTTCATCATACAGTCAACACCTAAAATGCTCTGAAACTTCAGTCCAGGCACAATTACAAACTCCTGTTCACAGCTTAAACCTCCTATATCTATCCTAATCACCACAACACTATTTACTACAGCAAACTTCTTTTTATTTGGAGCTTCTAAATGGCTACGCTTTATAGGCATAATTCTATCACAAACCTTATCCCTAATTTTGCTGACGAATTCCTCCGATATTAAACTCGCCTCTGCCCTGTATCAAGTAATACTTCTACATTATTCTCAAAATTTCTAAATTAATAATTGGCAAACATAATTTTCTACAGTTTCTGGCTCTACTTCCTCCTCAATTTTGAAAAATTCACGTGGATGTTCATATACATTTACACTGAAATCTAGTGGTCTGTCGCGTTCTAAAAATCCTGTCCAGGTCTGTTTTCCCTACTTGGTCCTGGTCTAGCCGTCACCTCAGCGTACGTCCTAGGCGTTTCCACTCGTTCCGTGTCTGTATTAGCAGTCCCGCTCATGTCTGGTGAACTATTCATTTTGGTAGGTCCCGGTCTCTGTGCAGGTCCCTTCCTAAACTATTACTCCTAACGTATGGTCGTCTCTGTTCCCAATTCTGTCGCTGGTATCCGTAATTATTCCCCCTTCTAGCATAGTTGTCCCGTCTATTGTCAAACCTAACTGTGTTGATCTGTCTTTCCCTGTTTTCCCGAGGTCGTCCACTACTTACGTCGTCGTACCTCTGCAGGTATTCCAAAAATATTTCTCTGTCCACTATGTTCTGTAGTGCTACGTGCTGTCTTATGTCTACCTCGAAGTGTCGTGATAAATACTTAATAATTTGTCGGTCCGTCAGTGGTGGGTTCAGTTGCTTTGCTATGCTATACTTGCGTATAGCATATTGCTCCTACTTCCTGAAAATTCTCCTTAAATTTCCTGTGATTAAGTCGTCTCGTACCTGGTCTTGTCTGTGGTCACTCCAGTAGTGCTTTAAAAATCTGTCCTCAAACTCCGTGTAGGTGTCTATGTCCTGTCCTACTAAATTGTACCATGCTTCCGCATTGTCCTTTAATAAAGCCTTTATCGTATTCAGTTTAGTCTGTTCGTCAAATAAATTTCCCACTAGATTTCTTACACTATTAATAAAAATTTGTGGATTTACCCTGTTATCGCCATAAAACTTCATGTGTTGGTCCAATGATACTCCACCTGTAGAAAATCTGGGACCATCCCCCGTTAAATTTGACATGTTGTATTTGATACTACTAACTTCGCGTTCTACCCTGCCTAACTGATCTCTACATGAGTCCGTCACTTCAGTCATTTTTACATTAATCTCTTCTTCACAAAAAATGCGTACTTCGGACCTTAAATGTCCCATTTCCTGTCGAAGACCTGTAATGTCACGCTCATTTTTATCTACCCTATTTTCAACTTCCCCCATTTTTACGGTAAGACTATTTTTAAATTCTGAAACTTCTTGATTCGTCTTATCTATTTTCTGACTAATCTCCTCTAACTTCCTGTTCGATTCTTCACTCATTTGCTCAAATTTTCGATTTGAGTCCTCTCTAACCCCACTTAACGTCTCATTCATTCTTTCAAGCATCCTCATTATCATCTCGTTTCCTTGATCCCCTGATTCCGTCCTCGACTGATCTCTACTGCCTCCAGCTTCTTCCATTTTAGAATTTTTTTCGCACAATGCACTATCGTCACTTCCAATTTCCACTCCTTGACTCCTTAACCACTCTTTCCTCTGCATACGTTCTACTCACTCACACACACTCAAAATACTCTTAAATTTATACACACACAGAAACTCTCTCTCTCAGATCGCCAGTTTCCTGGAATAGTTAAACACTATCTGGAATTCGAGCCTCACTTTTGGGTCGCCAAATTTGCTGTGAAATTCTCCTTTGAATGCGGGAACTGGCCCTTTAAAAAAAAACATCGCCTCGGTTGCTCCTCTAGATAGCTTTCATCCTCATACATAAAAAACAAACACATTCCTACCACAAACATCAACGTTAACTCTATTTACATCAATATTCAGAATACATTAAATTTTCAAATTAAATTTCAGCATAAAATTCAGTTTTAAAAAGAATTTCAAGATTAATTTTATTATCACTTTAACGTGCATCCAGAATTAAAGTCCTTGTTGGATGCCTACAAATTAATATAACAATATAAGCAGACCGAGTCTGAGTATAAAGGGAGCATCTACCACCCTTTACGTTAATTAACCAGGTTCGTCTAATTGAGCTCAAAGACATACCCAAAGTTTCATCATAATTCAGAACATCAATACTAAATACCCTTTCTACTTAAACAAGCAAATTTCATCTTAAAATTAAAATTTTATGGTTAGTACAATTTCACTAATGTCCATTTAAAGTAAATCAATTATAAAGTTATTCAACACACACAAAAATATCAAAGTTCAACCAAAATAGTATAAATTTACCTGAAGGTTACTGTCCTCGTAGCTTCAATGTACATCGTCCCTTTAGTTAATCACACCATTCCAACAGGATTATATTTACGGCTTCTAATTCTCAACGCTTTTAAAATTTTCTCCATCACCATTTATTTAAAGTTGTTTCTGGGCTTTTTCGGAACTCATCTGTGTATATCTGACCCTTGTTTCGTGGATCCAGACACGTATTTGAACCATTTAATTATTAACACCACCGAAAAATAGCAAAGAAATTCATGCGTCTTTCACCAATATACGCCAAAACTGCCTTCTTTTGTGTATACATTTGTCGTTGTAAATTTTGCTAATTGGTACAGTGATACTAAATTTTATTACCTTGTATCTAAGTAGACTGAAGTACATTCATGTTAGCACGTAAATAACAAACTATTGTGAATCACTAAAATATACGAGCAAAATTTTAAATTATTTTATTAAACTAAAATGCACTGTTTAACATCTTGAATCAAGTCGCGGATGTAAGAGCTTTTAACGCATCGAATAGTCAAAAGTCTAAGAGAGCTTGTTTATATTCACCTCGGTATATATAGCAAAAAGCCTGTCTGTCGGTCTGTTCCCCAAAACGGGTAATTCTAAAGAATTTCTCATTCTATGTTCCCAGTCCGTCGCTCGCGCGTCGGTTTTTACGAATTTTTCACTCGCCCCATTTAAATCTCAAAAATTCTCACACGGCACGAAAACATGTCCGAGAAAACTAATTAATTTTGTACAGAAATCGTTGTTTCTACCTCTGATATTTGCATCCTCTTTTCAACCAATTGTGACCCTCGTGACGTTGCTTAAATCACGCCTTTTACTATATGTGTCTTTGCTTGACGCATTTTCTCTTTCCTTTTCTAACCTGTTCGTATTGGTGCAAATTGATATTCTTTATTATCGATTATATTTTAGTCCATGTGGACTATCTGGGTTTAATAACCCCGTATCGCACCTTCTCGTGAATATTAAGCCCCGGTTTCTCCAAGATTCTTTGTAAACATTAATTATCTGCAAAATTTTCGCCGAATGAGCTTTTTAAATAAACCCTGTTTTGTATTTCGTGCTAAAGCATCTGACCGTTTCCAATATCCTTAGAATCGACATGTTTATCTAAACAAATTAAACTGAAATTGCCTTTTAAAATACGCAGGTGTGTTCAAACATCCTACTTCTAAGTAACACTTCTAGGATTTGCATTTTATTGGGTTTTACAAGTTTCTATAGATATTATCTGTTACTAACGATTCAATTAACTTCAATTAAAATTGACTTCTATCCTTTCATTTTAGCGAATACAAGTTAAATATTAATTATTATGTGTACACTTTGTTTTACTACCGGTTACTTAAAATAGGGTTAATTAATATAAATTTTGCACGTAATTTCCATTTGTTTCTTACGTAGAGCTTGTTAATACTGTTTCTTTTGATATAAAGCGTCTTGTACATGATTTAAATCTCTTATGTTTAATGAAACTAATAAATTTTTATGCTTCACGGTTTTAATAAAGCGTATTATTTAATAAAATTCCTTATACACGGTGATTAAAATTATTTGATGTGATTATTTAATTTTCTACCCTGGTCTAAATATGAGTATTTTATATTAGTGTCTAACTCACCTATCGACTATAACTATACCCAATATAACTTATTTACCGCTATGGGAGTTTTAGAGTTACATTCAACACCCCACCTCGCTAAATTCCCTAAGTCCTAGATTAAACCTTAATTTTGTAAAAGAGCATACGGTAGACCTTTTGTTAGAATGTCTGCTTGCTGTAAAGACGTATCTATATATTTTAATACAATGATACTTTTTTTACATTGTCGCATATAAAATTTAATTTTAAATCTAGGTGTTTGATTTTACGATTGTTTGCTGGATTTTAAATGACAGCAATACATCCTTAGTTGTCTTCAAAACATGTTATACGACCACATCTTCATTTAAATCTAACAAGAGTTTTTTTAGCCAAAAACCTTCACTAACTGCGTTACATTGTGCCACTAATTCAGCTTCACTCGTTGATAGAGTTACAGAATGCTGTTTCCTGGTCACCCAATGCACTATGTTACCACCTACCTTAATTAAAATACCTGTAACAGACTTACGATCTACTACATTATTTTCCCAATCTGCATCAATATTGCAAACTAAACCTGTATTTATTTCTCTTAAAAACTCTAATCCTATGTGAGGCGTTTTACTTAAATATCTTAACATTCTTTTCAAATACATCCAAGTTTCCTCTATTGCTTTGTCTTGGTATCTACTGAAGAAGTTTAAGGCAAAACAAATATCTGGACGTGTACCCTGTACTAGGTACTAGACACCCAACTAATTACCTGAAGGGCTTCCTTGTTAAACTTTCATTATTTGAAGTACATATTTTTAACTTTGGATCAATAGGTATCCCACTACCTTTACAATCGTTCATATAAAATTTAGTTAAAATCTTTTCGATATACTTTGACTGGCTCTGTTGTATTTTATTTCCATACCTGGAAAATTTTTAAGCTCTTTCTCATGTTATATTTCAAATTTTTGTTTCAAATCTTTTACGACATTGTTTATATTTTCTAAATCAAAACCTGTAATTAATATGTCATCGACATATAGAAATAAATAAATATTTCCCTTTTCCAGGTTTAAGATATATAAGCAGTGGTCATTTTCTTATCTATTAAATCCAATATTAAGTAGGTAATTATTCATCTCATTGTTCCAACATTTTGAACTTTGTTTTAGCCCATACAATGATTTCTTCAATCTTAACACCTGTCCTGCACTCATTTTTAGACCCTCAGGTGGCTATATATATATATATATATATATATATATATATATATATATATATATATCTTCATTTAAGCTACTGGAGCTACTGGAGAGAACACCTCGGCATGATCCAATATTTCCTGCTGCGCAAAACCTCTTACAACCAGCCTAGCCTTATATTTATCCTCTTCTATTTCTTCTGCTGACTTCAATGTGAAAATTCACTTTGTATCTAAGATCCTTTTGTTTTCCGGTTTTTGAACAATTTTCCAAGTGTTATTTTTATTTATAGATTCTAACTTTGTTAACCGCATTTTCCCACAACCTTTTATCTGCCCGTTCTTATAGTTCACTACAACTCTGAGGTACATTGTCTATAAATGCATCTGCATCAAATGCCATATATAGCTCATAATCATTATACCAAGATGGAAGTTTTATTTGGCGTTTATTTTTCCTAGATTCAACTTCGACAGTTTCCTAAAATTTCTCGTTCTGTAAAACATTTTCTGTTTTTTGGGATTCACTCTGTTCTAATTCTGTTTCCTTTTCTATCGTGACTGCGTTGTTGTTATAAAAAAAATGATTTTCATTGAAACGAACATCTCTAGATAGAATTATTTTAACCTTTTCTGCACTCCATAACCTATAACCTGTATTTCCATAACCTACCATAATACACTTTTCCACCTAGAATCAAACTTCTGTCTTGCCTCTTTCCTTATATGACTACACACTAAACTCCCAAAAATTTTTAAATTTTCTACGTTCGGTTTCCGTTTATACCACACTTCAGCAGAAGTTGTATTTTCCAAGTTTTCTGTTCGATTTCTATTTATAGTGTAATTTGTATACCAAATCACTTCACCCCATAATTGTTTTGGGACCCCTGATTCATTTATGATAGCCCTGACTCTTTCTACTAATGTCCTATTTTTCCTTTCTGCCTTCTCATTCTGCTGTGGGGTGTCCGGCACAGTGTAATCCAAAATAACCCCATTTGCCCAATAGAAATTCTTGAATTCACCTGACACACATTCACCCCCATTATCACATCTTAGTTTTGATGTACTGAACCCAAACATTGCTTTCGACATAAAATAAAATTCTTGGAATTTTAAAAAGGCTTCATTCTTTTTTTTATTAAATACACAACTGGAAGATTAGAAAAATCATCAATGAAAGTAATAAAATATCTTGAACCTCATAAGCTGTAGATGTAATTGGTGCACATAAATCACTATGAACGATTTCTAACAACCTTTTACTTTTATATCTTGTACCGAACCACTTTCTTGACATCTTTCTCACAGTGCAGAGTTCACAAAAATCAATATTGGAAACTTGGACGTTTTCAAGTTCATCTACTATTTTTTCCTTAATTAGTTTTTTAAGTGCTGGGAAATTCAAATGAGTAAACCTTTTATGCCACTTCATAAAATCACTGTAATCAACACTTGCAGTTTGACATTCCCCTTTAACAATCTCAAAACTTATTTGATATAAATTATTTCTTTTCCAACACCTATAATACTACCGTTTATTATTAACTTAACTAAACCCTCTGTAAACATTAGCTCAATTCCTGACATTTCTAATTTTTTGACAGACAACAAATTCTTCCGTAAGTTGGTTACATACAAAGCATTTTTTATGGTATAATTAATTTTCTTTTGTCCTACAAAACTGATAACATTTACATTTCCTACTCCAGTGGCAAGTAAATAATTATTATCTTTAGCAGTTGCTATTTTAATTGGATTGTTTAACAAAACAATTTCAGAAAATACATCCCTTTCATTTATTAGATGATCTGTGCAACCAGAGTCCATAACAAACTCTATATGTTTCTTATCACTAATATTATTTTCTAGACTAACCCCATTAACCTCCGATATAAAACTAACACTTGATAAATTCTCACATACTTCACTCACCTCACTCTCACTGGTTGATGGCCCTTGTTCTGTGAAGTTACTTGAATTTTCTATAGCTTGCCAACCTCGACCTCTTGCTTGTCCATGACTATCCCTAAACTAGCCTCTCTGTATTCCTCTGCCTCAACTTCTTGGAAATGTTCTATTCGTCATCAAACCTCTATTATATTCATATCTAGGTCTATACGGCTCCTTATTTCTATTTTGCGGTGCTCTGTATTTAGCATTCGTTAACCGGTTCTACATTCTTTCTTAAAATGGCCGGGTTTACCACATCTGTAGCATCCCGTTTGTGAACTGAATGCTGTCTGTTCAACAGTTTCATCGTGATAACCTCCTTTTTCCAGTTGCCGTTTTTCTTCTTCACTTAATAATCTCCTTTTTACATTTTCAAGAGTTAAAAACTCGGTAGGTAAATTTTCAATGATCGTAGCAACCGTTTCATAAGACTTCGGAAGTGACAAAAGCAGATTGCATATTAAATACTTTTCATCGATTGTTACCCCTGTGGCTTTTAAGTGTCTCAGAATTTCCTCAAATTCAACAATAAAGTTTGGTAACGACTCACCTTCTTTTAGCTTCATAAACAGCATCCTTCTCTTAAGAAACAACTGGCCTGAAAGACCTTTTTTTCAAACTTTTCTTCTAACACTTTCCACATTTCATATGCGGCCTTTTTTTCTCTTAAACTGTGCATCAGAAACGTACTGAACAATTAATGACTTTGCCTTATTGTCACATTTTATGAAAATCCTTTTTTGTTCTATTAAGTTGCAAAATATTTTTCTTTTCATCTATGTATTCTTTGACACCATTTTCACCTAATATCATTTCCATTCTGAATTTCCAGTTAATATAATTCCTGCCAGATAATAATTCAATATTATACGAATTTTTTTCTCCTTGCGCCTTGATATTCAAATTTATTGACTCCTCTTTTATATTTCACTGCCTGGGCCCATAACCTTTTGATTTTATTTCCAGTTTCTATTAAATCAAAGATAATACCTTAAAACTAAACTATTTAATCACTTGAAGAACATGTGCTCGAACTTAACCTTATTACATCCACAAATATTACTTTTATATATATATATATATATATATATATATATATATATAAAAGTAAAGGGATTATTGGCAAGTGACTCAAATTCAGCCGCGAGGGCATCCTGTCGACGCGTTTCGCCTTAATTGGGGCTCATCAGGACAGGAGTAGCAAAGTTGTAAAATTTAACACAGACACCTTATGGAAGTACAGCATCACCTAGCTCACAATTTGTGTCTTCGTGTCGTTTCACCTGACATCGCAAGTTTTAACAACAGTCGACACGGAAGAGATCCGGCTCAACTGCCTTTTCCATAGCCAAAGTTATATTTAAGAAAAGTAGGTTTAAGTCTTAAATTAAACACGTAAAGGATTATTCAGTGACTAAATTCAGCCGCGAGGGCATCCTGTCGACGCGTTTCGCTATTGAGCTCATCAGGACAATATGCAAGTTGTACAAATTTAACACAGACACCTTATGGGAAGTACTTGCGATGTCAGGTGAAACGACACGAAGACACAAATTGTGAGCTAGGTGATGCTGTACTTCCCATAAGGTGTCTGTGTTAAATTTTACAACTTTGCTACTCCTGTCCTGATGAGCCCCAATTAGGGCGAAACGCGTCGACAGGATGCCCTCGCGGCTGAATTTGAGTCACTTGCCAATAATCCCTTTACTTTGTTTAATTTAAGACTCATTAAACCTACTTTTCTCTTATATATATATATATATATATATATATATATATATTGCTGTGAAATGCTCCTTTAAATGCGGGAACTGGTCCTTTCAGAAAAAAACATTCGAGCCCCACAGATTGGGCGTCATTACCTGCTGTGAACCTCACCATTATTCGGGAACTACGGTTTTCGAATCGAGTCCCAGCGTTGGGCCGTCATAAACTGCTGTGACATGTACAAAAAGCCTCGTCAGTTTCCTGTAATAAAATCACCAAAAAATTTTATTTTGAACTCGAGCCTCACTTTTGGGCGCTACGATTTGCTGTGATTCTCTTCTGATAATCGCCTCTGTCCTCTTTCCGCCTTGGCTGCTCCCCTAGTTAAAACTTTCATCCTCATTCATAAAAAAACACATTCCTACCACAAACACCAACGTTAACTCTATTTACATCAATATTCACAATACATTAAAATTTTAAAATTAAATTTCAGCATAAATTTCAGTATCATAAAATTTCAAGATTGAATTTGTCATCATTTTAATTTGCATCCAGAATTAAAGTCTTTGTAGGATGCCTACTAATTAATTTAACAATATTTGCAGACCTGAGTCTGAGTACAAAGGGAGCATCTCCCACCCCTTTACGTTAATCAAATAGGTTCGTCTAATTGAGCTCAAAGACAGACCCAAATTTTCATCATAATCAAGAACATAAATGCTAAATACTCCTTTCTACTTAAACATGAAAATTTCACCTTAAAATTAAAAATTTGTTATTTGTACAAATTCACTACTGTCCATTTTAAGTAAACAAATTATAAAGTTATTCAACACACACCAAAACATCAAAAATCGAACAACAAAGCATAAGTTACCTGAAGGTTAATGCACTCGTGGCTCCAATGAACATCGTCCTTTGTTAATCACACCATTCCAACTGGGTTATGTTTCCGGCTTCTGATTCTGAACGCCTTAAAAATTTTCTACATCACCATTCATCTCAAGTTGTTTCAGGGCTTCTCAGGAACTCATTTAAGTATATCAAAAACTTGTTTTGTGGATCCAATCACGATTACGAATAACATTTGATTATTAACACCCTCGAAAAATAGCAAAGAAATTCATACTTCTTTCACGCTATACCCAAAACTGTCTACTTTTGTTTATTCATTTATCGTTACAAATTTGGATACTTAGTACAGTAATACTCGCAAATATAACTAGACTTTATTACCTTGTATTTTCTCTAAATGCAATAACGCATACTAACCTGTATCGTAGCACGTAAAGAGCAAACTGTTTTAAGGTATTCAATAATCCCCAAAATATACGAGCAAACTGTTTAAAGTATTGAATCAAAATCGAAAATCTAAGAGAGCGAAACTGTTTAAAGTCCGGGTTTATATAATGGCTAGCCTGTTCGTCGCTTTTGTCCCCAAAACGGACAATTCTTAGAATTTCGCATTCTACGTTCCCTTTTCGACAGTCGGGCACGCGATTCTATTAACTTTGCACACGCGCCAGTTGAAAATCTGAGAAATTTTCCACACGGCACGCAACCACGTCCGAGAATAACTAATTAATTTTGTATCGAAATCGTTACGTTTACATTTCTCATATCTGCATCTGATTACAACCAATCGTAGCTCTCGTAACGTTGCTCAAATCACGCCTTTAATTATTAGTGTCTCTGCTTGCCGCATTTTCTCTTTCCTTTTCTACCTTGGCCTTAGTGGTGCAAATCGATACTCTTTACTATCGGCTGTGTACAATTCACGTGGACTGTTAAATAACCCACTTTATTAGCATTTCCCGTAAAAATTAAGCGACGGTTTCTCCAACATTCTCTGTAACCATTTGTTATCTACAAAATTTAAGCAGAACGTGACTTTTAAATAAACGCTTTGCTGTATTTCGTGCTAAAGCATTCACCTGTTTCCAATATACGTAGAATCTACATGTTTATCTAAACAAATTAAACTGAAATTGACTTTTAAAAATACGCAGGTGTGTTCAATCGTAACATTTTAAATAACACTTCTACGATTTGGGATATTTCACTTATTTTAACCTTCCTATTAGCGATTTGTTTATCAACTTTGGACTTTCCACAGGCTTTTATGCTTATTATGCCTTAATAATCGTTCAATTAACTCCGATTAAAATAATTAATGAATGGCATTGACTTCTACCCTTTAATTTTTAGTAAATCCTAATTAAATATTAATTATTATTTGTACATTTTGCTTAATACCGGTTACTTTTGAGTATTTTAATTCTGCTTCTTTTTATAGAAAGCGTCTAGTAAATAATTTAAATCCCTTATTTTTAATGAAACGAATGAATTTTTATGCTTCACGGTTTTAATAACGCGTACCTTTTCCCAAAGCTTCCTTCTACACGGAGATTAAAATTATTTGATGTGATTAATTAATTTTCTACCCTGGTCTAAATTTGAGTATTTTATATATATATATATATATATATATATATATATATATTTATTAGTGTCTGACTCACCTATCGCCTATAACTAAACCCAATGTAACTTATATACCGCTTATGGGAGTTTTAGCGTTACATTCAACAGAGGGTTGTAAGATTTACTTTTGTCACTAAACGCTGTAAATTTCTAAAACAGATAAAATAGCAAATCTTTGTCGTTGGGAGTTATAAGCATTTGAGCTTTTGTCACAAACCGATGTAGATTTATTATTGATATTGATTACTACAATCATGATAAGAGTTTTTCTGGAAGCATTTAATTAGTATTAAACATTGCGTACAATACTTGTCCTTAGTAAAAAAACATTATTCCGACAGATGATGAAACAAAAATACTACACACACTAGATGCTGCATGGCAAATACAATAACAAGCGCAATATTAAGGAATGTATAAAAATTCTTAACGTACTCTCCTATTGAAGGAAATTCGGATTCTTTTAACATTAAACAAACGAGCAAGTTAACATATAAGAAGTAAAACAAAGTGCAGTAAAAAGCTATTTGTGTCAAAGGTTTCCACAGACAGAGGACAAACCTTCTAAATAGACCTAGTATTTTTCATTTGGAATATGCAGACATACTATGCGCACCACATCATCATTACTGGGCACTGATTGTAGCACACGCGCAAGTTTCCACTTATTTGAAGGTAGGTTAATGTCTTTCACCAAAACTAGCCTTCCCTTTTCGACGTTAGGCTGTTTGAGCTGCCAGCGAGTGCAAACTTCAAGTTCAGATACGTATTCTTTAGACCAATGTGTCCATAAATTTTGAAGAATTTGTTGAATCATTTGGATAGATGTCAAGTTATTTTTTTGAATTTCAGTGACGTAGAAATCAGGCACAGTGGTAATAGTTCGACCAATTAAGAAGTAGCTTGGTGTTAACGGAAGAAAATCATTTTGATGGGATGAGAGAGGATATAAAGGTCTACAGTTGAGAATACCTTCAATTTGCGTTAAGACAGTTAAAACGTGTTCATATGTTAAAGTGACGTTATCGCTTACTCTTTTGAGGTGAAATTTTGTGGATTTAATTTCTGCTTTCCAGTCCCCTTAAGCTAGGTGAATAGGGTGGCAAGAAAACCCAATTGAAATTTTCGCAAGCATACAATTTAGTTAGTTCCTGGTGATCATTTATCAAAAATTTACCTAGATCGTTTAGCATAGATTTAGCTCTGTAATAATTACGACCATTAATTGAATAGATTGTGTTAGGCATACCTCAACGTGAAGCAAGGCGTCGAAGGCATAGCATAAAGGCTTCACTGGACAAATCAGCCACTGGTGAATCCGTCTTTGTATCAATTTTGCAATTTTTTGCAATTTTTTAACCGACTTTCGTCATCAATATTTGTGATGTCATATATTGGCGCCGTTGCCACTATCAAAATAGCAATTCCTCGTAACGTAACTACAATGAAGCTATCAGTACAATAGAGATTTTGCAAGTATTTGGTACTTGGTGACGGAATGTGGTATGTTACTTGTTAAAAAGTAACTTGTAAAATGATTTTATACTGACAAAATTGCAGTCTAAGCTGTTTAGCTTAATAACAAATGTTATTAGGTGGGAATTTGTACTGGTGAACATATTTTAAATATTTTAATTGAATGATTTTAATGTGTTGTATATTCTTAATTAAATAGCCATACGCATGTTATGCCGGGCACGGAATAACAGCCACCAATAATCAAGACTTCCAGAGGTTATGTTTATTAAACTAAAATAAGAGAACGACCAGTTATGAAATATTTGTTTTAAGATTTGCTTTCTACTTCCTAAACGTGAACCGGACATGGTTTATTCACCTAAACAAAAGTAACACTAGCCTGTTCTGAAAAGAACAATTTTAAATGCAAGCAAGAATAACACAAAATGCGGGACAAGAGGTTAATGACATATAATAAGAACGCCAACGAAAATCTAACATAACCAATACAAGTAATATTAGTTGTCAACAAATGTCTCAAATGAAGGCGGCAACATTGCAAAATTTACAAACCGAGAAGGAAGCTTTTTTCTGGAGTTAGAATAAGACAAGAATATCATTTGTAGTTGATATGACGTGACGTCATTTGTGACGAAAGTCTGTTTAGAAATTGCGAGAACTATACAATTGAAAATGGGAAGTGAGTTGTAATCATATCAGTAGGTAGATCGCAAAATCGCTTGTTAGAATGTACTTAAAGCGTCGAAATCTTAATAGAATGGAAAAAAATCGTAAGGCACGACCGTTATGCTGAATATCATTGAACAAATTACCAGTAGAAGCTAGAGTTAAAGACAACTCGTAACCTAATGGTAAAGATGTGTTCCTTATAAACCTCATGGTTGTGGTATGAAATATTGAAAAGTGCATTGTCTGGATATGTTACCTTTGTCATGTGCTCTAAGGTCTTATATTCCATCATAAATTCAACATATGAGGACTTCAGTTTAAAATTTGATCAAAGTCTTCGTTTCAAAGACACAAATTGCTTAAGTGTATTTCGCTTGGAGTTTCCCAAAACACTTAGGCTGGAATTTAGTGGAATGGATACAGTAAAGGAACCATCTTCATTACGTTTATGAGTTTTTACAAAGTGTCTCACATTGTTGTTCTTCTTGAGAAAAAGGCTTTGAAGCGGTTATGTTTTCAACTTCCCAGAACTTGGAAAGTTGACGGAAGTGGTCAAATGTGGTAAGATAGCATGAACATGGTTGCGGATCGAGTGTCGACCGAAAATTCTCCAGTAACGACATATCCTAATTGTGTGTTCCATATATATGGATATTCATTAGCGGGAGGTTGATCAGGTGATAATATCTACCAAAAAATATCGATTCCTAGTAATAGATCGATTTTTGTTTTATAATAAAAATTGGGATTAGCGAGATTTATAGAATGAGATATTTTTATGGAACTTGAAGTCGAAGATATATATGGAAATTCTCCAGAAATATTTTGAAGAAGCAAAAATGGCAAGGTTGCAGTGAACTCGCTATGACAATTAGATGATATATGAAGTAAACCTTTGCAATGCATTATTCTGTGAATACCCTTGCAAAGAAAACAGTTCGTTTGCAGAAGAAATGAATTGGATGCAGATGCAACGTGCGCATACTTGACTTGTAATAGGGTGTGTTCTGATTTATAGTGCGTTATATTTTGAAACGATATGTGGTTTTCCAATAGTTTGATAGGCTTATCAATTTTTTCTAACAGCCGAGCTCGTCTTTTAAGAAAGTCAAAGAGAATAGATGTGAGTGGAGTGCTGTCTATGTTTGCGATTTCAATTTCCCATTCTTTTTTGGTATTATAATCCAACTTGTCGGTTGTCACAAATTGAATAAAGCTGGCGTATGAAGTTGTTGGTTCGCCTAAAGATTCGAGCGCCCGTAGATGAGCTTGCGTAGAATCTGCAAGTTGTCTGATAGATGAAGCATATTCTTTCATGATTTTAGGAAATTCAACGATACCTGTTATGTGGGAGTGAATGAGAAATCTTGTATTTTTATAGCGTTTTTCTAATAAGCTCAGTGCAATTTTGTAATTAGACGGAATAACATCCAAGGATTCTATTGCTTTAAAAGATTCAGTGCCCAAAACCTACTTTAAATCGGGAAAATGTGTGATATCATAAAGTGCTGAATCATTGTTATGAACAGGTGATTTGAATCCTTCAAAAAAGCTTAAAAACGTTTTTGAGTCACCGTGAAACACTTCCGTCTGTAATGTGGGTAGTTTCACCAAGCTAGAACGTGTTTCAAGGATAGGCTGAAGAAATTAAAGGCGGTATTTGTGTATTAAAATCCACACACATCTTGGATAGGCATTATTTGCAGTCGCAAGATTTAAAGAGTGTGTTTTGATAACGCAGGCATAAAGCGTTCCTTATTATTAGAACTCGAAAAAGAAGATTTGGCTCCTTGAACCGGTGACTGGGTACGTTTACGATTACGATTTAGCATTGGTTAAAGTTTGAAAATAGTCGTTTTCAACTTCGCTATAGTCGTCGCAATATGATTGCAAACGAGCTTCCGTGCCAATCTGTAACATTTTAGAATAAACGGCGTCATATTTCATTAGTAATTCTTCGAACGAATTTCTTCGAATTTCAAGTTGCAAAACGTCCATTTCAGCAACATTTTTCATGATTTATTAACATCGGACGGACTTTGAGAAGCGTCGGTAATTAAAGATTTAAAAAGTGTTTAAAGATAGATAATTTACTTTTAATTCCTGCGTGTTTTCGTAATAGAATAGCGATTTCGTGTGACATTGTGGAGGCAAACGTGAATTATGCGTGTATATCTGACGTGGTAAATAAAGCGTGAAAGTTATTTTTTAAGTAAAAGTAGTTTGTATAAACTAGCGTGTGTAAGTTATGGCATTGAGTAAAGCTATTTAAATACTTAATAAAGAAAAAGGAACCGCATAAAGATATAAATGAGTATGCTACCACCTGTTTGTTTATGTGTAAAATCAGCGATCCAGATGTGTTGTTGCTCTGATAAATGATCCATGTGACGTAACGTGCTTTGTACTGCTGGGCCGCTATAAGGATCTATTCTTGAACGAACACGTTTTAGCCAGAAAATGCCGTGTTCCAAAAGTGTAGTAGACCAGAAGACGTGTGTTTCTTTTGTCGATTAGCATTGTACGCTTGACTGGCTGGTTGTAATATATATTTTTATTTTTTAGTGGCTGTTTATCCAAATTTGTTTATTACACTCAAGTTTGAAAAACCAGAAAGTTTGTAGAAATAAGCTTGTTATCGAGTGTAGTAAGATTTACTTTTGTCATTGAACGTGGTAAATCTCTAAAACAGAAAAAATGGTAAATCTTTGTCGTTGCGTGTTGTAGCCATTACATCTTTTGCCAGAAAACGTAGATTTATTTTTGATATTGATTACTAGAATGAAAATTTTACAGATATCTGTAACTGGTAATCAAACTGAGCTACGCGCGCTGCACGTCTCACAAAATGACGATGACCACACCGACCAACGTTTGTTTCAATTCCGTATCTATTTTTGGTACAGTAGCAGTAATTTCAGACGAAAAGTATTATAATATCACAGTTTAGAAAGAGTGCAGTTTTCTATTGTGAAAACAGGGATGCAATTTGCCATAGATTTCCCAATTCAAAGAAATTTTTGTATGTTTATTACCAGTGGATGGATTTAATTGGAACAGCTTCTCTGAAAAAAATGGATCCTGTATGGGTCTACAAAAATTTACGAGTTTGTCATGCTCATTTTGTTCCAGATGATATTTGTCGAAATACGTATGTAGTTTCTAATAAGCATCTTTATATTTTTATTTTACCAATATTCAAATATATACTTGTGAAACTTAAGTTTGTATTAAATTTGATTACATTTTAACATAAAAGCATAAATCATTCAAAAGGAAACCACCGGTTTATCTACCCCATTTAATGAATGGAATGATAAGTGATTTGATAGATCTTTCTTATAACAATTTTGAACATACAGTTAGTAAAATATAAAATGTGGTACAGATATGTAATACATTGAACAAACTCTAAGTGCAGTATTTAACTAAACAAGTCTAGTTCTCAACAGCAGAGTTCAATGAATTAGAATATGATATTACATTTTAGATTTACCTAATTTGTATACATTTCCAAGCAATACATTTGAAATTCCGGCTAAATACGCATTCAGTAGAATTTTTTCCGCCAGATGGCGCTCATCACTAGTTAAGCTTCAATCTGCATGGTGGCGCTAAACTTAATTGTAATTGTTTATGTAGAGTGACGCATCTCTTGTATTATTGGTCTGTGACTTGTCCTTGGTAAAAAAAAACATTATTCTGACAGATGATGAAACAAATATACCGCACACACTAAACGCAGCATGGCAAATACAATAATAAGTGCAATACTAAGGAATGTATAAAAATTCTTAACAATTTCTAAATGGTAGAAATGTACTTTAACTCATAACTATTCTAAGATTACTTGAATTACTGTTTTTGATTAAATTTGTACATGAGTATTGAGAAATTTTCAGTTGGGAATTCTCGAAGGTTCTCTTCTGAAAGGTTTCATCGCTTTTTCTAGCTGTTCAAAAATTTTTTTGAAGTTGTGAAAAATTGCCACAGAGCAGTGCTCTATCTAGGTGTTCCTCTACCATTTATGGAGTTGTGAGAAGTCTAAGGTTGAATCCCATGATTTATTTGTGGGAAACTAAATATTTTTCTCAACATCAATCTATAAATAACTAAATAAAAATTGTATTGAAATAAATAAATCAATCTTACAGTAATCTGTCACAAACAATATCTCTTGTCGCAAAGATTGCGCTTTAATTAGATATATGATGTCTTTGGCCGCAACGGGGTTTTATAGACTTCTTTCAAGTTCGTAGCTTTAAAATCCAGTACCTGCATTCTATAAATAAAAAATAATGACAATATGAAACTGCACTAGCCTGGATTATTGCGAAGATGATATTTGAAGTATGCAGTAAGCATACTGTAATTTAATAATTATTGTTACAATGTACATGGAAGTGATGTTTTAAACGCAAATTACAAAAAAAAATGGAAGTTATTAAATTACAACGAAGAAGAAACATTCTTCAATATAACGCCATTTTAAAAGATTACTTAAATAATTTAGAAGAAGATTTAAGCAAAATGTACTTTGGTAATTGCTGTTTGGAGGATTTTAAATAAGGAAAATCTTGTAAGCTGATTTGACGTCAATTTAATATAAGAAAATTTTTAATTACGATGGACATTTTTGTGAATTTTGTAAGTATTACTTTTATATTTCTTTTTAACTAATATTGGAGTATTTGTATTTAAAACGTATATGGTAGAATAATAAGTGTTAACCATATAACATTTTTTTGTAAAGGATTTTTACCAGGAAAATTTGTTTCAGGGTTCGAAATACTCTGACCTTTATAATAGATTATCTGTCAAGAATTTTTTTGGCCAAAACAAATCTTACAAGCGTGGAAATAATCATAACTGTAAACCATCCACAAAAGAAAAAGTTTAATTCTGTAAATATAAAATAAGGTAAGGAACAATTAATTTTTGTAATAAATACTTCTTAGAAATTATTTTATGTTTGAAAGAAACGATGTTATAAATGTTCTATATGCTTATGTATAAGAAAAAATATTTCATACTGTATAAATGCTTTCTGATATTGCTGTGTTTGATTTCATTTTGAAAACTCCGTCAATTCCGTTGAGCTAGTCAGGCAAAGTTAAGAAAGGTAAGTGAACACTTTCAAATTTTATAAATTGCTGTATCTGTATCACAACACTCTTTTAGTGACACTCATAGTGGTAAATGACGCACTTCTAATATTAATTTTTATGGCAGGCGAGGAATTGACATTAAGTAACGTCAGTTTTCTTTGTTTTTTTTTCTTTTGAAGTGTTTCAAGTTAGGTTTTATGGTAGGCGCCGTATGTTTGTTCAAATGTATATATCTGTGTTAGTTAATGTAACCCTTGCAACTATGTGTAGAAATAGAGCCAGTAACCGAAGATAAGGTGTATCATTTCTCTTAAGATTGCATGTGCAAGTAGGGCAAATAAGAGCATTCTACACCGTGAGTTTTTCTTTATTTTGCTTTTATTATTATTACCAAGTGCTAAAGAGCTTTCTCGACCAGTAACGAGATTCTTATGATTATAGCTAGCATAGTGTCATTACTGGTGGTGCCCACTCGATTTTGTTATCGTTAAAACCTATCTCCAGTCTCTACTGTTTACCGTTTACTACGGATTAGGGCTGTTAGACGCCCAAACTACGACTTTGTCTCAGACCCACCCCTCGCCGACTAGAGCTAGTCAACTTAAGGATATGAATCTTTTTGTCCCCTAATATCGTAGTGTCAAACAGGCCCGTAACACCTTGTCATAGCACTCTTTTTTTCAGCGACGCCCAACTAGGGCCTTGTCACAGCAAACTATATATATATATATATATATATATATATATATATATATATATATTACTCAAATTTAGACCAGGGTAGAAAAATTAATAAACGACATCAAATAATTTTAATCACCGTGTATAAGAAAGCTTTGGGTAATAATACGCTTTATTCAAAGGCATATTGGATAAATTCGTCATTTACTTCTAAACATAGGGTTTTTATTGTTTAGATAATGTTAAACACCATGTATATTAAAGCAGTGGAAAATAGTACGCTTAATTAAAGGCCTACTGTGTAGATTTAAATTATTCAATTAGAATGTAGGGTTTTTGTATATAATCATAATCAACGTTTATAAGGAAGTAATGTATAATGTCATTAGATAATACGCGTTATTAAAACCGTGGAGCATAAAAATTTATTCGTTTCGTTAAAAATAAGGGATTGAGATTATTCACTGGACGCTATCTATAAAAAGAAGCAGAGTTGAAAATGTTCAATTTGTATTTTAATTTAATCGTTCCAAGTACCCAAACTATCGAGAAATTATAAAAGACATTGGAAAGTCACGTAAGACTTCGGCGTATTAGAACGCAGAACACTTGCAAGAATAACGATGTATGTGTTAGTCGATAAACTTCAAGCTATATGAGTGCAAGTAAGAAAGCGAGTTTGTGGTATAAAGATAAGCGAGATGGAATGCATTAGCAGTTAAATGAGGGGGGAAAATGTGAAACGAGCGCAGAGGTTTTAGATAGAACGAACAGACTAGATTGGCTATTAAGGTTAAAATAAGATGCAAAAATGAGAGGGGAAAGCATATCAGTTGGTGTGTAAAATTAATTAGTTGTTCTCGGACGTGTTGCGAGACGTGTGGAAAATTCTCAGATTTCAACTTGGACGTGTGCAAATTTTTAGTAGAATCGCTGTGCCGAACCGTCGGAAGGGAAAATAGAATGCGAAATTCTAAAAATTGTTCATTGCGGGACAAATTCGACTTGCAAGCGGGCCATTATATAAACCCGTGCCAATAGGAGTTTCGCTCTCTTATGTTTTTGATTTTATTCGATACTTTAAAAAGTTTTGCTCTTTATTTTTTGATTATTCGATACTTTAAGTAGAATACGTGGTGATTACGTGCTACAATAAAAGTTATTAGTACACTTAGAGAAGATAAATGAAGGTAACAAAGTCTAGTTATATTTGCGGGTATTACTGTACCAATTATCCAAATTAATAACGATAAATAAATAAATAGAAGTAGGCAGTTTTTGGTATAGCGTGAAAAAATTATGAATTTCATTGCTATTTTTCGGGGGTGTTAATAATCAAATGTTATTCGTAAACGTGATTGGATCCACAAAACAAGATTTCGATATATCTAGATGAGTTCCTGAGAAACCCTGAAACCGTTTAGATGAATGGTAGTGTAGAAAAATTTTAAAGGCGGCTAGAAATCCGACGACGTAAACATAAACCAGCTGGAATGGTGGGATTAGCAAGTCCGATGCACATTGAAGCCAGGAGTGCATTAACCTTCAGGTAAATTATGCATTTTGTTCGATCTTAGATGTTTTGGTGTGTGTTGAATATCTTTATAATTTATTTGATAAAAATGGACAGTAGTAAATTTGTATAAACAACAAATTTTGAATTTTAAGGTAAAATTTTCTTGTATAAGTAGAAAGGGGTATTTATCAAGTTTATGTTTTTGATTATGATGAAAATTTGGGTCTGTCTTTGAGCTCAATTAGACTAACCTGTTAAATTAACGTAAAGGGGTGGGAGATGCTCCCTTTTATTCAGACTCAGGTCTGTAATTATTGTTTATTTAATTAGCATGCATCCTACAAGGACTCTAATTCTGGATGCAAATTAAAAATGATGACAAATTGGAACTTGAAATTTTATGATGCTGAAATTTATTTCAAAATTTAATTTTGAAATTTTAATGTATTATGAATATTGGTGTAAATAGAGTTAACGTTGATGTTTGTGGTAGGAATGTGTTTTCTTTTATGAATGAGGATGAAAGTTTTAACTAGGTGAGCAGCCGAGGCGGAAGAATTCAAGAGGCAATATTAAGGTAAGAAATCTAATATCAGAGGAGATTTCACCGTAGTAACGAGGATCACAGCAAATCTTGACGCCCAATTCGTGAGGCTTGATTCTCATAAGGTTTCACTGCATTTTTTAACGGCCCAACGTTGGGGCTCGAATGTTTTCTCTCTGGCGTGGCATCTTATAGGGTATCACAACAGTCATGGCGCCCAATCTGTAGGGCTCGAATGATCAGCAGAAAGTACCAGTTCCCGTGACCAAAGGCGCATTTCACAACAATATATATATATATATATATATATATATATTGCTATGATAATAGGGTAGTTTAGGGGTAGGTTAAGTTATGGGTGTCGTAGAATAAATAAAAACAACTTCCACATTAAGAAAGGCACACAATTCCAGAAATTATAAGAGAAATCGGTCATCCTACATATTGTTAATTGAGAGCACACTGTATATAAAATACACGGGATTAAATGCATGAGAACATAAAGATGTCTAAGAGTAGTTTACAAGTAAAGATAAGATTTTAAAACGCAACAAATTGCATCAAAATTAAATCACCGGGAAACCTAGATAAATTGGCATTGCAAAGATGTAACAATTGCGTTAAAAATATCATTGTACACGCATTTTAAATAATTCATTATTAGAAAATCGTACGTGACAGGAAGAAATCGCATTTGTTCAGAAAACCAATATTCTGTAGAAATAAACAAGCACTGGGCGATTCAATTTAGACGATAAAATTTAACAAACATTCGAATACGTGAGTTAATAAAAGGCAAAAGTTGAAAATTTTCAAATAATACCACGATATGCGGGATGCATACGTGACAGGCAAGGCATGCATTGAAAGATTTAAACTAAATAATTAGTAAAAATTCCGAGGTATGCAAGATAAGCAGAAGTATCGTCCCAGAACATAAATAAACCAATGAAATCAAATGGAGGTAGGCCTTATATATACGATAGTGATGGAGCGACGGTTTAGTCTATATTCGTACTGTGCAACGATTATGTTCAAAAGTGTTAAGAACTTACGTAACCAGTGAAGCAAAAATAAAGAAAATCAGAATTAAAAAGTGCGAGAATTTATGCAACGAAAATAAACCGATCTATAAATAGACGTAAGTAAAACGACTTAATTAAATCTATTTCTAATATTAATGAAACAGGGCTTTCAATCTGGACTTTAATTTTGGCTTTTAATATCGATTTTCAATTACGATTTTTAATTACGACTTTCAATTTCGATTTTTATATTTAAACATATTTTGATTGAGATGGCTCTAATTTGGGATATTTAAGACGACTTTAATTTAAGACTTCAAACTTTGAACATACTCAAATTTTGGAGATAGTTTAAAAATGAAAGTATTCTGATTTGGTACGATTTTAATAAGAAACAATTTATGAGGCAGACACAGTAATAAGGAAAGCGGGCACAGAAAGAGGATGCAGATCATAGACTAGGATGGAACTATAGAACCCATTCCAGGTTAGCAATCTTAATACACTTTATTATTGAAAACTGTTTTTAGTTTAATATTTGTCGTATTGTGTATTTGTAAGAGTCATCAAAAAGGGTCACTTAACAATTTATGATAATGGAATAGGTATCTTGGAACGATTGAAGGTCCCTAAATAAGTAAAAGATATTTTTGCTGGCTTTTAGAAAACCATAAATCTGGTATATGTAGATATTCTGTAAAAAATAAAAATTTTGAGAGTTGTAAATATTATCAATTATTATATTGTGTGTTATAGAATTGCTTTATTTGATTCAATAAGATTTATTCGGGCTAAAAACCTAATTTAACATTTCATAACATAAGGGCTCAAAATAATATCAGGGGGAAAATCACAGCAATATATATATATATATATATATATATATATTGTAGTGGTTTTAAAGGGTTAAATTTAGGTATGAACAAGGCAATTTCAAACACCCTGTATAGAGGAAACAACCATACCTTATGTGCGAAATTTATTTCATTTAGTTAATTTAAAGTAACAAGTATTACCATAATTTTACAAGTAGGGATTAAAATTTAGTAGGTTCGTAAAGAAAATAAATTGTATAAGCCACTGGAAATTATTAATTAATTTAATTGAGTTTAATTGAAAGGTTATAACGTCTAATACGCATAAGGAAATTTGAGCAAATGAGTGAAGAGTCGAATAAGAAATTTAAGCAAATTAGTCAGAAAATTGACAATTCGACGAAAGAATTTTCAGAATTTAAAAATAGTTTGTCGGTAAAAATGGGGGAAGTGGAAAATAGAGTTGATAAAAATGAGCGTGATATTAGAGGATTAAATCAGGAAATCGGACAATTAAGGACTGATGTAATAATTTTTTGTGAGGTCGAGATTAATGCTAAAATGACTGAGGTAACGGACTCGTGTAAGGATCAGTTGGGTCGGGTTGAGAGAGAAGTGACCGGGATAAAACAGAATGTAACGACTTTAATAGGGGATGGTCCAACATTTGTAACAGGCAATATGTCATTAGAGCAACAGATGAAATTTTATGGGGATAGTAGGGTAAACCCTCAAATATTCATTAACAATATTAGAGGTTTAATAATAATTTATACGATGAACAGGCGAAATTAAATGTTGTAAAAGCTTTACTAAAAAACCATGCTGAAGCTTGGTACAATTTAATAGGACAAGAAATTGACACTTACACTGACTTTGAGGACAGATTTTTAAAACATTACTGGAGTGACCACAGACAGGACCAGATACGAGACGATTTGATCACGGGGAAATTTAAAGGAGAATTTTTAGGAAGTAGGGAGCAATATGCTATACGAAAGTACAACATAGCGAAACAACTTAACCAACCACTGACGGACCGACAGATCATTAAATACTTGTCAAGACATTTTGAAGTTGAAGTGAGGCAGCACGTAGCGTTACAGAACATTGTAGACAGGGAGATGTTTTTGGAGTACCTGCAGAGGTACGATGACGTTAACAGTGGACGACTTAGGGAAAATAGGGAAAGACAGGTGAATGGTGTAAGATTCGAACGACGAGACAACTACGCAAGACGGGGGAATAATTATAAATATCAGAGACAGAATTGGAAACCTCGACGGATATTTTACAGGAGCAACAGTGTAGGTAGGGGGACCTGCACCTAGACCGGGACCAACGAGACAGATCAATTCATCGGACATGAGGGAGACAGCAACTACAAACAGGGAAGGTAACAACACGGACAGGGTTGAGACGGCAAGCACATACGCAGAAGTGACAGCAAGACCAGGACCGAGTAGGGAGAACAGACCTGGACCGGATTTTTAGAGCAGGACAAACCACTAGACATCACTGTGTACAAATATGAACATCCTAGAGATTTTTGAAAATAGAGGAAGAAATTGAGCCAGAAATTGTAGAAAAATTTTGTTTGCCCATAATTGAGATTAAAATTTAGGAGCATTATTAGATTCAAGAGCTGAGGCGAGTTTGGTATCGAATGAATTCGTCAATGAAATTAAAGATAAAGTGTGTGTCAGGATAATGCCAATAAAAAAAAGTCACCTGGTTGCGCCGAATAAAAAACGATTTGCTGTTGTGAATAGCGTGGTTATTTTGAAAGTAGAGTTAGGTTAAGTAAGCTGTGAACAAGACTTTATAATTGTACCTGGGTTAAAGTTTAAAGGAATATTAGGGGTCGATTGCATGATGAAGTTAGGGGTTATAATTGATATGGAGAGGAAAATAGTTAGGATTGGGGATAGGATTTTGCCCTGAAAGGCAAGTTATGATGTCACAGAAGATGACATGGGTATGTATTAATAGTATAGAGAGAGATGATGAAGAAGTGAAAGCGATCGACACCATTAAGTACCCGGAAGAAAAGTTAGGAGAGGTACAAAAATTATTACAGAAACATTCAGAGTTAGTAGAGGTAGAGTCAAGCGCAGCATTAATAGTGGATAACGAGTCAGAATTAAGAAAGGTAGAAGTAAAAACAGCATTATGTGACACACAGAGGTAAATGTAGGCATAAGTAAGTTAAGGGGCAAAGATAATTTTGGTAATTTGAATTTGAATTTAAAAGGTTTTTATGAAATGAATATTGTACATGAAGGGTCTAAAAAAGATGAAAAGTTTTGTATAGAGGGGAGAGATAAAGATGTTGAGCTAGTATCGTTTGGTTTGTCCGCAGAAAAGGAAAGTATAATAAATGAGAAACAGACAAGTGTAGGGACTGAAGAAGAAGCAATATTTAAGAGTCAGAATAATAGGGATAAGTTTATTTTACGAGAAGTAACAAGGATGATAAGTATAGAAATAGAAGGAGGAGAAATAGGGATGAAGTGTATTAGGATTCTTAGAAGAAAAACATGGAGGGTCAAGAAAAGAGTCAGATTTAAATAAGATGAAGCGTAATGACAAAAAGATAGAGATAGGTAAAATTTAGTGTAGATGTAGAATAGTTAGAGATAGAAATAGGTGTATATAGAAAAGTAGAGATAGGTGTATAATAGAGTAAAATTTAAATAGATAGGGATAGAAATAGGTGTATATAGAAAAATAGAAGTAAGTGTTGATAGAAAATAAAATTAGGTATAGGATAAATATGGGAGATAGATGTAGATATAGAATTAGGTATATATAAGTAGGATAAAGAATAGATAGTGATAGTAAGTAGGGTTAAAAGGTATGGAAAGTGAAGATAAAGAGAAAAGTACAAAAGAGGTACGTAAAGAGTCAATAAAGGACGAAAGGGTGAAATGAAAAGAGAAAATAAAATGAAATAAGAGGGTGAAGAGTTAGTAATAGATAGAAATAGTTAGGAAAAAGATAGTGATAGGTGTGAATAGGTAAATAGAAATAAAGATAGGTGTAGATAGATAAAAATAAGTAGAGATAGAAATAGACAGAAATAGGTAGATAAGTAGTGATAGGTTGGATAAATATGTATAGGTAGTGTTAGGTGAGTAGATAGGTGTATAGATATACCAGGTAAGATTAAATTAGAGTGTAGTTATTTAAAAACAGAAAAACCAAAAAGGGTTTTTCCTAGAATTGAAATAGAGAGATTATGTAGTGGTTTTAAAGGATTAAATTTAGGTATAAACACGGCAATTTATGACGCCCAATTCTTGGGGCACGATTCATACAGGGTTACACGACAATATATATATATATATATATATATATATATATATATATTAGGTAGTTAATTATACATGGTAAGTTGATAAATACTATCATATTACACTGAATGCGATGAAATAATAACTTAGACTTTTATGCAAAGTCCAAATGATCATTTCAAATCAAGCTAGTAATTAAAAGATGGAAAATATAAGGTCTTGGACAGACTTGAACCTGTATATCTAAAGATCTAAATGTATCTCTAAGTGTACCTATAAATTAAAATCCAAAGATACTTCAAAAATATTTACAAGGAAATAAACGTAAAGATACTAAAGGTTACTCCAGAAATCCGAAGAGAAAAATACAAGCACCCATTAATCCACCATTCTGGCCAACAAGTGAAACAAGTCGAACTGTAACAATCAAGGGGTACTGACCACAGATACTCAGAGGCAATTCCAGTGACAAACAAGGAAAACGCAGGTTAGAGATCTTAAATTTTTTATTAGTTAAAGACTGTTTCAATTTTAATATTTGCTATATATTATATATCTGTAAGGGTCAACAAAAAGGTCAATTAAGAATTTGAAAAATAGAGAAAGCATCTTTGAACATTCGAAAGGTACTTAAGAGTAATTACAAAAATATTTTTGCTGGCTTTTAGAAAATTAAATTTGGTAAATGTGAATAATTTATTCTGGGGCTAATTTTTGAATCCACATAAAACTGTACATATTATGAATCATTATACTGTGTAATTTTGGATTGCTTCATTTAAATTATTTCAACAGATAGAAATACAAGGAGTTAAACAATATTGTTGTGAAGTAGAGCATTCTGTGTTTAATAGATTGAGCTAGCCGTGCAAAAGCAAATTCATGAAATCATAGGATTTTAAAAGAAGTTGATATTCACACTAATAAAAATAGCAACACCAATCATAAAAGGGCATATCACAACAATGAAAATGACAATCAACGTAGGGGCTAGAATCGTAAGGGCAATATCACAACATTAAGAATAACACCCAATCGTGGGGCAAAAGTAATTATATTTTAAAGAAGCACATTTCTGAGCAATTCTAGAATGAATTCTGTTTACGTTATTTAAAAATAATACTTCGAGAACAAATTTATAAGAAAATCGAAACATGACGTATTAGAATTTTATTATATAAAGAGGAATTTTCCGAGAAGCGGAATGTATTTGAATGCATAGAAGATTGTTCATAGATGTTTCTTGAGATTTCAGTGTTTCATTTCATTTCATAAAATCCACAACACATTTCTTTGCTAAGCTACCCAGACAGGAAAATCTCTAAATGATTTCTAAGCAATATTATAGATGCCTGAAATTGAATAACACTGCTAGAAAATTACATGTTTAGGATAATTTTTCACTATATGGTTTGTTAATGTTATGCAGTTGCAGATAATTCTCGTACATACTTTAACTAATTGTATAAATATTAATACTGTCTAGTAAATCACTAAACAATGCATTCTAACAGAAGTAGGTAGGCTAAGCCGCTTTGAGGAACAAAATGCACGGCAAGATATGTATACGCCGATTTGAGAACAAAATGAATAGCTAAGCCGCTTTGAGAAACAAAACGTACAGCAAGATATGTATACGCCGCTTTGAGAACAAAATTGTCTTTGTATGTAAATTTGGTACGTCGGGAGGTCGTTAAGTCTTTGTTCTCGGGGTGTGCGTTCGGGGGTCGTTAGATTTTTGTCGTGGGGGTGCGCGTGCGCGGGGGTGGAGATATTTTCTTAAGAAAATTTTTTAGCAGCGTTTCCGTGTTAAATATTAAATAAGATGGGAAAGGTGTTATACATTTTTTCAAAATGGTGTGTGTAGAACGGAGTCCACGTGTTGGTTTTTGGCCGTATTTTAAGTCCGGAATCTTTAACCCAGAGAATGCCATAATGTTTGTTACAATTTAAGTACGCTGTGTACTTGGGAGATAATGTGTTGGTTTCCCGTTGCCTTCCACATCGCGGTAGTGTCTTAGACTGTCAAACCGACCCCTATGGTCTCTGCCAATCTAAGTACCGAAAGAGCCGCTGCCCTTTTTCGGGACCTGTCTTAGTCTGGTTCCTCACTAATGACCCTACTACTTTGGTTGGACCTGTAGTTTAACTCTTTATCTCATTAGAACACGCAAGCCATTTCACCTGTTCTAGTAATTTAGAACTTCGGCAAGGTGCAGGTCCATTCGAAATGGAACAATTTTCGTATAAGAGGTTTTTTGCTAATTACAAAATTTACATAATTAGAGTACTTAGTTTGAATTTATGAATAATCCGCTTTTAATGAAATTGTTCATCCTATAGTCGTGATATCTCCGATATTGTTAAATTACAATTTGTGTTATAGCTAAAACACACATAAATACTTGTTCTTGTTCATAATTTACTCTAATTGTATTCACGCAAGCAACTTGTCGATAACTAACGGCGATATTCAAAGTTAATATCATAAGACCATGACATTATTTGACATTATTACTATTTTTATGACAGAAGTCGGCCTACGTGATAATGAACTACTGAAGTGAAATTGCTGCGACTATTCACTAATTCACTAATTCACTATTTTGATACGTTATACTAATGTTATTGGTTCTTTCAAATCGCAACTACGAACGTGATTTGCACAAAATTCATTTTTGGTGAAGTCTTTGTCTTTGCATCACATTTGTTCTTAAATTGTTTTTACGTTATTTGTACATTTTTCTAATAATAATTTACTGAAGTAAATAACAGTGAAAAAATTGACCTTATCTTGATTTTCGAAGAATGTGATCGTAGTTCTCGACAAGCTGCCCGAGTGTACACCGATTAGTATACAAATAGGTTTCGCCCACCTCGGAACGATGTTCATGAACTTTAACGTAGGTTGAATGAACACGGAGTCTTGTTACTCAAAATGAACGATGGCGGTTTAGACCAAATAATATTGATGGAAATGGCCTACATACGTGCTAATACACGTTCCTCAATTAGACATGCATCTCGAGAAATTAGTTTATCAGTTGGTGCATTACACAATACATTGAAAAAATACAAAATGCATGCGTATAAAGCTGATTTTGTCCAATATATACACATCGGAGATTCTGAACGTAGATTGAAATTTTGGGCATGGTTTAATGTTCAACTTGAAATCGAAAATCATTTTATAATCGTATTCTTTGAACTGATGATTCAAAATTTACAAATAATGGTGTAATGAATAAACAGAACCACAGATTTTGGGGTAATACAAATTCACATTGGTCCCTAGAAACTCTTTTTCAAACAGCCTGGAGGATTAATAATTAGTTGGTGGGAAACTATTGGATCCTTATTTTTATATTGCTGGTAGGAGATATTTAGAATTTCTTGAAAATCAGTTACCACTACTGCTTGATGGTGTTTCATTAGCCATGCGGGAAAACATGTATTTTCAATAAAATGGTGCACCCGCACACAATGCCATCCTTGATCGACAATACTTAAAAGAAATGTTTCCAAACCGATAGATTGGTACCTATAAAATAATTCCATAACTAACAAGATCGCCAGATTTAACTACGTTGGACTTTTATGTGGAGGCATTTAAAAACTGTTGCATACGAAGCTATTAATTTTTAAGATTTAAAAAACAG
The DNA here is from genome assembly GCA_036346225.1 of Platerodrilus igneus. Lineage (NCBI taxonomy): Eukaryota > Metazoa > Arthropoda > Insecta > Coleoptera > Lycidae > Platerodrilus > Platerodrilus igneus. The sequence goes on from JARFIW010001167.1 coordinate 3,054,998, forward strand.
AATACAAGTGGCATGTAATAATTTGAGTGAAGATCTAATAAACCAGTAAACATCAAGCGAATTTTGGAGTCTTATGGAATCATGTTTGGAACGTCAAGGTGGAAACATTGAACAATTTATTAAATAACATTTATTTATTAATTTAGGTCATTATTTAATAATATTGGAGATATCTCGAGTTTAGGATTAACCTGATTACAATTCCTTTATAAACAGATTATTCGTAAATTCAAATTTAGATGTACTCTAATTTTGTCAATTTTGTAATTGGAAAAAAACATCTTATATAAAAATTGTTTTCAAAAAAATGATATATCGGAATCTGTTGGGAAAAGTTGGGATTGCTACTAAAAAAATTAAATCGTATTGCGCATGCGCGTACCAAGCGTTAAAATTTCCTCAAAATGTGTATTTCGGGATTTCCTTTCACCTCCTAAAAACACCATTTCAATCCAAGGTCACCGAACTAAAATATTTAGTAGTACCTCTTCGCGTGAACACACAGTATATGCCGCTAAAGAAAATTTATTTATTCCTATGGCTAGTTTTAACAAATACCACGTTGCTAGGTGAGGGCTCGCTTCTAATCCAAACGGTAGTCTATTTTGCTCTATAATTTGTATGTGGCTATTTATCTCTTCACTCCAAAACATATTTAATAATTCTTGATGTTTGGGATCAACTAAAATTTGTATGTATATTGCCTGGTATCTGCAACATAAATCGATATGAACGAAATAATAACAAAATGTCAAATAATTCTGGTTGTAAAATTTCACCCGTGTTCTGATACTGTTTAAACAAATGCTTTTTTTTTGGTCATTGCACTTCCATTTCTAACAACACCTTTCTTATCTTTCCGTATGATGCCATTGTTGGGCAAAATACCAGTTATCGTTTTTATGAAATTGAAATGCATTCATGCTAATTATTACGTATGCCCACCCTATTTCTAAAAATTCTTTGACAAACTCAGAATATTGTACAAAATCCAATCGTTGGATAGAAAACGCTTTATAAATTTTGAGTACGCATTCTTGTCATTCTTGAAAAATCTCCATTAAGAACATTCAATAAAATCGCTCGAAATTTCCGAAATCTGAATCGCACGTTCTAAACTATATAAGAAGGAAGCAAGAAAATTTATTGAACGGCCAAACATGTTATTGAAGCATCTTATATAATTTTAATTTCATGTAGTATTCAAAACAAGACATTCAGCTAAAGCAGTATTTTTATACAAATCATAGACTTAAAAACATAACTATAACCGTTTCATTTGTGTAAATAGATTTTGGAACTCAACTCAGGATTGTAAATTATATTAAACCACCAAAATGTAAACAAAATATAACTCTAAACGTTCCTGGTAAAATAATGTCATTTATTTTCAGTAAGCTTTATATTTATGAACTAATAGTGGACACATTAATGTATATATCCCAAGCATGAACTTTTGAAATTTTAGTTGAATAAATTCTATGCAATGTGACATTGTTTTAATAATTATAGTTGCAATTACCACAAAGGAAACCACGGGCATCTTTTAATACAATGTAACAAACCAGACACTGTGCAAGAAAAATACATAAGAAGGTTATAAAGATGGCTTAATCTTTCCATTCAATACATTACAATGTATGTATTTTATATGGCTTCAGACAAATGCAAATATAAGCCTAAGTAAATCGCACGATAACACGCATTTCCAACGTTTCAACTTAATATCATGATTGTGTAATAACGAAAAATTCTTTTACTTAATGGTAATGGGGAAAATAATACCAGAATTAGATATCTGATTGAGAATGAATAAATTAATTGTAAACCGGTGATACATGAATATCAAAATATGGAGGATAGATAAGCGCGGAAGTAATCGCGGGATGGAGGGTTGATATAAAGTTAGTTTTTATATGAGACTGAAAGAGCTGGTTACGTTCTCGAAGGGAATAGGCGCCAATCGACATGTAGTAAAATACACTGCAAGTGGCAAAATAGTTCTACGAACGCGGGCACACGTATATAATGTCGTGAGAGCCGTCTGAAAGCAAAGGGGTGAATCACCCCTGTATTAAATTGAAACTTTGTGGCTTGTTTAGTGCAATGGGACTTTCTTGATGAACTGAAAGAATGATTGCAAACAAGCGTTGGTGTTTTTGGATACACACAAATTACGCAGTGAGTAGATAGGTTGTACGTGTAAGAATTTTAATTATGCATTTATGAACTGAAGTACCTTTACGCGCCGCTTGCACTTTGTTAGCTCATGATTTCCCGGTCTGCGCACCTGAATGTTAATGTAACAGTCTTAAGAATGGCGGTCTTCGGATAACCACATTCTGAAGTGACCGCGGTAGCCTCTTTCAATTTCCTCTTAAAATTCTTTATTTTACTCTTTTTAAGCCTGGCTTAATAGAATGATAGTGTTAGTGTATAGAGGACTCTTAGAGGAAACTATTAAGTGAACTGAATTACAGCCCATTGATGGAGTGTTATCTTGTATATTTCTCTAATTTTCTAATCATACAATTCACCACTTTAACCTCCAGAACTAGCAGATTTACTCTCTCGTACTGGTTGGAACATTATGGTCCATCGAGCTGGATTCTGTAAGTCTTCAATTACGGCAATATATTTCAAATTCGCTACTAAATACGAGATAAACTTCGATAATTCAAATTCAATCAAGCATCAAAATTCGTTGTGTTTCGTCTTCCTCAAATATTATTCGTTCTGTATAAGGTTAGCAACGGCGTGTCTGTGATTGCTCAATTTCGAAGCCTAGAATCCAAAATTGTAACTTACTAAGTAATAAATGAAACCAAACCACTCGCTCTTATACTTAGTTTTATAGTGCATATGTTTATAAAATGTTCGATAACAATCTAATAATTTGGGTTCATTTACTTGTAAATAACACAAAAACTTTGATTGTACTAACCTCACGTGCGTTTGCTTATAATAAACTAATTTTGCTCATTGTTTTTAAACCCAGTTCGTTACCTGTAACTTACTGCAAATTGTGAAAGCAATTTATTCGTATTCCCTTGTAAACAAACGATTGCTACAACAATATTGCAAAGTATTATCTTTTCAGTGTTGTTTATTTTACAAGCCTGGCTAAAGAATTGTTGGAAGCTTATTGGAAAATCTTTCTTCACGTCTTACTGGGTTCGGATAGTTCACTACCGTACCTCGGCTTGCTGTTTTTACAGCAAAATACATGCATATAGAAGCGATTCAAAAAAAATTTAACGCGCTTTATAATGAGATTTAGGCGCACAATTTAACCGTGGAAACTAAATTAAAAGTGAACGGTAATCAATCGGAATTTGACTTTATTGATGTAATCCGCAGTCGTTATTTAGTGCTCAAAACGTCATCAACTGCTCCGCAAGGTGGTTTAACCCCACCGCCAAACTCTAATAAGTATTTAAAGCCTTTGAATATAACACCGGTTTCTGGCCAGATAAGACTGGATAGCATTTGTTACGACGTACCGCACTCTCGTGCATTTTAATGATCAAGTGCCTCTTGTGCACAAATATTTGTACTTGAGATCATATTTTAAGGACGCTGTTTTAGCTTTGATAGCTGACCTTCTGCTCGATTCTAAATTGTATGAAAAGGCTTTCAAGAAATTGGAAGCTCGTTATAATTCCCCTCGGAGATTAACCAGCTGTTATTTAAAAAAAATTTACAGTTCAATCCATCAAAGATCTCTTTAGAACTTTATCAATGTTTACTTCAATGCTGTTAATACTCCTGCAACTGCTTTTAAAGTAAAAAATTGCAAATCTTCTGCTTTTCTCGCTCTGCTACAGAAATTTAGATTTTAAAACTCAAAACGCATTTGATATACGTATTGGTCCTGATTCTCCCACGTGCATCCAATTACTTGAATTCTTAGCATTGCAGAATAAAACCTCTGTACATCATAAAGACATGAAGTCTGAAAGGGCTGTTAAGAATAAACCTCTAACACGTTCTAAATATGGTATAAACAAATCTCTACCAGTAATGTCCACCGACTTATCAAATGTAATGGATAAGATTGGATCTTCTTGTTGTCCCTATTGCAACGCAATCATAATATACGAGGCTTGTTCAATTGAAACCCATCTTTGGTTCAGGAAAAGTTTATCGACAACTAAATTTACAAATAATTACCACTACGATTAAGGCACATATCCCATTGTTTCGTCAACCTATGTATACCCTGCCTAAAAAACCTTGTGGCTGCTGATCGAAAAATTCTTTCACGCGCTTTTGTACTTTCTCGTCCGACTGAAAACGGTAACCTTTTAACGCTTTTTTCAGTGGCCCAAAGATGTGAAAATCGCAAGGCAATAAATCGGGACTATAGGATGGATGCTCTATTGTCCTTCATTTCTTCTCTGTAGATTTTCTTTCACTACGTTAGCAACATAAGGTCGAGCTTTGTCGTGAGGCAGAATGACACCACGTGAAAGCTTCCCTGGATGTTTTCGTCTTATTGCTTGATGGAGTTTGTTTAAAGTTTCATTATACAGGTTTGTGTTGATATGCACCCGAGGTTCTGTAAATTCTATCAACAAGGGTCCTTCATTGTTGAAAAAAAATGTCAACATGACCTTACCGGCAGAAGGTTGAACTTTAAACTTCTTTGGTGGCGGAGAATTTGCGTGTTTCCATTGCATCGATGGCAGCTTACTGGATGGTTCAAAATAATGACACCAAGATTCGTCGCCAGCAATTATTAACGAGAGAAAATCGTTACCAATTTGTCTGTATGCCGTAAAGTGTTACAAAGATAAGCCCATTCGCAAACTTTTTTGGTTCTCTGACAAAAGATGTAGCCTAGTTTGTGTACAATGTTATGAACAGAATACTTACGCCAACATTTTCTAAAATTATTCTGATTGAAACTCGACGATTTTCTCTAATCGGGCCTTCTACACATGCCATATTCCTGTCTGTTGACGCAGTACACATTGCACCTGGTCGCGGCTTATCAATCGTCCCTTTGCGTGCACACTTAAATTTTCGACCCCATTCCTTGACGGTTGGATACGCAAAACATGCGTTTTCATACACTGCTTGCATACGTATATGAATCTCTAATGGTTGCAAACTTTCAACACACAGAAATTGAAGGACCGCACGCTGATCACATTTTGTCGTATTGTTAACAACAAACGTCATTTTAAAGTCACAATACTTAAAATCGCTGTCAAACATTTACGAGAGAAACTGACCAGTGGAAAGTTTACAAACACCACTAACGTTGCAAAACGTGACTTGAGCGATTACAATTGTTTCCAAGGCTAACCTGACCAAGGATGGGTTTCAATTGAACAAGCCTCGTATATATAATTGCACCTCATTTCAAACCTTAGGTCTTAATGATCGTATTTTAACTATAAGACGATCGATGCCTTGTTTTATATGCTTTTGTAACCACATCGAAGATGCAAATCTACAGGTAAATGTAGAATATGTGCGTCTGCTTGTTACACCTGTTTTTTCTATCTATGTACTCCACCTTATTGGCGGCAGAGTCACCACGACAAAAGGGGTTCCTGTCTAAAATTCAAGCCCAGAGTAAAATGTATAGGAAACAGCTTTTTGTACAAAAGAACCCTCGAATAAGCTCTTCCAGCCAGCTAAGTTTCTTCAACTTAGGACAGAACTATGAGCAGGGGTCGTAGGTTGGTATACGATAAAAAAGAGAATATTATGGACGCCACCGTATCTTAATAATAGCTGTAATGTCCAACAATCCAAAGATAAGATACGGAAATCTTCGAAAAGAAAAAAAAACATCTCCTGAACTAAAATGTATTAACATAATACTTACTTACTTTTAACACTGCAAGCTTGAATTGGAACGATGATCTCGTACTGTCTGAAAATATAACCACCTCAAGGAATTCCTAGAACTAGGGCTTCACTAGAGCCTAGTCAAATTATCACAAAAAATTTCCAAATTTAGCAAGTCAAAAATATAAGTCTAAAATATCTTACCGAAAGAATGCTGGTGGTCTTTCTCTTTATACCATGAATTTTGTGAATTTACTTGTACCAACTGTGAAAAACTATGATCAACTTTAATAAAAATAAGATTTAGAATAACATAATCCATTTTCTATTTTGTTAAAGAATAGTATAGTGTACAACGAGCATGGAATGATGCCCATTTCTCACGAGTATGATAAATTGCAGCACGAGCCGAAAGCGAGTGCTGCAAATCATACGAGTGAGAAATGGGCATTCCATGCGTGTTGTACACTATACTTTTTCTACGACTGTAGTACGTACTTTTCAAATGTGATACCTCTTTTGTTAATATTATAAAATACATGGTAAGTATAGGAGTATACATTTTATTAATATCATAAGTTTATTATCGTTTGTGAATATACATAAATTCAAAGAAAAGTACAAATTTATCAAATAAAAGTAAATAAATTGATTTAAGTTTAGTTTTTAGATTCATTATTATTAACAATATTAAAGGTTACATTGCAATTATTAAACGTCATTGTAGAAGGTGTTTTCCAAAACTAAATTTTCTTGACGTTGGAAATTCTTGTCTTTGGACGTTGATGGAACATTTGATGTGCTATCAATTGAATTTTGTATTATGTTGCCTACATTCAACTTATTTGTTAAAGAATCGGCTATATAGTTTTCGGCGACTGATGTTGATTTCCAGCTACCGTACCTTTTTAAAGATGTTATATCTTCTCCAGCATCTACAAGAATAGTGGCAGAAGATCTCCGGAAGCAATGACCAGTATATAATTCCGGATTGGGTAGTTTTAAATACGTTGCAATTTGCTTTCCCATAGCACCAAATTTATTGATACCCACTTTCTGTGTGGTGCATTTTCCTTTCTGATAATTTAAGAAAAAACTAGGATCGCAAACATTTGATGAACGTAGATTCCAGTATTTTTTTGTGATTTCATAAAAATTACTCGTTATCGTAAAGCTGCGTATAATTTTTGTTTTCGTGTCGGGAACTGTAACTAATATTGCAGAACCCAATTCCGTGAAATGAGTAATCTTCATCTGATGTAATTCCTGTCTGCGGCAAGCACCCATAATTCCCATAATTAATGCAGTCTGTAACAATATAAAAATAGCTATAAACACGCATTATTCTCCTAAGTTAATATTACATACTTTTGTCAGAAGAAACTGTTGATCCGGAGCCTCAGTAATAAATTTATTTATTTCCTCTGTTGTAAAATTTTTGATTTTTCGATTTATAACCGCTTGACTTCCGTTTGAGAAACGCTCTTAATTTTTCATACTTTGATATATCTACATTATGATGGATGGTGAGACTTGTTCTCAACATAGAATAATGCGTCCACAATGTGGGAGATTTATACTTATTAGATAATTTATTAAAGTACGCAATTAAAACATTTTCAGAATAAGATGTTGTCTTTTGATCTCTTCGCCAATCCATAAACGATTTATAAGCAGTCTCATATTTTTTTTTGGAAATTTCCGGTAATAAATTTAATGTAGTTGCATTTGCAGCTTCCACAATATTTGGAGGCGTCGGTTCTAGTTCGCTTTTACTATCACTAGCCATTTTTTAAAGACTTTGCAAATACTTTAAGACTTTAAACGCTTTCACAGTATGAAATTATTTATTTGACATTTGTTGGTTTATTATTTGTTTCATAGCCCACCTTTGAAAACTCGGCCGTCATTGGAAATAAGATGCAAGTGCAGGGCTACTTGATTAATAGAAATATAAGCGCGACCGTGCAAATTGAACATTCCCGCACTGGTTGCTTAGCAACTTGCCTAGGAACGAGTGCGGGAATAAAAACCTGTATAGAATACATTCTAGATTTCTCTATCAAAAACACACCTAAAATAGGCTCGTTTCAAAACAGTTGTAGAAAAATATATTTACATGCTATATGCAACTTTATATACACTATTGTTTCTGCAATCAAACTATCAAAGTATTTATACGTTATCTTTTATTACATAAGTGCATTATAAAGATCTTAATTATTTATTAAAGTCTTTTAAGAAAGATATTGAGTTTTTAATTATTAGTAACAACTTTTTAATAATCACCGAAAAAGGATCCTGTTTTGGTTTACAAACAAGTGTGTAAATGATTTGAGCTTATTTTATGTAAGATTGAATTTGGATATTTATAAAATTTATACTTTGAACGAAAAGTCAAATAGCCTTATGGTACTAAATAATCAGTGTATTATTATACTTTCGAGTATAAAAACTGAATCATAAAATGTGACAAACAATCGCTAAAATGTCACCTGTTAATATACAAACAAATTCCTGTTTAACCTTTTCGATTCTACGAAATTTATCTTTAAATCTTCAACGTTCTTATAAATATTTATACAAATCAACCAGTTAAATATTGAACAAAAAAAATATTCACACCAATTTAAACTACTGTATAAATTTACAAAAACAACAACCGCTATATGTCCTGTAGTTTCTTTGTTTTACGAGAACTGAATAAAGAAATCACTCACTACTGCAGTTTGCATGACTTCTATCTAACTCCGGTAGCAGCTATTTACCAACTTATTTGAGAATGAACTTTGTACCATCGCCCATCAATTTTCATGTTCAACTCCAACAACAGATGTGTATCATTTATATATGCCCAGGACTGTGAACTTGATTCACATTCGAAAATGAACGCTTAAATTTTTGTTTGTTCACAACATGGGCATCTTAATATTTCAACTTTGAAATATTTAGTAACAAAAACTTGCACGTCATGACGTTGCATCAAAGCCATATAAATGATCTTAAGAGTCGACTAACCAAAGAAGAATACTAAACAAAAATTTCTTCACGACTCTCTATCACCTACCCTAGTAATGGTTTCTACCTCAAATCTAAAGGGATTCTCTTTTTCCATGCCACGTGCCTGTTGGACTCCATGACTTCAAAAAACTCTACTAGACCACGCGTCGAAAACCTGTCTATTGATTACATCCTCAAATTAAAATAAACTAAAGATTTTACTACACGAGCGGCCCTAATTCAAATTATAATGTCTAAAGTCACTGTGCCGGAATTATATTAAATAATTTATCAAACGAGTTTCTAACGACGGCCGAAATTAAAACCGGATTAAATACGTTTTACGTGATTAGCGCGTACCTTCCGCCGGTCGACTCCCGGCGGGAAAATCCTCAAACAGAGGACTTAATAAATCAAATTGAAGGAATTCCTCGAAAAATTAGCAGGAATAAAAATCTAATTATCGGTGGAGATTTTAATGCCAAGTCGCCACTATGGGGTAGCTCTATAGAAGACGATAAGGGCTCACAGGTTGCTGATCTTTTAACGGAATGGGATCTTAGTGTGATAAACACTAATGAATCACCTACGTTTGAGGGGCATAGAGGCAGCAGTTTTATTGATATTACTGCACCCTCGCACGAGATGTTAGAAATCATTTGTGATTGGAAATGAAGGTCGGACGCAGAAACGCTCTCTGACCATAAATTAATAACATGGGACGTTGAAACCAAAACAAGCGCAAACGAGGAGCTAACTATATTTCCGCGGTTCTGTAATAAAAAAGCAAATTGGGAGCGGTTTAAACAAAAATTTGGCGAAAGTATCCCTGCGCTCGAAAAAGAGCTATTTAACTGCCGAGAGGCAGACGAAATAGAAACACTCGCGGAAAATTTAAACGACGCAGTGGTAGACGCTTCGTCGTACTCCATGCCGCGAAAGAAAGCATTTAAAGACAGTGTACCCTGGTGAACCCTGGAACTAACCACCAAGCGGGCAGAAACGCGTAAACTAAGGCGCCGCTATCAACGCGCCTCGGGAAATATAAGAGAATAACGGAGAATAGAATACAATCAAAGCTACCGCGAATATAAGACATTAATAGAAGAAACGCGAACAAATAAATTCAAAGAATTCTGCACGCGAAACTCACAGAAAGAACCTTGGGAAACCGCATACCGCGTAATAAAAGGTAAACAACAGAAGATCGCGCTCGGTAACATAAGAAAGACAAATGGCGAATATACGGAAGGTTTTAAAACCACGGCGGAATATTTATTAGAGAAATTCTTCCCTTCGAATAATCCCGAGGAGGATGAGGGTCGCACGATTTAGTACGTCGGCAAGCTACAGAGGCGCAAGGAACAGGTGCCGATAAGGCAATCCTAGTTTACGAGGTCGTCAGGGCTCTTAGGATGAACCCTAAGAAGGCACCGGGGCATGACAGAATCACTTCAGACGCAGCTCTGGAGGCGTGCCTGTTAGCCCCGTGTGTCTTTGCCGGGTTGTTTAATCTTTGTCTAGAAAGGGGCGTTTTTCCGCGTTGCTGGAAAGTCCAGAACGTGAAATTCATACCTACCTAAAAAGGCGGATGCGTCAGACCCGGGCAGCTATCGTCCAATTAGCTTGCTACCGGTGCTGGGGAAAGTTTTGGATCGCGTTATGACTACCCGAGTTGGCTTTAATAACCGACAGTTTGGTTTTATGGATGGAAAGTCGACTATTGACGCATTAGAATTCGTTGTCGGGGAAAATAAGCAGGCGAGAGATGCTAAAGAGTACTGTGTTGTTGTTGCTTTGGACATTTCAGGAGCATTTGATGCTGTCTGGTGGCCATTGATTGGTTTTTTTGGCGTCGCCGTGGATCAATGTAGTGAGCGTGAGACTACGCATCCCTATGTCCTGGGTTCAAATCCCGACACAACCGACTGCTTGAAAAATGGCAGGTGAGCATTTTTCACAAAAATTACGCCCTCGTTCGGATGAGGGGTTAAATGGAGGTCCCGTGTGTGAGTGTTGTCACGCACGTTAAAGATTCCTACCTTGCCTGGAACGGCAAGGGTTCGGCAAAATTCTAAATTTCCAGGCAACAAAAAACTCGCCTCCTGACCAATGTAGTACTTTCTGGTGGAGCATTGGAAATGTAAATGAACGGCCATTGATTGTTTGCGAGTTGGAAAATAGGGGTTGTCCGCGAAACTTGATGTCTTTGGTCAAGAGGTATTTCTCGAGGTGACTGGCACAGGTTGAAATTCCGGGTGAAATTTTGTCGCGCTTCTGTATGGGCGGAAGGTTGTAAAGTCAGGGAGATGCGTCAATTGACGTGTGTACAACGCATAATCGCGGTGAAAGCGGACACGGCGTACAGGACCACCTCCACGGAAGCGGTCCTGGTGATCAGTAGGACTCTCCCTATAGGATATGTCGTTAGGGAGATTAGAATTAGAAGATTAATAAATATAGGGAAAGGGCGCGAAATTATCGAAGATATTAATCTTGGTAATAGGGAGGTAGAGAGAAAGATTGTTGTAACCGGAATCAAATGACCTTGGTAACGTAAATATATTCTATAGCACTATGATCGTAAGAACCGCTTCAACATAAATATATTCTGTGGTATTTAATCCTTGTATTTGATGTTATAAAATCTTAAAGAAACAATTCTATATGAAAACAGGAAGTTGTGTTCACTTAAAGAATTTAAATGTTTTGTACGGAGATATTTAGTATTTTTATAATTATCAGGAAACGTATTTATATGGAGTTTGGTAGGTTGTGTTGTCTAGCTTTCAGGCGGATATTTCCTATACATTCGTTACAATCAGTACAGCGCGTGTGCATACCGGTCACGGGATACGACACGCTGATGATGTGTCGCTAAAAGGGGCAGCCATTGTCCATATAGATGTAGTCGCGTTAGCATTCTTTTCTTGTTAAGAAATAAGATGAAACTCCAGGCCTTACCCAAGTGGGGCCTTCGCATCGGTTTAAGTTGGTTATGGTAGAAGGAAGCGAGTTTGCTTTGGGACGCGGAACGAAGCGCCAGGCTCCTGCGAAACCGGCAAAGCACTAAAACACGCCATTCCTTGATATGTCGTGTTAAGATTTGTTAATGAGTATGACATTACGGAATAATTAAAATGATGGACTAGAAGGTAGATGTTGTAATTGAATCCAAGATTGGAGGGCTGTTCGTATATCGGAACAACTACAGCTGTGGATTAACGTTTGGTAATAACAGATTAAAGAAAAGATTTTGGAGCATGTGTGCCGGCGATCAATAATCAGATTTGAAAGCAACAAAACCTACAGGTATCAAATCTTTCTTTGTTCTGTTTGTGAGGATTCGTAAATGCTCGAATAAATAAATTTCGAAGTCCGTTTGATCGAGTTAAATTTTGTATGCTTAGAGCAGCGTGAAAGAAAACAGTTAAAAATTAATACAATAATAGTATTATAAATTTGCATAAAGTCACTTGTTAACAATATGATAGTTCAGTCCACTTTTTTACCTTTAAAATATTTATTTACTCATATTAAAATTTTTATAAGCCTCTAATACCAGATTTAAATGAAAAGTTGTTTGCTTAAGTTAAACACATGTGATTCGTTTTTAGTAGAAATAATGTTTGAGAAGCATATGTAAACCAGAACTCAGATCTGAAAGCTTGGTACTAAAACTTGTTTGATACATGATTATTAATTTAAAGATCTGTCATGTCAAAGACAGATATATCGAAACTTAATTTTATTTGTACAATTTATTATCACATTTAAAGAAACATTCAACAAAGAGAAACCATATTAAATTTCATTTTTAGACTCAAGTTTTTATTTCATGCATATTTAGATTTACTAAATTCTTAAAGTATATGAGTTTGTTAATCTATGAAATTATACAAGGCTGAAGTAATTTAAAAAGGCCCCTATTTGCTTCAAGTGGTTTGTTCTAGGTATTTATTCCTGTTTTAAAAAGCTTTGGTGTGTTAATCTCAATATTATCCACCTATAATTATCAGCAGGTATTTTTATTGGGAAGCACAAACTGTGTTTTCTCTTATAGAATTTGTTGTGTATTTTGTTCCAGGTTCATCGAGATCGGAGAGGTTGTAAGTATGTTCCAGAGATTTCCAGATACATCAGTTTAGTAAGTTGTAAGTTTTAATTGCATTTATATCCCGTGAGTTTCTGTATCTTCTCATAGGAGTATTGAATCTTTAGTGTAATCGTTCATACAGATACAGTGGCGCTCAACCCATTTTCCTTTTGTTAGTTTATCGTAGAGTTTAGACCATTACCACACCCTTTTCTCATTGCTCACCCTTGGGGTAATTCCCAGACTTAGCCGCGAATAGTTAAAGCTTCACTTTATCCATCAAAGAGAAGCGAAAATATTGTTTCACTAGCGCAACCAACGTGAGGCTCGATGGTCGTTCGTTTAAAAAGGGTTTGCTCGATTAGTAACAAGTTGTTACAACATCGTTTAACTATTGGCTTGTGGTAAACTCAAAATAGTTTGGTAAAAATTTTTTTTAGTACTCATGTCGTGTTTGGAACCTCAAAGTTTATTTGATAATTGTCTAAATGTTGTAGCAGGTATAAATTTATATTAAAGTAAAATTTTCATTATTTCAGAGTTGAACTTGTTAAAATACTTTTAAGTTGACATAACAATTTTTTTTGAAAATGGCAGAAACATTTCAAATTGTGCATTTACTCAAGGAAGAGCTTGAATATGAATTAAGAATTCGTGGAATAGAAAGTGTCAGGCCTGTAGTAGAAAAGAGGAAAATCTTAGGTAGATTGTTAGCTAAGGAAGTAGGGAAACCTGATTGTTTGGTTGATCTGTCAGTATACAAAGTAGAATTCGATGACGAGTATAAAGAAATAAACGCTACCATAGAGTCGATAAAACATTTGGTGTTAGAATTCGAAGGAGATTCTGGAGATTCTATTTTTAAAAGAGTACTTTCAAGGCTTGTTCATGTATCAGGTCGAGTTAAACGTTTAAGGCTTCCGTCTGACAAGTCGAAGGAAGCAGAATTATCGAAAAAAGAATTATTAGCCACTATTCTTACTGTTGAGGCAGAGTTGTATGAAAAAGTGAAGGCAGGTACAACATCAAACAGCACAGGTGATGCAAGTCACACAACTCCACTAGTAGTAGCTGCACCTGTACGAACTCTTTCATATCTTCCTCCACCAATCCCTATTAGTACTTGGTCAGTTAAATTTTCAGGAGATCCCAAACAGTTGTATTCATTTTTAGACAGGGTAAAGGAGTTGGCTCAATCACGTAAAGTATCGAGTAGAGATTTGTTTGAGTCATCAGTCGAATTATTCGTTGGGAATGCTTTAGTGTGGTTTAGGAGTGTAAGAGATTCCTTAAAAGATTGGGAATCCCTAGTAAATCGGTTGAAAGAAGATTTCTTGCCAGCCCAGAAGATGAGATCTGGGAAACTATAAAGAATCGTCGTCAAAGGAGAGATGAACCAATTGTTTTATTCGTAGCTCATGTGGAAGGTCTATTTAGTCGATTACCCAATGCTCCAGCGGAGATTACAAAAGTTAGGATACTTAGAAAAAATTTATTGCCAGAATTTATTTCACAACTTGCTCTTTCTGATATTGAAGATATGCCTACGTTAATAAAATTATGTAAAAAATTAGAGGAAGCCATGTTGTTAAAACAGAAATCAGTTTCTATTCAGTCGAGTAATTTATCTAACTTTCGCAACAACGCTAAGTTACCAGTAAGACATAGACAACAAGTTTATGTAAAAGATTTTTCTACGTCGGGAAGTCGTGTGGATGCTCAGAAGACATCTGCTCCACAAGTTCAAATTATAGGTAATGATAAGTCTTTACCAGTACCTGTTTCTGTTAGTTCTACGGGTTCACCAAAAATTATCCCCGGATGTTGGAATTGTTCGAGGCGTGGTCATTCATTTCGGTATTGTAGATTTCCTAAAAGAATTTTTTGTTTTGGTTGCGGTCATAGAGGAGTTACGCGTGATACGTGCTCATCGTGTTCAAAAAACGAATGAGGAGATGGATGTTGCGCGGCCGACATTCCATTCCTTCTCAAAAGGCAGCAATTATGATTTGTGAGCAGGGGAATAGTGTTAGTAAAAAGGAGTGGTCAGATTGGTTAAGTGTAGTAAAAAATTTTTGTCATAATGAATCACAACCCAAGACTGACTCTTTATTTATTGAAAAATCTGGTGATAATCGACCATATGTGATGGTTAAATTGTTCGGCATTGATGTCACTGGTCTTCTAGATTCAGGATGTACTACATCGGTGGTAGGGTCGCTCGCTATTCCTTTAATTGATAAATTAAATTTTAAAATTTTTAAGTCAGAAAAGAAGGGTATATTTACGGCAGATGGGGCAGTGAAACCAGTAGAAGGAATCGTGGATTTGCCCATTTCAATAGGAAGGCAATGTCGCATCCTCAGTGCTTTAGTTGTGTCTTCTTTACCTCATGCTTTCATATTCGGTAGCGATTTTGCCAAGTTATTCGGATTGATAGATGACTTTAGAAACAATTCGTGGCATGTACAAAGCGATAGTGAGAATATTATTCCGTATGTAGGTCCATCATCAGTCCCATTGAAATACAGTGATTGTCTACTCCATTTAGATGATTTGTCAGTAGATCAGCGGTCTCGGGCACAAGCTGCTATCGATTCATTTCAAGAAATCTCTAGTGTTGATAAATTGGGACGAACAAATATGATAGAGATGAATATTGATACGGGAGATGCAAAACCTTTCAGAAAAAGACCTTATGTTATGTCCCCCTATATTAGTAAAGAGTTAGATAAAGAACTGGATGAAATGATTCGCTTAAAAGTCGTGGAACCGTGTCAAAGTCCGTGGAATTCACCCGTGTTATTGGTCAAGAAGAAGGATAGTAAGGAATATAGATTTTGTTTTGATGGTAGGGCACTAAACGATGTTACAGTTCATGACAGTTACCCTCTTCCAAATATCGATAGAATACTAGGGATGTTGCGTAATGCAAATTATATTTCCAGTCTTGATTTGCGTAAATCATTTTGGCAAGTACCTCTTAGTGAATCGTCGAAAGATAAAACAGCGTTTAGCGTTATTTCACGAGGGCAATATAGATTTGTGACGATGCCGTTCGGTTTAAAAAATGCTGCACAGACTCAACAACGTTTAGTTGATGCAATTTTCGGTCCGAGGTTCGAACCATACGTTTTTTGTTATCTGGATGATATAATCTTATGTTCGTCGACGTTTGAAGAGCACTTGAAGTTGTTATATGAGGTCAAGGAACGTGTTAGAGAGGCAAATCTAACCTTGAATCTAGAAAAGTGCGAATTTTTTAGGAGATCACTCAAGTTTCTTGGTTACATCGTAGGGTCAAATTCTCTGAGAACAGATCCGGATAAGGTATCGGCCATGGTCAATTTCCCACGTCCAAAGAACACCACAAAGGTCAAAAGATTTCTCGGAATGTGTAGTTGGTATCGTCGTTTTATAAAGGATTTTTCATCTTTAGTTTCGCCAATTAATGACCTTATCAAGAAGAGAAAGAAAGGACAAACCATTACTTGGACTCCTGAGGCAGAGCGTTCATTTGTGTCGATTAAAGAAGCTTTAGTGTCTGCTCCACTCTTGACGCAGCCAGATTATTCCGCGCCGTTTGTTGTTGAATGTGATGCCAGTAATACCGGTCTCGGAGCTGTGTTAATCCAGAACATTAATGGAGAAGAACGTGTAATATCATACGCCAGCAAAACCCTCAATCGTGCTGAGCGAAATTACTCAACAACCGAGAAAGAATGTCTTGCAGTAATATTTGCCATTGAAAAATTCCGTCCATGGGTAGAAGGAGTTCGTTTTACAGTTGTTACAGACCACTTTTCGTTGCTTTGGCTAAGTAATTTGCAGAACCCTACAGGAAAACTTGCTAGGTGGGCAGTAAGGTTGAGACAGCATTCGTTTGATTTAGTACACAGGAAAGGAAAGTTTAACGTAGTTCCTGACTGTCTTAGTCGTGCAACTCCGGAAGAAAAATATATCATAAATTTAATAGAGGTCAAGCTTGATAATTTAGAAAACTGGTATGTGTCATTACGTGATAAGATTTTGATGTCACCTGAGAAATACCCTCAATGGAAAGTTGAGAATGAGTTTGTTTTTAAGTTTATTCCATCGAATTTTCCTTTAACATCTAACATCGTAGAGTGGAAATATTTAGTTCCGAAAGCCCAACGGGAAGAAGTTATCAGATCGTGTCATGATCCCTCAATTGCGGGACATTTTGGATTTTCGAAGACTATTGCCAGAGTTCAGGAAAATTATTATTGGCCAAAAATGAGCTTAGATGTGCTGAAATTTTGTCGTGCATGTTTAGTGTGTGGTGCACAAAAATCTTCTAATGCAGGTCCTTTAAGTTTAATGGGAAAAGAGAAAGAAGCTAAATTTCCATTTCAGATAATTGCATTGGATCTTATGGGTCCATTTCCTCGCTCGAAATTAGGATTTAAATGGCTTTTGGTAGTCGGAGATTGGTTTTCGAAATACACAATTTTACATCCTTTACGCAGTGCAAAGTCACATGTTATAGAACAGTTTATGGAACAAAAGTTTTCTTAGTGTTTGAGTGCCACAATTTATTATTTGCGATAATGGTTCAAATTTAGCTGGTCGAATTTTTAGGTCGTTATGTAACAGGTTTGAGATTCAGAAAATATGGTATAATGCTGTTTATGCGCCGCAGTGTAATTTTGTCGAGAGAATTAATAGAACAGTAGGGACAGCTATTCGATCTTATCTTGAAGAACATGATACATGGGATGCTGAGTTAGCGCAGATTCAATTTGCTATTAATTCTGCTAAACATGAGTCGACGGGTTATACGCCGAATTTTTAGTTTTGGCCGACACATCCCTATCACTGGTAAATTTTATGGTAGTGGATTTACTCCCGAAAGTGATATCGAAATCATTCCTGGTAGTCGCCCATTATATACTTCTGATCGTCAAGGTATTTTTAAGGTATTTGAAGATGTCCGAACTAAACTGCATTTAGCTTATGAACGTTCGAGTAATCAATATAATTTAAGGAGGAGAAATATTTCTTTTGAGGTTGGTAATAAAGTATGGAGGTCCAATAAAGTATTGTCGAGTGCGAGTAATAAATTTTCTGCTAAACTTGTCCCAAAGTTTGTTTTAAGTATAGTTAAAAAGAAGTGCTCGAGTGTAGTATATGATTTGGTTAATTTGGATGGATCGAGAGCAGGTAGATGGCATATTAAAGATCTGAAACCTTATTCCGCCATCAGTCCAGACTATCCCCCAAAGGATTAATTCGTCGTTTATGATTTCTTTTGTCGAATAAGAGGTGATCGATTGAAAGCTTTTCTAGTATCTTGTTGTTCATGGAAATCGCCAGTTATTTCAAGTACTTTTATTCATCAAGAAACGTGTTTTTGGATTATTCAATTTAAGTGGTTAGTTCAGATAAAATGTAATTTCGTCTGCGTTTTGCTTTGGTTCATAGTAGAGTTGCAGAAGTGTTGGTGATGTCATACATGTTAACAAATTATCTATTTAAATAGGTAAAGCCGACAAGTAGATTGTTTAGTGTATGTAGTTATTATAGTTGTGGTGGGACCATGTAAATATTTGTTGTTTCATTTTGGTGCGTGTATTAATTTAAGTTAGGTGAAGGATCGCTTAAGTGAGACTCGCTTTTGAGACGGTCACTTGAGTGCTGTTGTGTTTGGAGTAAGCGAGATGCTTACGTGGTAATTTTTTTGAGACGAGTTGAGTCGGAATGTTTGGTGCGGCCATTGTAGTGTAGAACATTTTTTGGAGCGTCCGGATAAAAGAAAATTGGTTAGAAGTGCTAACTATTTTTTGTAGAAACAGTAGCTAGTCAGTGATGCTACTTGGTTGTTGAATATTTTTGTCGAGAAGAAAATATTTTTGGATGATCGCTGATATCCATATAGTTGATGTGGGTTTTCAATTTCGTCTAGTATTAGTGAGACTAAATCAAAGAAAAGTAATTTTTTGTAAATACAACATTCTTTTGTGATTCCTGTGCTGGATTCCTTTTTGATCAGCAGTAGTGGAAACATTTTCGTAAAGATATTGATATGTAAATACTTTGGAATGAGTTTTTCGATTTTGTGTTAATAATGCTAAAGTTATTGGTAGGGAAAAAAATTTGTTTGTTGTTTTACGGTGGTTTACGTCGAGGTTTTATTTGAGTTTTAGTTTAAGTTTCGCGAACTCAGTAGGGTTGTTCTTTGTTAGGTTGCAACTCGTGAGTATTTGACCTCAATATTTTGTCTTTTACCGATTATGTCTTTTTACCGATTATGTCTTACCTATTTTGATTCCTAACGGATGTGTGGTACGCAAAGTTACCTACTCACTCGCTTGTTTGCACCCTATTTTATTATTAGTAAAGTCACTAGTAAGAAAATTTTTTTTGAAATCAAGTTTCAAGTTTATTTTAGTTTCGTTGGATTCTTTATAATGGTATTTTTGGTACCCATTTTTTGTTTAAGTAGTCGTTTTGTCTTTGCTTATAAAAAAAAAAACTTCTCGTTTAAGTATATGTTGGCATATGGTTAATCTCAGCTTTTTTTTCTTTTTTGTTCGGGGGCTGTGTAACGTAAATATATTCTATAGCACTATGATCGTAAGAACCGCTTCAACATAAATATATTCTGTGGTATTTAATCCTTGTATTTGATGTTATAAAATCTTAAAGAAACAATTCTATATGAAAACAGGAAGTTGTGTTCACTTAAAGAATTTAAATGTTTTGTACGGAGATATTTAGTATTTTTATAATTATCAGGAAACGTATTTATATGGAGTTTGGTAGGTTGTGTTGTCTATCTTTCAGGCGGATATTTCCTATACATTCGTTACAATCAGTACAGCGCGTGTGCATACCGGTCACGGGATACGACACGCTGATGATGTGTCGCTAAAAGGGGCAGCCATTGTCCATATAGATGTAGTCGCGTTAGCATTCTTTTTCTTGTTAAGAAATAAGATGAAACTCCAGGCCTTACCCAAGTGGGGCCTTCGCATCGGTTTAAGTTGGTTATGGTAGAAGGAAGCGAGTTTGCTTTGGGACGCGGAACGAAGCGCCAGGCTCCTGCGAAACCGGCAAAGCACTAAAACACGCCATTCCTTGATATGTCGTGTTAAGATTTGTTAATGAGTATGACATTACGGAATAATTAAAATGATGGACTAGAAGGTAGATGTTGTAATTGAATCCAAGATTGGAGGGCTGTTCGTATATCGGAGCAACTACAGCTGTGGATTAACGTTTGGTAATAACAGATTAAAGAAAAGATTTTGGAGCATGTGTGCCGGCGATCAATAATCAGATTTGAAAGCAACAAAACCTACAGGTATCAAATCTTTCTTTGTTCTGTTTGTGAGGATTCGTAAATGCTCGAATAAATAAATTTCGAAGTCCGTTTGATCGAGTTAAATTTTGTATGCTTAGAGCAGCGTGAAAGAAAACAGTTAAAAATTAATACAGTAATAGTATTATAAATTTGCATAAAGTCACTTGTTAACAATATGATAGTTCAGTCCACTTTTTTACCTTTAAAATATTTATTTACTCATATTAAAATTTTTATAAGCCTCTAATACCAGATTTAAATGAAAAGTTGTTTGCTTAAGTTAAACACATGTGATTCGTTTTTAGTAGAAATAATGTTTGAGAAGCATATGTAAACCAGAACTCAGATCTGAAAGCTTGGTACTAAAACTTGTTTGATACATGATTATTAATTTAAAGAACTGTCATGTCAAAGACAGATATATCGAAACTTAATTTTATTTGTACAATTTATTATCACATTTAAAGAAACATTCAACAAAGAGAAACCATATTAAATTTCATTTTTAGACTCAAGTTTTTTATTCCATGCATATTTAGATTTACTAAATTCTTAAAGTACAGTCGACTCTCGTTAATTCGAAACTCGAGGGACTTTTAAAATTATTACGAATTATCGAGTGTTTGAAATATCAAATGGTCCAATGGTTGCAATGTAGAAGTTGTATTTGGCGGAAAGAAGTAGAGTTTCACGTTGGACAATGTAGGAGGACTGTTGTGGACAGTGCAATTGTCTAAAAATAGTAAAATTTTCCGCTTTTGTCGTTTCATGTCCCCATTAACTGTTAAAAGCCAATTGTTAAAAAATTCTGTCGTCATCCAAGCTTTTTTGTTAGCACGATAATCAGTAGGAAACGATTTCACCTCTGAAACATCGCGGTTTCATTGCTTTTCCTATCAGTAAGGGTTTAAGTTTTCCGATCCGTCCATATTTACTGCAAGTAAAACTGTCAACCTCTCTTTACTATGTTTTCCCCCATGACATTTTTCATCTTTAAAGGTAAGCGTCTTGTCCGGTAAACATTTGAAAAATAGGCCAGTTTCATCAGTATTAAAAATGTTTCGGGCATCATAGTTTTCAATCAAGGTCTTCAATTTATCGTGCCAATCTAAGCAAACTACATTATCAACACTTCCACTTTCCCCACAAACTTTTTTAAACACAACTCCATTTCTTTTTGAAATTTGTAAGCCACCCTTCACTTGCCGCAAAGTTTTGA
This sequence comes from Platerodrilus igneus, assembly GCA_036346225.1. Taxonomy (NCBI): domain Eukaryota; kingdom Metazoa; phylum Arthropoda; class Insecta; order Coleoptera; family Lycidae; genus Platerodrilus; species Platerodrilus igneus. Next base: position 3,076,445 of record JARFIW010001167.1, read on the forward strand.
TGCTTAGAATAGACGCGAACTCTTTTGCTTTTTCTTTCAACAAGTTTCCGCTAATAGACACTTTTTGTCCTCTACACTGTCTTAGCCAAATGACCAGGCTTTCTTCCAGACGAGGAAATTCACCTTTAGTAGTTCTTTTCCGTACTCCAGCAGTTTGAGCAGCATTAATTTTCTCCTTGTGCTTTATTATGGTTGAGAGAGTACTCAGAGGAATCTTAAATTCTTTTGCAATATCACTCTTCTTCTCACCTTTCTCTACTTTTTCGATTAACTTCTTCTTTTCAGCAATCGTTAAACATTTATACTTTCTAGGGCTCATGACTAACAGAAAATTTTAATCTGTATATGTACCAACGAAAAGTAACAGTACATAACTGAATGATAACTAAACAAAAGAAGTGTGTGTCAAATAGTCAAACTAATCAGAACAAGAACAAAAGCTCGTTGATACTCGTTGCAACTTCGAATTGTCGAGTGTTGGACGCCGATGAGTTCGAATTAACGCGTCGTTTTGTTAGTATATAGCAGATTTTTTCGTTCGAATTACCAAGTTCATAAAAATGTATTGATCTAGTTCGAAATATAAAGAGATTTTGTAGGGAACTCGCGATAACTTTGAATTATAGAGAGGTTCGAATTATCGCAGGTTTGAATTAACGAGAGTCGACTGTATATGAGTTTGTTAATCTATGAAATTATACAAGGCTGAAGTAATTTAAAAAGGCCCCTATTTGCTTCAAGTGGTTTGTTCTAGGTATTTATTCCTGTTTTAAAAAGCTTTGGTGTGTTAATCTCAATATTATCCATCTATAATTATCAGCAGGTATTTTTATTGGGAAGCACAAACTGTGTTTTTCTCTTATAGAATTTGTTGTGTATTTTGTTCCAGGTTCATCGAGATCGGAGAGGTTGTAAGTATGTTCCAGAGATTTCCAGATACATCAGTTTAGTAAGTTGTAAGTTTTAATTGCATTTATATCCCGTGAGTTTCTGTATCTTCTCATAGGAGTATTGAATCTTTAGTGTAATCGTTCATACAGATACAGTGGCGCTCAACCCATTTTCCTTTTGTTAGTTTATCGTAGAGTTTAGACCATCACCACACCCTTTTCTCATTGCTCACCCTTGGGGTAATTCCCAGACTTAGCCGCGAATAGTTAAAGCTTCACTTTATCCATCAAAGAGAAGCGAAAATATTGTTTCACCTTGATAAAAAAAGGGTTTTTTTAATGATTGATAGAGTTGTCAGTTATTCTATATTCGGAAATAAATAATAAGGCGTTTAGTTTAATCTTTAATAATAACCCAACCCTAGTACACCCACCGAACCAGGGATCTTTACTTAGACGGGTAGTCTAAAGATACGAGATCCCACATAATTTCTGGCAACCGTGACAGGACTGCGTGGGTGTAGAAGACAGTAAAATCAGTATACAAGTAATTAGGTTATTTTGGTTGCCTTATGGATTTGGAAAGCGCAAAGAGGTTGCGCAAAGTGATTCGTGGGTCTTTTACAAGATGTTGCACGGAGTTGGAGTCACTTTTATCGCAGCCCGTGAATGACATGGTAAAAGTTCAAGTGTGTATGAATATGCTGAAAGATAAATTCGATGAGCTTAGTGTTATTAGTTCCGAAATATTTAACGCGCTTGTTGCTGATACTGCAGTAAGGGAGGACGACTTGCTTTCTGACTAGGAGGGCAGTGATGCGTACTCAAAACGGTATCAAACATTAAATCTACGATGCGAAAAACTGTTGAACAAAAACCAAAAAAGGGAAACATTGAATGATTTGTCAGACCTAACTACCATTTCTGGCAGACGTAGGTTTAAGCTTCCAGTTCTACAGTTCAAACAATATGATGGCAGTATTCGAGAGTGGCTTCCGTTCTGGGAACAGTTCAGAAAGATTCATGATGACCCGGATATTGATCCTGCGGATAAAGTAGATTATTTGGTTCAAGCAACAGTACCAGGAAGCGGAGCCAGGCAACTCGTAAACAGTTTTCCAGCCACAGGAAATAACTACACGCGAATGATAGACTGCATGAAAGCACGTTTTGGTAGAGAAGAACTACAAATTGAAGTTTACGTGCGGGAGCTTTTAAAGTTGGTTCTAAATGGCGCGGCTTCAAGAGGAAAAGTGAATGTTTCTTGGTTGTATGATAGTTTAGAAACGCAGCTCCGAGCTCTGGAAGTGTTGGGCATAACCTCCGATAAGTATTCAGCCATGCTTTTCCCGCTTGTAAAATCGTGATTGCCAGAAGAGTTATTACGTGTATGGCAACGAAGTACTTTAAGTTTATGTGTCGAGAATGTTGAGCGAGGTGCTAGCGTTTCTTTAGAAGCTCGTATGAAAACATTGATGCAGTTTCTACGGAGCGAAGTCGAAAATGAACAGCGCATTTCTTTAGCGTCAGAGAGCTTCGGTTTACGCAATACAAAGGCCCCTAGTCAGAATGATTTTGGGGAAAATACGAAAGGGAAGTCTAAGTTTGTATCTGGTTTATCGACGGCCGCTGATTTGATAAACAATAGCGAAACGGTCAAATGTATTTTCTGTGATTATTCGCATGACAGTTCTAACTGTGTCAAAGCTAGAACTTTTCCATTAGAAAAGAAAAGGCAATTGATTGTCGAAAAGAAGGCCTGTTTTAGGTGTCTAAAGAGGGGACATTTAGCTAAGAAATGTAATAAGAGCGTATTAGATGTTTAGTGTGTTGCAAACGTCATGTTACATTATTGTGTCCCGAAAGTAGAGCAAATCAAGAAACAGAAACTACGACAAAGGTGTGCAAACAGGAAGATCGTGGCACACCGGATGTAAGTGCAGCAAATTTTACCAATACGCATGTGTTTTTACAAACTCTAAAAGTGTGGTTAATTGGCAAAAATAGGTCACGAGAAGTGCGCGCATTAATTGACACAGGCTCTCACAGGTGCTAGGTTTTAGAATCCACAGTACGAGAATTAGGTCTTATGCCCAAACGAAGACAAAAAATTATGCATTGTCTGTTTGGAGGAGCTATGGCTGAACATACGCACGGTTGCTATGACCTTAAAGTGGCGCAGAATATCTACTCCTGCAATGCAGAAGTTTATGATCAGACAAAAATATGTGCCCATGTTTCACCTGTCTTGCATGGTGAATGGACTAATGAACTTGAGGACTTAGGGGTAAAGTTAAACGACACTAGCCTATCTAAGGATATTGAGCTGCTAATTGGGTCTGATGTCGCAGGATAGCTTTATACTGGACGTCGTTATGTTTTGAAAAGTGGGCTTGTAGCGATGGAGACGCCCTTGGGATGGACTTTAATAGTAAAGACACCCGTAAATCTATTGGAGCATGCTATGTCTCTTTTTGCCGTAAATCTTTTTGTAGGAGATGCCGCTATTAGTAATTTGTGGGAATTGGATGTGCTGGATATTTCTGAGCCCAGCAAATCGGCGAATAGGCAGGCACTTGAGATAACCGCTAAGAAGTTTTTTTGCGAAACTGTTAACTCTGTATGAAAATATTCCATCACAGCACACATTGTATTATCTTTTGCAATTGTCTAATTCAGATAATCAATAATCGCAAACGTATATGAAAAAGTTAGTATATGCTCTAAATATGTATTCTTAAATTACTCATTCGAGACATTTAGTAATCACAAAGCGTACGCGAAATTTGTTTATAACTAATTTGAATTACCAAGTGTTTTTAAAAGTGTGCATTTGGGATACCTTGTAATCACAAACCGTAAATGTATCTGGTTTATTGTCAATCTGTTTTCATCTGTATTTCGTCACTTTGCCGTGTAGTTATTGATGATTATCAATGCTAAACACCACACAGCGGGTCGTAGGTTCTTGGATGCTAATTTGTTGAAGCTTGTAAGAAATAAATACTCGATTTCACCCTCTACAATATTTAATAAAACACCTGTGAATTAACACACGTCCACCACCTTATTACCTTAATACTTATTAGTTAACTTTACTCCAAGCCAGAACAAGTTTATCCAATACACAGTGATTATTGACACAACATTCAGTTTATATTAAAAGTAACACTAATAGTAACCCGCCCTAATATTCGTAGCCTCCGGCACTTGCTGACACCGCGACCGCACCGAAGCAAGACCCATCTCTCACTACCTCGTCGACCACACAGCTCTGCAGCAACCACCCTTTTTAAGTCCCGACTGACCCTCGAGTAACGATACAAATCCCTTTTCAAACACACACTAAAAATATAGATTCTTTAACTACGCATAACTTACTACCTAAACAAGAATGACGGGCCTGTTCCAATTTCTAGACTGCGCACATGAGATGCTTTGATATTACAAACCATATATAAAAATGGATTGTTACCAATATCTGTTCTTAAATGGTTCTTTGAATTTCAAATGCCTTATAATTGCCAAACGTACATGAAAATGGTTTATCAGCGGTTTGTGGCCTAATATGGTTCTTTAAATCCGCCATTTAAGATGCTTTGTAATTGCAAACCATACCTGCAAATGGTTTATCATATGTTTTCTCATTTCTTTTTAAAGTAACCAATAGAGATGCGTTGTAATCACAAACCGTACATGCATATGGTTTATTCCCTGTGTGTTCTCATATGTCTTTCTAGGTGGTTCTTTGCAGATGTCCTAAAATCACAAACCATACATGAAAATAGATTATCACCAGTATGTGCTCTGGAGTGTATTTTTAGGTTACATATTTGAGACGTTTTGAAATTACAAACCATGCATACAAATTGTTTATCATTAGTATGTATTTTCATATGCATTTTAAGATTGCTCATTTGAGATGTTTTGAAACCACAAACTGTACATGAAAATGGCTTATCACCAGTATGTGTTCTCATATGCATTTTAAGATTGATTATTTGGATTGTTTTGTAACCACAAACCATACATGTAAATGGTTTCTCACCAGTGTGTTTTCTAATATGTATTTTAAGAGCATCCATTCGAGATGCTTTGTAGTCACAAACAATACAGGAAAATGGTTTCTCACCAGTATGTGTTCTCATGTGCACCTCTAGGTTACTCTTTTGAGATGTTTTGAAATCACAAATCATACATTGAAATGATTTCTCACCAGTATGTCTGTTCATATGTAGTTGAAGACTACTCTTTCGACTTGATTTGTAGTCACAAACAATACATGCAAATGGTTTTTCATCAGTATGTGTTCTCATATGCAATTTAAGGCTGCTTATGCGAGTTGCTTTGTAATCACAAACCATACACGAAAATGGTTTATCGCCAGTATGTGTTCTCATATGCAATTTAAGGCTACTTATGCGAGCTGCTTTATAATCACAAACCATACAGGAAAATGGTTTATCACCAGTATGTGTTCTCATATGCAATTTAAGGCTACTTATTTTAGCTGCTTTGTAGTCACAATCCATACAGGAATATGGTTTTTCACCAGTATGTTTTCTCATATGCATTTTAAGGCTACTCCTTCGAGCTGCGTTGTAGTCACAATCCATACACGAAAATGGTTTATCACCAGTATGTGTTGTCATATGCATTTTAAGATTATTCATTCGAGATGCTTTGTAGTCACAAAGCGTACATGAATATTGTGTATAACCAGTATGTTTTTCCATATGTCTTTTTATATTACCCATATCGGATGTTTTATGATCACAAGCGGTACCCGATAATGGCTTATCACCAAGATATGTTTTCATATGAAATTTTAGTTTGTCCATTCGAGAGGTTTTGTAAGACGCAATCGATTTAGCATCCCTATGCTTGGTCATATGCTGGACTAATCTGCTTTTAGTTAGGGTCTTATAATTGCATGTGTTACAACGTAGCCTAGTTTTTAAATGTATGTATTCTGTATTATCTTGTTGTTTTTTGGATTTGTACTTGCGTGACTTTTTTGTGTGTTCGGTAGCATATTCTGTTGTGTAACCTTCTTTTAATGTATGTGCATTAGAGGACTCTGAAGTATTATTTGCTTCATATCTGCTAGTTGTAGCCGTAATTGGTTTGAAATTCAACAGTAAAAGTGATTCCTCTTCCTCAGTTAGTTTGTCCAAGGTATCAAGTCCCTCCTTGATATCTATGTATTCAAATGATTTCTCATGCGATGGAGTTACGTTTATCCTTATATTACTATTCATTTTTTTTTGCTAACCGATATTCAGTTTAATTTTTAAGGTTTCGGATACAAATATCCATACAGCTCATAGACGCCAACATTAGACCAGGTACATACGTGAACGAATACGTCATCAGCACGTGAAGATAATCGAAAACTTATCGGATTTAAGTTTATTACATGACAAAAATTAATTTTCCAGTTTTTCAGTGGAGGTTTAAATTAATAATCGAAACGATGGTTAAAAAGATCAAGATTTGTGTAGAAATAAGCTTGATGTCGAATGTTATAAGATTTTTTTTTGTCACTGAACGCTGTAAATTTCTAAAACAGATAAAATAGTAACTCTTTGTCGTTGCGTGTTGTAAGCATTACAGCTTTTGTCACAAACCGTTGTAGATTTATTATTGATATTGATTACTACAATCAAGACTAGAGATCTTCTGTAAGCATTTAATTAGTATTATACATTGCGTACAAAACTTGTCCTTGGTAAAGAACATTATTCTGACAGATGATGAAACAAAAATGCCGCACGCACTAGATGCTGCATGGCAAATACAATAACAAGCGCAATATTAAGAAATGTATAAAAATTCTTAACATACTCCCCCATTGAAGGGAATTCGGATCCTTTTAACATTAAACAAATGAGCAAGTTAACATATAAGAAGTAAAACAAAGTGCAGTAAAAAGCTATTCGTGTCAAAGGTTTCCAAAGGCAGAGGACAAATCTTGCAAATAGGCCTAGTATTTTTCATTTGGAATATGTAGACATACTATGCGCACCACATCATCATTACTGGGCACTGATTGTAGCACACGCGCAAGTTTTCACTTATTTGCAGGTAGGTTAATGTCTTTCACCAACACTAGCCTTCCCTTTTCGACGTTAGGTTGTTTCAGCTGCCAGCGAGTGCGAACTTAAAGTTCAGATACGTATTCTTTAAACCAATGCGTCCATAAATTTTGAACAATTTGTTGAATCATTTGGATAGATGTCAATTTATTTTCTTGAATTTCAGTGACGTAGAAATCAGGCACAGTGGTAATAGTTCGACCAATTAAGAAGTGGCTTGGTGTTAACGGAAGAAAATCATTTTGATTAGATGAGAAAGGATATAAAGGTCTACAGTTGAGAATACCTGCAAATTGCGTCAAGACAGTTAAAACGTGTTTATATGTTAAAGTGACGTTATCGCTTGCTCTTTTGAGGTGAAATTTTGTGGATTTAATTTTTGTTTAGTCCCCTTAATCTATGTGAATAGGGTGGCAAGGAAACCCAATTGAAATTTTCGCTAGCATACAATTTAGTTAGTTCTTGGTGATTATTTATCAAAAATTTACCTAGATCGTTTAGCATAGATTTAGCTTTGTAATAATTACGACCATTAATTGAATAGATTGTATTAGGCATACCTCAACATGAAGCAAGGCCGCGAAGGCATAGCATAAAGGCTTCGCTGGACAAATCAGTCACTGGTTTAAGGTGAATCCGCCTTTGTATCAAAACAAACAAATAAACATACATAGCATTTAATAGACTTCCATCCCCGACCAGGTTTCTCCTTTATTAGAAACTGACCACAGTAGTCTTTTGCTATTGCCCTTGCAATTTTTAAACCGACTTTCGTCATCAATATTTGTGATGTCATATATTGGCGCCTTTGCCACTATCAAAATAGCAATTCTTTGTAACTACAATAGAGATTTTGGAAGTATTTAGTAATTGGTGACGGAATGTGGTTTATTACTTGTTAAAAAATAACTTGCAATATGATTTTATACTGACAAAATTGCAGTCTAAGCTGTTTAGCTTAATAACAAATGTTATTAGGTGGGAATTTGTACTAGTGAACATATTTTAGATATTTCAAATGAATGATTTTAATGTGTTATATATTCTTAATTAAATAGTCATACGCATGTTATACCGGGCACGGAATAACCATCAAGTCTTCCAGAGGTTATGTTTATAAAACTAAAATAAGAGGACGACCAGTTATGAAATATTTGTTTTTAAGGTTTGCCTTCTACTTTCTAAATATGAACCGGACATGGTTTATTCACCTAAACATACATAACACTAGCCTGTTCTAAAAAGAACAATTTTAAATGCAAGCAAGAATAACACAAAATGCGGGACAAGAGGTTAATGACATGAAATAAGAACGCCAGCGAAAATCTAACATAACCAATACAAGTAATATTAGTTGTCAACAAATGTCTCAAATGAAGACGGCAACATTGCAAAATTTACAAACAGAGAAGGAAGCTTTTTCCTGGAGTTAGAATAAGACAAGAATATCATTTGCAGTTGATATAGCGTGACGTCATTTGTGACGAAAGTCGGTTGAGAAATTGCGAGAACTATAGTATTGAAAATGGGAAGTGAGTTATAATCTTATCAGAAGGTAAATCGCACAATCGCTTGTTAGAATGTACTTAAAGCGTCGAAATCTTAATAGAATGGACAAAAATTGTAGGACACGACCGTTAAGCTGAATATCATTGAACAAAATGCTAGTAGAAGCTAGAGTTGAAGACAACTCGTAACTTAGTGGTAAAGATACGTTCCTTATAAACCGCAGGATGTGGTATAAAATATCGAAAAGTGCATTATCTGGATATGTTGCTTTTGTCATGTGCTCTAAGGTCTTATATTCCATCATAAACTCAACATATGAGGACTTGAGTTTAGAATTTAATCAAAGTCTTCGTTTCAAAGACACAAATTGCTAAAGTGCATTTCGCTTGGAGTCTCCCAAAACACTTGGGCTGGAATTTAGTAGAATGGATACAGTAAAGGAACCATCTTCAAGACGTTTATGAGTTTTTACAAAGTGTGTCTCACATTGTTGTTCTTCTTGAGAAAAAGGCTTTGAAGCGGTTATGTTTCGACTTCCCAGAACTTGGAAAGTTGACGGAAGTGGTCAAATGTGGTAAGATAACAGTAGTTATGCTAGGTCGTTGCGAGAACAATAATAAGCATAGAATCTTATGTATATCCAGGTAGAATAAAATGCGGGCGAAGCGCTGGGGCTTTGGTGCCTTTGTTGGTAGATAGTTTGCTTAATGATGAAGATGTAATGGGGCTCCTTAGGGTTTTGCCCGCGTCACCGCGAAAGGCGCAGCGCCAGCTGGGTGTCTTTCTTGTTAGATATGATGGTGAATGGGGGGTGCAATAAACGTGGTGGATGACGTTAAACATTTCCAAAATGATAAATGTCGACGTTATGCTAGGCCGCTTTGGACAACAAACCGCACAGCAAGATATGGGGTTTGAGAACAAAATTGTCTTTATATGCAAATTTGCTTTTAGGTTGTCCACTGTATAGAATAAAATTCGGACGAAGCGCTGGGGCCCCGGTGCCTAGTCGGTGGATAGTTTGCTTAATGATGAATGGGGTTCCTTAGGCCTTTGCCTTCGGGGGACACGCAGCGCCGGCCGGGTGTCTTTGTTGTTAGATAGTATGGTGAATGGGGGTGCAATAAGCATGGTGGATGACGTTAAACATTGTCAAATGATAAATGTGAAATGGGGCACCCCAGATGAGGATCGAGGCTCCTTAGAGTTTCGCCCTCGTTAATATTCTCGTTGCATTAGTTAATTGAAGAGAGATTTTTTTAGGTTAAGCAATAAACGTGGCGGATGATGTTAAACATTTTCAAAATGATAAATGCCAAATGGGGCATCCCAGCGTGTTCTGAACAGGGCGGTGCCCCTCTAGGTAATTTATTACTTTGGAAATTTTTTAATTTTTTAGCGGTGTTCCCGAGAGCTTTATTTTGTATTAAATATTAAATAACATGTGGATGACGTTAAACATTTTGAAAATTATGAATGTAGAATGGGGCCCACTTCTATGTTTTGAACGAGGCCGTGCCCCTTTAGGTACTTGACTACTTCGGAAATTTTTGTAGATTAAGCTAAAATTAAGCGTGGCGAAGAATTTTTGTGTTAAGCAAAAAACGTGCATGTGGTGAGGAATTTTTAGCGGTCCTCCAGAGTTTTTATTTTGTATTAAATATCAAATAACATCAGAAAATAAACGAATCGTAATATAAGGGATTTAATTTAAAAGGTGTGTAGGAACGGGCTTTGCCCCATGAGATATTTTTAGGTTAGGCGAAAATAAAAAGAAACGCGGTGGATGACGTTAAACATTCTCAAAATGATAAATGCTGAATGGGGCTCCTAGGGTGTTCTGAACGCGGCTGTGCCCCCCTAAATGATTGACTACTTGGAGATTTTTAGGTTAAGCAAAAATAATAAGAAGCGCGGTAGATGATTCTCAAAATAATAAATGCGGAATGGGGCTCCCTAGCCGTGTTCTAAACGGGGCTGTGCTTCCCAAGATGACTGATTACTTCGGAGATTTTTTGTTTAAGCAAAAATAAGAAACGTGGTGGATGGCGCTAAACATTCTCAAAATGATAAATACGGAATGGGGCTCTCTAGCGTGTTTTGAACGGGGCTGAGCACCCCTAAGTGATTGACTATTTCGGAGATTTTTAGGTTAAGCAAAAATTAAACGTGATGAAGAATTTTTAGGTTATGCAAAAACGTGCATGTGGTGAAGAATTTAGCGGTGCTCTTTAAAGCTTTGCCTTCGCTTTTATTCTCGTTGCATTAGTTAATTGAAGAGAGATTTTTAGGTTAAGCAAAAATAGAATATGTGGTGGATGACGTAATCAATCTCAAAATGATGAATGGCGGGGAGCTCCTTAGCGTGTTCTAAATGGGTCTGTGCCCCATTATTTTTTATTAAATATCAAAAAAAAATAGCAGAAATTATTCGACTTGTATTTTATAATAGTTTTAATTTAAAATATTGGTGTGGGTGTGGGTGTGTGTGTATGCAAAAAACATGTTAAGACAGATCACTCTATTTTATTCATGATTGCATCACCAAAATAATTTATACAATTACACTGAACTCGTACCCGGATCTAAAATATAACCTTAAAATGTATGCAAATCATGTCGTTATTTAAAACGTGGTAAAGAATTTGGATGGTGATGTAATCATTCACAAATGCGGAATGGTGCTCCATAAGATGTTCTGAGCGAGAGCTTTGCACCCATTAGGTGATTGAATACTTCGAAGATTTTTGGGTTAAGCAAAAACGTGCACGTGCTAAAGAATTCCCCGAGAATTTAAAAAAATTATTTTTATATTAAATATATAATGTTAAAAAGAAACACAAAATTTTAATGTTTTACTTACAAAAAAAATACATTCTTTAATTGTCTCTATCTTTTTGTGGGCTGGCGGTAGCAGATTCTTATTTATTGAATTTTCTCGTTTATATATATATATATATATATATATATATATATATATATATATATATATATGTTTCACTTACCGGCATATTCTAATTACATGCTAATGAGTTCATATATTTTCATACAGTTTGATTGATTCACTGCCGAAACAAAACATTTTTTACACAGCTGGCAATACTGTGTGCCGTTCATTTCAATATATCAGTAACTATTTACAACACAGCTGAATGCTGAATGTGATCTCGGCTTTTCTAATTATGGTTTGAATAAAATATAGATAAAACCTCCACATTCAAACAAATGCATCTTAGTTAAATGTACAGGGATTTTATTAATAATAGTTTCGATTTAAAATAACAGCGCTATATATGATAATTAAGAGGTTCTTGTTCATATTTTAACTAAAGAATGTAATGTTTTGTTTTTATGCAAGAAAACTAAAATTCTTGCAAGAGGTTTTGTGAAACATTTAAGTTGGATTAATGTTGGAAAGGAACCAGACAATGTAGCATAAAAAGCAATAAACCGACGTGTACTTTAACTTAATTGAATTCTAAAAATGTATGCATATCTATGGCAGGCAACCCAGCATACACCAATTATGTCTTCTTGGTGTAAAATTTTATTGTTAGGTGAATAACCAGCCGTTTATTATGTAATATTGCAACAAGCATGGTGATAACAATTTGCAATGTGCAAAATATTTTTCTTGTTGTTAAAAGAACGATTTAATAAAACACAATAAAAAGATAATGAATTATTTATTCTAGTTAAATGCAAGTGTCCGTCAAATATTGAGAAAGAACTTACAATTTCGTTTTTTCTAGTACAAGTAATGTTTAATTGTATTTACCGGAATTAAAAATTGCCGACAGCCTTACTACTCATTTGAAAAAAAATCCCCTCCAACTTTCCATAGATACTATTAACCGCATATTTAGTGACGCTAAAAGGAATGCAATTATCGGTTACACCACTTTAAACTTAAGAATAAAAAAGCAAGATAGTTTAATACGTCTATTAATAATTTTTACTGATGTTGGCGATACAAATAAGTAAAACAAACTTTACGAAGCAATATTATGTTTTTAATAAAATATATACATGTATTGATAACATCTATAAACCGCTGTGATAACTAGAGTCTGGTGAATCTGGGATAGTCAAATCTCTAAACATTTGCGTAAGCTATCGCCTAGCAGTCACATCTTTTAAGTACTGGATGGGGCGAGATTTAATAATTTCCAATACTGTGAAGTAATTTAAATTGTTGCAAAAATTAAACAGAGAAATACTCGCACGGTTTTGTTTCTCTAATAACGTTTGAACCCCTTCCTCGTCCGTCGTATTTCCACGTACATTTTTTATATCACCTATAAATTTTCCGTAAAATTCTGGAAATTTTCTACACCTCAACTCCTTCATTTTATAACAGATTAATTTTCGCAAATTTAATAGCTTGATGCACTCGTGCTCCGGTAGCACAATAACATTTCGATCTTTCGTAATTTCCATATTATATACATTTTTTTTCTTGGAATTTATTCGCCACCCATACACTTCTATTATATGCTTAGGCAATCAGTTTTAATCTGAATTCACAATCCAGTTGTAATTTTAAAACTTCTCCGCCAGAAAAACCATTCAATCTTACGTTTGCTGGTTCTTGGGTAAATTGTATGGTTCTAAATTCCAATTGAAAATTGCAAAACTCTCTTCAATTAAAGTAGTCCATTTTTATAGCATAATTTTGACGCATTCTACTATTGAAAATAATTTGTACGACTGGTTGCAGACCATCGTATAAATCAAAACCAACTTCCACGTTATGGTGGTGAAAATTTGATGTAGATTTACATAGCGCATCGGTGGTCTTACCTAGTAGTTTGTCGAAACCATCTTTGCAAAAGAGCTAAACGTTTAACCCTACTCATTTTCAATCCATGCACGTTGCGTTGGTGGCGTAGTAGAGTATCTCTTCGACTAAAGTTAGATCCGCATGCACTGCATACAGGTTGAAACAATATTTTCGCTTCTCTTTGATGGATAAAGTGAAGCTTTAACTATTCGCGGCTAAGTCTGGGAATTACCCCAAGGGTGAGCAATGAGAAAAGGGTGTGGTGATGGTCTAAACTCTACGATAAACTAACAAAAGGAAAATGGGTTGAGCGCCACTGTATCTGTATGAACGATTACACTAAAGATTCAATACTCCTATGAGAAGATACAGAAACTCACGGGATATAAATGCAATTAAAACTTACAACTTACTAAACTGATGTATCTGGAAATCTCTGGAACATACTTACAACCTCTCCGATCTCGATGAACCTGGAACAAAATACACAACAAATTCTATAAGAGAAAAACACAGTTTGTGCTTCCCAATAAAAATACCTGCTGATAATTATAGGTGGATAATATTGAGATTAACACACCAAAGCTTTTTAAAACAGGAATAAATACCTAGAACAAACCACTTGAAGCAAATAGGGGCCTTTTTAAATTACTTCAGCCTTGTATAATTTCATAGATTAACAAACTCATATACTTTAAGAATTTAGTAAATCTAAATATGCATGGAATAAAAAACTTGAGTCTAAAAATGAAATTTAATATGGTTTCTCTTTGTTGAATGTTTCTTTAAATGTGATAATAAATTGTACAAATAAAATTAAGTTTCGATATATCTGTCTTTGACATGACAGATCTTTAAATTAATAATCATGTATCAAACAAGTTTTAGTACCAAGCTTTCAGATCTGAGTTCTGGTTTACATATGTTTTACAAACATAATTTCTACTAAAAAACGAATCACATGTGTTTAACTTAGGCAAACAACTTTTCATTTAAATCTGGTATTAGAGGCTTATAAAAATTTTAATATGAGTAAATAAATATTTTAAAGGTAAAAAAGTGGACTGAACTATCATATTGTTAACAAGTGACTTTATGCAAATTTATAATACTATTACTGTATTAATTTTTAACTGTTTTCTTTCACGCTGCTCTAAGCATACAAAATTTAACTCGATCAAACGGACTTCGAAATTTATTTATTCGAGCATTTACGAATCCTCACAAACAGAACAAAGAAAGATTTGATACTTGTAGGTTTTGTCGCTTCCAAATCTAATTATTGATTACCAGCACACATGTTCCAAAAATCTGCTTCTCAACTGGTTATTACTAAACATTAATCGCCTCGACAAATGAACTGCTCTCTAATCTTGGATTCAATTACAACATCTATCTTCTAAATCATCATTTCACTCATTCTGTAATGTCATACACTAAAGGGGATAAAAATATTTTATAATTTAATTAGTTTGAAGGGAGCTTACCATTAACAAATCTCAACGCGACCATTAAGGAATGGCGTGTTTTAGTGCTTTGCCGGTTTCGCAGGAGCTTGGCACTTCATTCCGCGTCCCAAAGCAAACTCGCCACCTTCTACCATAACTCATACCAGCCGATGCGGAGGCCCCACTTGGGTAAGGCCTGGAGTTTCATGTTGTTTCTTTAACAAGAAAAAGAATGCCAACGCGACTACATCTATATGGACAATGGCTGCCCCTTTTAGCGACACATCATCAGCGTGTCGTATCCCGTGACCGGTATGCACACGCGCTGTACTGATTGTAACGAATGTATAGGAAATATCCGCCTGAAAGATAGACAACACAACCTACCAAACTCCATATAAATACGTTTCCTGATAGTTATAAAAATACCAAATATCTCCGTACAAAACATTTAAGTTCTTTAAGTGAACACGACTTCCCGCTTTCATATAGAATTGTTCCTTTAAGATTTTATAACATCAAATACAAGGATTAAATACCACAGAATATATTTATGTTGAAGCGGTTCTTATGATCATAGTGCTATAGAATATATTTACGTTACAAGGTTCCCCACTGTGGGGGTGTTCAGGTGAGTGAACCCAAACTGCAGGTACTGCTAGTAACCCTCCCGTACCATGCACGTTACGTTGAAGACGGTTGAGGTTATCTTTTCTAGTAAATATAAGGCGACATATTTCGCACTTGAGCACCCCACTTTGAGGTTGCTCTGAAACGTGCATCCCATGTACTGTACGCCGGTGACAAAACATATTGCTTCGTATAGAAAATGTAGAGCTGCATACGTCACAATTAAAAACTTTTTAGATTCCATTTTCTGTAATTTTGAAAAACGGTATCAGACACTTGAATAACAACGCGTACGGGTTCTTAAACTCGACTTCTTTTGCTAAAGCAAAAACAAAACTACCAATTACGCGAGTTACATATCCCCAAATCAAATATATAATTAAATGGAATTATTGAATCTTAAGTTAGCTTGCAATATTGTATAATTCAAGGATAGATAATAAAAGGTTAATAGAAGTCAGAAAGAAAACATGAGAACGGATGTGAATACATTGTATTCCAAACGTAATATGACACTGCAGGTGCAGGTCCAGTAGGTTATAGAACCGCAATTACTAGAATTAAGATTGTTAGTTTGTATTGTATAAATGAATGAAGAAATAAGCAGACATAAGCTCTGCAGTTCACACAAGCAATGTGAAGAGCAGGGACAACATAAATACCCTGGAGAGCCCAAAGTAGTCAGTCAGTCTTGAGCCTCACAACTTTAGCATTGTTGGTTGTTCCAGGTTACTCGCTCTAATTTAGTTCATTTAATAGTAATTTCAACTTAGAATATTTTTATACAGTACATGTAAATTCAATTTTAATTGTAATTTAGTTTAAATAAATTTGTTAGGAGAGTTTTGGAAGCAGTTCCCAAGGTCCAACACCTATCTCGCGTTGGGTACCGATTTATACACCTGCGGACAAGTCCATTTAATTAGAGGAGAGTCCGCATTACTATAAATAAAAATAATTAAGTCCATACGTTTCACTAACATGAAATCTCAGGAATGTAGGTGACGCGCGTAATTAAATGCAATCTTGAACCAGGTAATTAGATTGCTATACCTTTAGGGTAAATGTTTTCACGTTGAGAGAACTGGTAAAATTTTCTAAAACTTTCCAATACTTTGGTTAATTATTGTAATTCGAAAAGGTATGACTAATAGCCTTGACGTATTAATTTTTCCACCTTTGAAAATTTCGGGGCAAGTTTACATTTTCAAACTTGCATGTTTAAACTGAGATATTCTAGTGTTATTCAGCAACTTTACCTGCAAGACACCTTTTATATTATCCGCTTGTAAACGTTGAAGTAATTAATATTTACATGTATAATTCAAAAACGGTTAATCATTATTTATTCTAGAATGAACATCTTAAGTATTCCATGCAGTGTGTGTGAAAGCGTTTTTACTGGAGGTGACGCCGTAAACAAACACAACGTGAAGCACATCGAGATGGCTTATTTCTAGGAGGAACTAAAAATTACAGACGATGAATGGGAGCAAATTAAGGATTTAGAAAAGCAATCGACCGTAGCGCATGTTCTGCCTTTCTGAATCGATCCTGCATAATAGCATCCATATCCTAAATTTATACACTTGAAAATTAGGAATCGCTCCATCCTCTCCATCAATAAATTTCTAATATTTTCACCTAAAATATAAAAACTGTTAATACATTTAAATAAAAAAATTTATCCTCACTAAGCGGTTTCCTACATACTGCACATATTACAATTTTTCTTAAACATCTGTTACACAATACATACTCCATCCGACATTGCGTAAAAGGTGGTATTGCTACTTTATAGCAGATTGGACACAGGAATAAAGCTGCCAGTTGAACATTTAAAGTTGCATCCATTGTTATAATAGAGGATTGATGTATACGAAATTATGGTATCTACCAACTTAACCAGATCAGATTCATTTCGTACTACATACTTATGTGAATCTTTAATTACCCAAAGAACACCATCTGTGGTCAAGACTTTTACATAACCAAAAATATTTTTCGCCTCCTTAAGCAATTCAAGTTTATCTTTAGTAACATCTGCTGTGAGTCGAATGTGAGTCCCTTTCAGCAAGGATTTATTTTGCTACGAACTATTAGGCAACTCGTCAAACACGCAAGTTGCATAACCGAAGTGTATTCTATAGAACTCTAGAACATTTGAGCAAACACCATAGTATGAATCATCTAGTTAATTTTAGGGTATATGTAAGATCGGTGATGAGTGTACATCAGTTAGTCTATATTCAAATGTCGTATATAAATCATATCGTGTAGAGTTAGTTGGTCATTACGTTTTGAAGGTCCTATAGTAAATATAAATTTGTGTTATGTGATAGTGCATATTGTAGTGCCAGCTTGTACATAAATAGACAAAAGGGTAATAAATAAATTATAGCAGTGTTTAGTGTTGTTAAGAAGCATTATGGTTAAGAATTTAGTTTAAAAAGATGTTAGTGCTTGTAAATAGTGTGATAGTGCTTCATTGTTAATTGGACTGAAAACATCTATAAGCAAGGCCAATACTGTTAATTAAACTTGTGAATAGTGAATAATGACTTTTGTTATTACTTGTTTTAAATTGGTGAATGCGTTAATAGTAGCCCGCTACAATATATATGTATTGCTGTGGATTCATAGGGGTAAATAGGTGTATACAACAAAATTTCAGCAACCATGTATATAGAAAAGAGCAAATTATTTACGCGCCAAATTAATTTAATTAATTTAGTGAAAACGGACGAGTATTAAGGTATTTTTATATTTAATAATTGGAATGTTAGAATTACATAAAGGAAGAAAGCTTTAAAGCATATAGAAGTTCAAGGATACGCATAATTAATCATAATTTCTTTTAATCAAACGCACAAAAGCAAATAGGGGAGCGTGCGTGCATAAGAAAATCAATAATTTCTAAGGCAAATGTATTCGTTTTAAAAGCCAACGCTTATTTTTATCAGATACTACGAAGCAGAAAATCGAGGAATTGTTATTTTTAAACGGTCGATAATTACAAGAAACACCTGTTTGTTAAATGCTACGTTCAGAGAATTTGAGGCGAACGTTAATATAGACTTCATAGAAATTGTTTCCAACGGTCAATTTGTATAAACAGCTAGAGTAACAAATATCTTAAGGAGCGAGTGGAATGAACAATCGGTAATATACAACAGATAGAGACAAATATAGAGCAAGCGGTAAATTGAAAGTCACGTAAGATATACACGTGGAGTTGATGAAGGACGTCGACAATATCGATTTTCTGTAACTCAAGTGAGGTTTGAAAGGAGACGACGAACATGCATAGAACAAGGATGAATAGCGGTTAGGTGGAGCTTTGTGACGACAGACGATTTTGTCATTGGTTGAGAGCCAACAATTTTCGAAAAGAACGCACACGGGAAGGTAGAAAACGAATTCTATAAACAGCGCGTAGGACGGGAGAAATTTTCCGAATTTAAAGACGGTTACGTTCAATATCTTAAGAAGCCACTTTAGAAAATAAGCTTTACAAATGGAGCGGGTCCAATAGGGGGATTGAATAATAATATAAATACCGGAGCGAAGATATTAAAGTTCTCTTTTCTTTTACTTCCATTAAGTTCTGAATACGTATTCAGACCAACATAATAATAAAACTTTTGGTTACTATTTTGTGTGTGTATTAAAGTTACATTGAATATCTCATTTGAAAGTATGAAACTGAAGTAGCGGACTTCAAGTTATTGAAGTGATGCACGAGTTAGTGCGTATTTAAATAAAAGAGTCCGGCTATTACAACAAAATTATTAAATGGATGCATAATATTTAGGGTAAGCAGAACTGGAAATCAATTTTGTATGCGTGATATATCTAGTATGGAATGGTACTGTGAGACGAAGCGAATATGTTGCGGAGATATCAGATGGTAGAGATCTTTGGATCCGGAAATCAGCGTAGTAAATGGAAACAACGCCGAGGGGTTGCTGGTAGCCATCTCCGACGGCAATAAAGAGTGAAGATGTCTCCAGGTAATTAATTTGAAATTTCTGTTTTATATAAACATTTGTGGATATTTTGTGTTTGTGTGGTTGACTTTTTGGTGGTATATTTATTGTTTTAGAAACTTGTTTTAGAAGATACATGTACAGGACAATTTAATAATTTTGAGTATTGAAAAGGGTTTATTTAGAATATATTAAAAATTTATTCAGGATATAAATTGTGTTGTAAAGGGTAAACGGGTCTGTAAATTTGTGTTCATTAATGCAATGTTTAAAAAGCATATACAAACAAAACTGGGTTATAATGAGCTCACAATACATCAGTGTGAAGTCATGTTAGGGTTACATGTGGGGCCCATCTATTCATATTTACTCGAATTTGTTTAAAATCAGTTAAAAATCAAGGACTTTAGAGCATTTTATAAATTGAGCTGGTAATAAGTGTTGTAATTAATTAACTAGAATAATGTGCTGGCGCGTCTTATTAGTTTTGTGGACTGTATTGCGAAAATATAACAAAACGCGAGCTTTAAATGCGAAAATTGTATTCATGTAAAAATAAACAGAAGCGATAAATTCACTCACCAATATTGTCCTTGGTGTGTGGTCCACTGTTACAAGCACTATACTTTATTGTGTATAGCTTGTCGCGCACAACCGTTCCGGTACTAGGTCGAATGAAGAGTCCTCGATTTTCGTAACAAAACCACTTTCGCACGCGTTTATTCTATAAGAGGCGCAAGCGCATTGCACAACTTTATTCTACTATAGTTTGTTTTAACTAATACGAAACATTCTGCCCACCAAAATAGCTTTGGGCTATTTTTTTTTAAACTTAACACGAAAAATTTAACTTTGACCGAGTCTTGTATGTATGTAGAACTAAATAAATATAATATTGCTTATGAAACTATAATAAAGAACACTAAAATAATTAATATTTATTATTGAGACGGCAATGGGCATAGTTTAACTATTGGTCTTTTCAAATTGCCTCGTGAAGTTTTTACGGTGGCTACACGAGGTACCCCATCGCTTCCAGGATGAAGCTCTATAATTCTGGCGAGTTTCCAATTTAAAGGAGGAACACCCTCTTCTTTGATGAGCACCAAAGTACCAATGTCAACGCCGTCGAATCTCTTGGACTTGTACCACCGACCACGTTGATACAATTGGTGTAAATACTCATTGTGCCATCGAACCCAAAAACTTTGATGCATAGCTTGAATCAACTGCCAACGAGAGAGCCTAGAGATTTTTAAATGAGACAAGTCTGGGTCCGGAGGTGCTGTCAAGGGTCTAAAGTTAGAAAGTGACCTGGTGTCAGTGACGAAAGATTATTGGGATCCGAACTTATGCTGCACAAGGGTCTTGAATTCAACAATGCTTCAATCTGAGTGATTAAAGTATGAAACTCGTCGTACGTAAGCACTTGGTTTCCAACAACACAAAATAAGTGAGTTTTCACCGATTTAACGGCGTTTTCCCAAATACCTCCGAAGTGAGGGGTATATGGGAAGTTAAAATGCCACGAAATGGCTAACGATTCTGCACAGCGTCGGAAATCCTTTAAAAGTTGGCGACTAGCGCCGACAAAATTTGTGCCGCAGTCGCTGAAAATGTGTTGACACCGACCACGACGAGCAATAAAACGACGAAGGCAAGCGATAAAGGCATCAGTCGACAAGTCTGATACGACTTCCAAATGAAGAGCCTTAGTGGCGAAACAAACAATCACACAAAGATATGCCTTGCAAGTCTTGGTGCCTCTTGCACGATGCATGTTAATCGTAAAAGGACCGGCAAAATCGATACCGACGGAACTAAAAGCCTTGGCTTGAGAAACACGAAGTGAAGGCAATTCACCCATAACTGGACTGACAGGAATAGGGCGAAGACGATAGCAATGATAACACTTAGATAGTATTCTACGAACTGCGTGAAGCGATGAGATGATCCAAAATCGTTCTTGAAGCAAGTACATCGTTGTGTTTACTCCCGAATGTAAATTTTGTGTGTGCACTTGTTTAATCAACAAATCTGTTATACGGTGTTTATTGGGTAATACCGCCTACTTTTAAAATGTCTTTCGAATCAAGAAATAAACTTAGACGTTGCAGATGTTTAGGCAAAGGCTCACCTTGACGAACGGCTTCGATTTTAACTTTAAGCGAACTAAATTGGACCACCTTGACAATAACCATAAGAGCAGTGTGAAGCTCCACCGACGATAAAAATAGCGAATTGATGGTACCTTTTCTAACAGTAAAGATTCTCAGACAATATGCGACTATACGTTGAATTTTGTGTAACGACGAAAATTTGTTTGATAAGTCTTCCAGCCAAGTTGATTCTACAGTAACAATCAAAGTAATGCGTTTCTCCTCAGAAGATGCTTCCAGAGAAGGGACGAACAATTTTGGCAAAGGCCAATTTTCTTCAGACAACGACAAGAATTCAGGACCTGCCCACCATAGCGGATGCGCGGGCAATACCGAAGAAAATAAACCTCTGGTAGCACAATCAGATGGGTTGTTTGAATAACTAAGGTAACTCCACTGTTCGGGAGAAATACGTTCTTGGATGTAACTAACACGGTTAGCTACAAACATTTTTAAGCGATAGGTAAGTGACTTAATCCAAGTCAAAGCGACAGAAGAATCAGTGTAACAACAGATTTTTTCAAAGGTTACATTTGAACAAGTAGTTTTAACAAAATGAACTAATTTAGACAAAAGTACGGTAGCGCATAGTTCTAGCTTGAGTATAGAAAGGCATATCAAAGGGGCGACCTTTGATCTGACCATAACAAAGTGAACAGATATACTAAACGAAAATATGCAATAGCCGAGTATCTTTTCTCGGACGCGTCACAAAAACCATGTAGTTGTATGCTACAGGCTTCATCAATAGGGATATAACGAGGAATTTGAATTGAATCAATATATGAAAATTCAGCAACAAATTTTTTCCAAAAAATGACAATAGATTCAGGAGGAGGATCCTCCCGATCCAACCCCAGCACCCAAAATTGTTGAATGAGTTGTTTGAGTAAAAAGGTAACTGGTGTAATAAATCCTAGAGGATCGTAAATCCTAGCAACTGTCGAAAGTAAAATCCGCTTGGAAAGACGATTTTCTAAAGGCTGCATTTCAAATGAAAAATTATCATGTATGGAGTGCCACTGAAGACCAAGCACTTTTACGGTAAGCTTAAGATCATTTGCGACTAAACTTGGTTTTACTTGTTGATACTCAGTAGGAATATCTTCTAACAATAGTGAACTGTTGCTAGCCCATTTGCGTAGTTCGAAGCAGCCAGCACGTAGTAGTTCGATGAGTTGACGTTTTAGTTCATGAGTTGCCTGGAGAGTGGACGACCCAGTCAATACATCATCAACATACAAATTGTTTCTCAAAGCATGAGCAGCCAATGGGTAGCTATTTTCTCCTAGTTCAGCTAGTTTTAAGATAGTGCGAATGGCGAGAAAAGGAGCGGATGAAACTCCATATGTAATTGTGTTCAACTGAAAGGTTGAAATTGGTTCTGAAGGATTCCATCGCCATTGTATCAATTGATAAGAACGATCCGTTTCTGATATCAATATTTGTCTGTACATTTGTTTTATGTCACAGACAAAAACGAACTTGGGAATACGAAATGCCAAAAGTATTTTTACAATATCATTCTGGAGCTTAGGTCCAGTGAGTAAGGTATCATTCAATGAAATACCATTCGAAGCTCGAGCCGAAGCATCAAAACCAATTCTCAATTTAGGTTTATTATTTTCTAGTTTGAACACGGCATGGTGTGGAATAAAATACGCATTATTGTCAGCTGGAGGCGTTGATAAAAGCGACATGTAACCAGATGCTTCGTAATCACGCATGAAATCTACATACAAATTTCGCAAGTCTGGATTAGTTTCGGGACGACGCTCTAGTGACAATAGACGTTTAATGGCAATAGATTTCGAGTCCGGAAACTCACGAACATTTTCTCTAAATGGGAGGCTCACGCCGAACCTACCATTGGGTAACCGATGCAACGAGTTATCAAAAGATTGTTGAGCAAGGTCATCTTCCGGGAACGACAAACTCTTCGATGGAATGTCGTCAAGCTCCCAAAAATGTTTAAGATTAATATCCATACAAGGATCGATAGATACAAAGAACGAATGAATAACATTGGTTGAGATGGGATCGAAAGTACCAAATATGGTGTTGACAGCAACAGGCGAAATTTCTTTGCCATCAATTTTCCCATTGAGCAAAATACGACTGGCAACATAAGAGCCCAATAATATTTGTACTGGAGAGGGATGTCTCCAGTTTTCATCTGCGAGTTTTATGTTTTCCAAATGAGACCAATACGATTGAATATACTTGTTTGGAAGATTACCGCAAATAGACGGCAAAACCATTAAGTTTATTTTCAAATTGTTGTCCGTGGGGACTGAATCAGACGAATCAGACTGAATGAAACGAATTGTTCCAGATATCAAACCTAACGTTTGGTGTGAAGTCTGGCCCAAACCAGAAATAGGAATCGAAGAAGGACGAGACGATATACCAATAGACTGACGACAAGACTCCGTAATAAATGAAATTTGACTCCCAGTGTCTACTAGAGCACGAATAATTTGAGGTTGATTTCTCTTGTCGAGAATTTCCAAACAAACCGTGGGTAGCAGAGCTAGACAAGTTGTCGCCCCAGACCCAACTGTTGTAGTACAAGTAGCATTATTAGACGAACTGGTTTGCAAATTTTCTTCACAAGTTGGAGTTGAAGAAGGTGGTGACGTAGCAATCGACTGCACAAAATGTAACAATGTATGATGATTTTTATTGCAAGTTTTGCACAAAACTTTTGACGGACAAGACGACATGTTATGATTTGGTCGAAGACAGTTCAAACATAACCGAAGATGTTTGGCTTGCTCGTGACGCTTGTTTGGAGACAATTTAAGAAATTGCTCGCACGAATACAATACATGATTTCCCTTGGGAAAAATGCAGGAGAACAAATTGTTCTTAGGAGAAGTGTTAGTCTCAGCTAAGAATGTCCTAGGCTTCAAGTTAGAATTTGAACGAGTGAGACCTTGTTTATTAATAGTACCTTTAGACACTTTCGTCTGTTTGCTTGAGACAAGATTCTCTAAGGCTACACATTGTTTTGACAAAAAGTCTTTGACGCAATTGAATGTAGGCACATCAGTAGAATTGAAATGCAATTCAAATCGTTTACGAGTTTCCTCATCGAGTTTACATAATAAAAGATCTACAAGAACGAAATCCCAACTTTCAACATCAAATTGTAACGATCCCAAAATCGATAAGTTTTCTGTGAAACAGTCAATTAAATTTCGAAGTTGTTTTACGTTTTCCGCATGCATAGGCGGGTAGTTTTTATTAAACCCCAATGGTGATTAGCCAAAAGACGTTTATTATTATATCTAGAACATAAAGTGTCATATGCTAATTTGTAATTTTCATGACAAAGAGGAATAGACCGCAACAATGTCAATGATTCACCCGACAGGCTTGAAAGACGGTAGGAATGTTTTTCGATGTCCGTTAAATGCGGTTGTTTATCTATCAAAACATTAAACATATCCTTGAAAGTCCTAAAGTTTTTAGGGTCATTATCAAAACATGGTAGAGTAATTTTTGGTAATTTTACTCTAGGTGTAAAATTATTGTCTTGTCGAATTGTGTGATTTGCAGACGGAGTTTTCACTTTAGCAGAAAATATCTCTTGCTCTATCAAAAGGATAGAATAATATTCGCCATCTACGTTTCGACACAAATTTTCTAAAGCCGGTTGCAATTCTGATTCTGTGTTTACAAATACAGTAACATATTTTTCAGTAAAATCTTTGTAAATAGATTCAACCATTCGACATTTCAACTTAAATAATTTATGTACAGAATCATTGTATTGTGCCTTTTCAGAAAGTTCATGAATCCTAGCAGCGTATAGCTTTAATAAAGTTACGGACGTATTTGTGTCAGGCATTTTGTATGAAAATAACAAACGACAATTATTTCAATTAACAACGACCCACAATACTCTTATTGTAAATTCAATCACCGAAAATGATCCAATAAAGTCATTACCCAATTTGTAATGTAAAATGCGAAACGAGTAGTTAGATACCTAAAGCTTCCTATTGTATTTTAGAAAACTTATTTTAAACGAAATGACAACCCTTAACAAAAAAGTTTATAGAATGCCCCAAGGGTTTAGTCATTTAAACAAGAAATAAGCTAAAATATTTAGTGGTTATAAACCCTCAAGAATGCAGGTACGTATACGATAAAACTGGAATGTTGTTTCCAGCTGTACACAAGCCAAAAGGAGTGATATACTACACAGGTATACAAAATTTTACAATAGAACAACTTTGAATCCAACATTTGCAACAGGTTTTCTATACGAACTATTTAACTATATCTGTAAAATGATTAATAATGCTTTCTAACTAAATTATTGCTAAATCGTAATATATCTATAATCAAATAATGATTTCTAATTAATAGACTTGTGTATCGAATTTTTTATATATAAATAAATAGAAATATGGTGCGAATATTGCTAATCGAAGTTTTACATACATACAAGCTACAACGAAATGAATTAATTTATTAACCATGGACAGTTCTATCACGCGAAGAAGGACCAAAATGTAATTAATTAACTAGAATAATGTGCTGGCGCGTCTTATTAGTTTTTGTGGACTGTATTACGAAAATATAACAAAACGCGAGCTTTAAATGCGAAAATTGTATGCATGTAAAAATAAACAGAAGCGACAAATTCACTCACCAATATTGTCCTTGGTGTGTGGTCCTCTTCAATGTTGCTGCAATGCCCCCGGGGGAGTCAGTTGAATACACTGTTACAAGCACTATACTTTATTGTGTATAGCTTGTCGCGCACAACCGTTCCGATCGAAGGAAGAGTCCTCGATTTTCGTAACAAAACCACTTTAGCACTCGTTTATTCTATAAGAAGCGAAAGCGCACTGCACAACTTTATTCCACTATAGTTTGTTTTAACTAATACAAAACAAGTGTACCAAGCTGTTTGTACACGTGTAAATATATTTTATCTGTTAATAGATGTAAATATAGGGTTGTATGGTTGTCGTATTATTTTGGTAATTTTATTTGATGGTGTCTGAGTGTGAAAGAGGTATGTACGTAAAAATTAGGTATTCAAGAAGAGGCCGACTGCTGAGCTAGCCAAGGAAGCAAAGAAATTCGAAGGCGTCCTAAGGAAAGGGTAAGGAATTTTTTAATTTTTTGAAAATTTTAAGACACCCAATGCTAGGGCTCGATGTTAAAGTCCCGACTTCCACGGCAGTATATATATATATATATATATATATATATTGCCGTGGAACTTCGCTCT
Organism: Platerodrilus igneus; assembly: GCA_036346225.1. NCBI lineage: Eukaryota > Metazoa > Arthropoda > Insecta > Coleoptera > Lycidae > Platerodrilus > Platerodrilus igneus. The sequence continues at coordinate 3,103,205 of JARFIW010001167.1, forward strand.
AGCTCAGTCCTTTCTCAAAAAACATTCGAGGATTTTATTTATTTTCCAAAAATCGTAATAAATTTAAAAAAAATTAATTTCTTACCCAGATTCTGCTTCCATTAACTTAATTACTTCAACAGCTCTCTGGCTAGCTCAGTTGGGTCTCCTCTTGGATACCAAGATTTACTATCATACTCTTTATCGTTCACGCACACACTCAATAAAACCACAAAATAATACAACAATCATACAAAATTTATTTACCACTATTTACAAATAAAACTTCAAGATTATTTACATGTCGGTGGTCAAGTTACACCTCAATAAATTCTTTAATTAAATTCTTTATTCATTTTTAAAACATAACCTATAGATATAGAACACTAAACATATATGTCAAAATAAAGAGTAAAAGAAAAACACTTACAATAACACTCCTTTAAATTGGATGCAAACTTTTAAAAAGGATACTTTATTTGAAGATTGGAATGTGTTTGCAATATTTCTCTAATATCAAGTAGGTACTTTTAGTAAAATTCTTTGAAGTAGGAACGAGAAAATAAAGCGAACAATTTCATAAACATTAAAAATTGCTAAACTTGTTGTACTTTTGATTCATATTTCTAAGACTTTTTAAAGAATCAAGTGATATACTACGGTATGTTCTACAAGTATCTTGATTGTAACTCAAAATCATTATACTCTTAAATCAAACAAAATAGTGATAGTTACTTGTTGAACACAACTGAAAAAAATATCTTCTTTTTCGCCGAATGAAAGTCGGGCCGGCCCGAAATTTCGGGTCAGGCCGGCCCGGCCCACCGTGCCCGGTCGTCAGTTTTCATTTCGAGTCGGGCCTCGGACCGTGCCGGTCATTTTTTTGCGTCGCGTGTTATGGACATTGCTAGGCAATCTGGAGTTCCACGAACTACGGTACATAGAATGTTGCGCAGAAACAATCTCCATCCATACAACGTGCAACGCGTGCAAGCTCTATTACCAATGGACTATTCACAAAAACTAGCGTTTTGCCGCGAAATGCTCCGCAGACACCGCCACGATCAACAATTCTCTGAAAAAATTTTATGGAGTGATAAATCGTCTTTTCATAGGGTTGGAATATTTAATATTCACACTCTCCACTTTTGGGCAATCGAAAACCCAAAAACTGTACGACATGGCCGATTTCAACAACGTTTTAGCATTAATTTGTAGGCTGGGATAGTCGCAAGCACATTAGTTCGGCCATTCGAATTACCACCCGGGTTCAATGCACATTTGCTCAACGGTACCTTCATTTTCTTCGACACGAGTTAAGCGATCTTCTAGAAGATATCCCTCTGGAAACTAGGCGTATAATGTGGTTTCAACACGATGGGCGTCGCCGTGGATCGACGTAGTAAGCGTAAGACTAAGCATCCCAAAGTCCTGGATTCGAATCCCGACACGGCCGACTGCTTGAAAAATGGCAGGTGAGCATTTTTCACAAAAATTACGCTCTCGTTCGGATGAAAGGTTAAATAGAGGTCCCGAGTGTGAGTGTTGTCACGCACGTTAAAGATCCCTACCTTACCTTGAACGGCAAGGGTTCGACAAAATTCTAAATTTCCAGGCAACAAAAAACTCGCCTCCTGGCCAATGTAGTACCTTTGGGTGGAGCATTGAAAAATCACATGTAAGGTTTGAACATGATGACACTCCAGCACACAATGCTCGTAATGTTAGGAAACACTTAAATCTTGCATATCCCAATCGTTGGATAGAACGAGGAGGCACTATCTATTGGCCACCGCGTTCGCCCGACCTCAACCGCCTAGATTACTTCTTGTGGGGTTATATGAAAGAAAATGTGTATAAAACACATACCACAAACGAGCAGGATTTTCGTAGAAAAATACACGAAGCCGTTAGAAGGCTAAGAGGACGGTCACGCCTTCAGGTTTTTAAAACGAAATTTTGAAGACGGTATCGTTTATGTATAAGAACTGGTGGCAAGACATTCGAACATTTGTTGTAAACAAATTTTAAATACATTTGATTATTTTGAGTTCATATTTTACAAAAATTACAATTTTACAAAAATTGGCTATTACTTACGAATTCTTTAATAAAAGAGCTGTTCTTGGTATTGTACCTACAAATTACCCAAAAACTTCTATGCATTTAATCTTAGACCTACTAGTTATACCTTGAAACAAAGTGCATAGATTAATGAAGTTTTTGGGATAGGTGTGCACTTTTCGATGGTAATACTATTTTTGAGTAATTTTAGTTTGAAAAGCACGCACAATTTTTAATAGAACCAAAATTATGGAAAAATTATAATTTTCTCTTGCGATAATAAGTAAATGTTTGAGGAAGTCTTCATTTATTAAAAACGCAACATTTACGTACTACCTTCAAAAGGTCTGTATTTTTTTATTGCAAATTAATGTTCGAAGTTCTGCGCGATTTTGACACAAAACGCAAAAGTTGTTATAACTTTGAAACCATCAACAATTGGAAAACAACATATATAGTTATTTTAGTAGTTATTAATCTCAGCTATCAAACCCTTCAATTTGGACCATTACTTTTGGGACAACCTGTACATACCCTAGAACTAAATAGATGATTCATAGTCTGGTGTGTGCTGGAAGGTTCTAGACTTCTGTAGAATACACTTCGGTTATGCAGCGTGCGTGTTTGACGGGTTGCCTAATAGTTCGGAGCACTGCCCCTTCTTGAAAACCGTTACGTTCCATAACTGTAATAACATTTTGACGCCGATTCGATGACTGATGACGATATCGGCAGCTATCTCCTCTGGTGTATCCACCACGTCGTTGGAAATAACTGTCAACACTCTTTTCTTGGTCTTGTTAGGCAACCAGTTGATAGCAACAACAAGGACTTGCCTATTGGTTTCCTGGAAAATTACTTCTAGCATATTTCGAGCAATTCCCCAATATAAGCGATCCAGTCCACAGTCTAGCTTGGGCGCCGCTAGTCTCGTTACTCCATTTTCCACCATCTTAGTCTTAAGATCCGGCAAAGCCTCATATAGCTGTCCATAACTAGGTCTCCGCCTTGAAGTATTTTTGGTGACCAGATAGTAAACATACCCCTTTCCATCCTGAAGAACCAAAGCTTGTCCTAAAGTTGGCTGCTGTTGTACTAATTTTGTCCACACATCCAAACTTTTTCTTGAAAACAACAGTTATTCTTCTTGACATTTACAGATCTTGAGCTACGCAATGTGCACGGGAATACTCTTTTGGTGCTCTAAACAGCTCTTGCTGTTTTTCAACAACAGCGCCAAATCTCGCCTTAGCGGAACCACCATACACCGCCATGAAACTTTCAAAATCCACATTTGGCTCACGATTAATAGCTCTTCAAACACCATTTTCATTACTCGAGTCTTTCTGGTTGTTGCCAGCGTAAGATGTTAAACGGTCAAAGTGTACCACTTTCGGTTTACCACGGGGAGATCTTCTGATCTGGTACACTACATCATTAATTCTATTTAGTTAGGTACTTTCCTAGCGTAAAGTAAAAACAGTCTAAACACTAACAACGCAATATAGTATACAACACATAATCACTTAAATAACTAGGTTTCTTTACAATCCTATCAGAATTTTTACTTATCACCTTATTCGAAGTTTGAACAGAACTATCAGTTTCTACAACTGAGAGATCAGCACTAGTTGGACTACTTTGATTACACTTCTGAATATATATTAAACCGTCATCCTCATAAATCAAGTCATAATTTGGTTTAATATCAACATTGATTTTAGTTTTCTCTAAAAATATTCAGTTTCATCTAAACTGTTTGCCACTTTCATTCATTACTAAATAAGATCGATCATTGTACTTCTTATTACCTTTCTTTTCACCCATCGTGAACCAAATTGAATTCAAATATTTTCATCAGTTTTTAAACTAGGTAGATTTTTGGCTTGTTAATTATAGTAAAAATTTTGTTTAATTTGTTGATCGTAAAATTTATCAATAACACAAGGCTCAATTATTTTTGGTCCAAAACTACTTGTTTGTATTGGAAGATTAGTTTTAAACTTCGATTTACTAAAAGTTAAGATGAATACCCAACCGGAAGAAGACTTATTGTATTCTCGAATATACAAATTTAAATTTTTTAAATCTTGCGTTTCTTTTATAATGTTTTTACAATATTTACAGTTTTTTCTGCAGATCCGTTTGACTTACAATAATATGGACTTGAAAACTCTAGTAAACAATTAAACTGTTCCGCAAACTGTTTAACTTAATTACTATTGAAGGAATTATTGTCCGCATACAAAATATCAGGACCTCCGAACATTGTCATAACCTCTTGCAAAAATGTTATGACTTCGGATGTATTTGTATTTTTAATTTCTTTCACTTCTATCCATTTTGAAAATGTATCTACTAATACTATAAAATTTTGCTCATTATATTCTAAAATATCAGTAAATAAATATTGCCAGGGACTTATAGGTTGCGGATGATTAACAATTTCTTCCCTTTGATTCGCTGGTTGAAAGGTTTAGACAATCATAACAGGAATTTGCAAAATCTTCGATGTTGTTTATATTAGGTCAAATTAAACATTGTCTTGCTCTTAGCTTGCACTTGTGAATATCAAAATGTCCTTTGTGTATCAATTGTAACATTTCTAATCTTAGTTTTGATGGAACAACAATTGTAATATCTAAAAACAAAATACCCAGAGAAATATTTAATCTGTCTTTCACATTATAATAGTATTTTAATTCGCTATCTAAAAGTCGTTTATTTGGCCACTCAATTTGAATATAGTTAATAACTTTATGTTCAAAATTGAATTAGAACGCCACTCTTAATTTCAATGTTATTCATTTTAAAGAGTCAAGGTTTTGTTTTGCGATAAACCAGGCGGTTTTATCTAGCACTGGTTTTGTACACTGGTTTCGAAGCATTCGGCCCGTGCGGTCATGTATTAAAACAATATACATTTTGTGTGTGTCACTGTGCTTCTACATAATTCCGTCAGCGGAGATGTTTTTTCTGATTTGGATGCTGCCAACCACTTCCGTAGAAGCCAACAGTATGAACATTAAGGTAAGTGCATGATCGTTGTTGGATTTACCGCTAAGAGTATTTTATCGCAACACTACCCCCAAGTCACAGTCCACTTACTCTAAGGAAATAATCTGGGGTTTCACACTTAGTGTAAATTTTCCCATTGTTTCTCCAACACTTTACTTAACGTGCAATCTCTTAATGTTTCAATTCTGAAAACTAATTTCTTTGGTCACTAAGTGGAATATTGTCAGCTAGGGAGTGTATAACATATTGCGTTTCAAAATCGTCTGGTGTTTTTTCAAATACATATGCACGAGACAATGTATCGGCAACATACATCTCTCTTCCGGGCACATGAGTCAATTGTATTTTTTATTTTAACAATTTTAATAACATACGCTGCAACTGCGCAGAAACTTTATTAATATCTTTGTTAAAAATTGAAATTAATGGCTTGTGATCAATTTGCACAGTCACATCTTGGCCATACACAAAATAATGAAATTTTTCAAAGAAAAACACGATCGCCAAAAGTTCTTTTTCAATTTGTGCATATCATTTGTCAGTATCAGTAAGCGGCCTCGATGTAAAATAAACAGAATGTCTTTCTTGTAACAAACAAGCTCCCATACGTTTACATGTATAGTAACTGTTTTTGACTCATCAAAAATTTTCAACAGTGGCTGACTAGTAATAATATTTTTGAGATCATTTAATTCAACCTGATGCTCTTTACTCCATATAAACTCCATATTATTTTTTGTTAAATTTGGCATACTTTCAATGATTTTCGATAAGTTGGGTATAAATTTCGGAAAGAATTTTAACATTTCTAAAATGCGTAATAGTTCATTCTTATTGCTAGAAGTTTCCATTGCCTTAATGGCTTCTATGTTTTATAAATCAGGCTTTATAACATTCTCTGCAATTATTTAACCTAAAAATTTGACCTTTAATTTATACTGTAGTTTTGAAAATTAAATTTTATATTATTTGTTATAGCTCTACTAAATACTTCTTTAATTAGCAAATCATGTTCAACTTCATCTTTAGCTAAAATTTTAATATCGTCATAGTAGATATCAACACATATTATATCGTCAAATATTTGATACAATTTCTTTTGAAATATTTCTAGGACAGATGACAAACCAAAAGGCATTCTTAAAACTTATACCTATCAAATAGTGTACTGAACGTGTACAAATTTGAGCTATGATCATTTAACTTTTACTGATAAAATCCTTGTCATGTATATAACGGTAAATACTGATTTTCCGCTTAATCTACTAGTAATAGTTTCCGATGTTGGTATTAAATAATGCTCCCGACAAATAAATTTGTCCAATGGTTTTATTCGATTTTTCTATAAGAAGTTGAATAGTTGACTTTAGCAATAATTTTTGTCCTTTTTGTCTAAACTATCCAGAATATTTTTCAAAGTAGTGTGTAAAGCTATCTTTCCCTATTTTCCCGAGGTAGTGCACTACTCACGTCGTCATACCTTTGCAGGTACTCTAAAAACATTTCTTTATCTACTATGTTCTGCAACGCTACGTGTTGCCGAAGCTCAACCTCAAAATGTCGTGAAAGGTATTTAATAATCTGTCTGTCTGTCAATGATAGACTTAGTTGTTTAGCTATGCTATACTTTCGTATAGCATACTGTTCCCTACTTCCTGCAAATTCACCCTTATATTTACTTGTAATTAAATTGTCCCGTACTCGATCTTGTCTGTGGTCGATACAGTAATGTTTCAAAAATTTGTCTTCAAACCCACTATACGTTTCTATCTCCTGTCCTATGAGATTATACCAGGCCTCAGCATGGTCTTTCAATAAAGCCTTTACAATATTCAATTTTGCTTGTTCGTCAAATAAATTCCCTACTAAGCTTCTAATATTATTTTTAAAAATCTGTGGGTTCACCCTACTATTCCCATAGAATCTCATTTGCTGGTCCAGTGACATATTCCCTGTAACAAATCTTTGACCATTCCCCATCAAAATCGACACATTTTGTTTTATGCCGCTTACCTCTCTTTCAACCCTTCCTAGTTGATCTCTACATGAATCTGTCACCTCAGTCATCTTAACATTAATCTCATCTTTACAGAAAATTCTTACTTCAGTTCTCAATTGTCCCATTTCCTGACTCAAACCTCTTATATCACGTTCATCATTATCCACTATAGTTTCTACTTCCCCCATTTTTACAGTTAGGCTATTTTTGAAATCAGAAAATTCTTTCGTTGATTTGTCTATTTTTCGGCTAATTTGCTCAAATTTCCGGTTCGATTCGTCTCTAACCCCGCTTAGTGTTTCATTCATTTGATCGAACTTCCTGTTTGATTCTTTCCTACTTAATCTCATTTCCTCTAACATTCTCATCATCAATTCATTGCCAGCTTCTCCCGACTCTGTCCTCGACTGATCCTTGCTTCCTCCTGCTTCCTCCATTTTTCCGATTTTTCAAATAACGTGCTATCGTCACTTCCAATTTCAACCCCTTGACTTCTTAGCCACTCCTTCCTCTGCATACGTTTAAATCACTTCCTCACACACTCAAAAATATTTACAAATTTATCCTACACACACTCTCTCACTCAGCTCGCCGGTTCCTGGAATAAAATTTTTAATTCTATCTGGAAATCGAGCCCTCACGTTCGGGTCGCCATAAAAATTTGCAGTGATTGTCTATAACAATCGAGCCCCAACGTTGGGCTGCATAAAAATTGCTGTGGTTTACCTTTAGACTCGATTCTCGCCCCACGAATTGGGCACCATAAAAATTGCTGTGGATGTCGGGGAATATCGTGCCCAAGCTTGGGCCATATAAAAATTTCAAAAAAATTAAAAATAATAAAATTAAAAATTCTTTCAATACCTCTAGAATGCCTCCTTATTTCTGCACACTCCGGCTAGCTCTAAAATCTGCTTCTTCCTGAATATTTACGATCCTAAGTTCATTCTTTCTGCCATGTACAGTCAAATAAAATTACCACTCAAATAATGCAACAAGACATACAACCTTTATATTTATACATATTCAAACGTTTACATTACCAAGAAAATATTTACACACTCGTATATCCAGTTTCGTAAAATGTTACAATCTGAATCCTTAAACCTTTTAAAGTTTCATGATTTCTATTTATTCCAACAGTTTTATTTTATACGAGTAGATGGGCCCTTCGTGAAACCTTAAATTGACTTTTGTTCTGGTCTATGATGAGCTCAGTATAAACCCAGTTATTCTAAATGATTATAAACATCGCATCTTTGTTTAAAACAAATTTAAACACCCGTTTACTCCATACATCAAAAATTTTATTTCATTTAATAGCACTTATAAATGATAAAAACCAATTGTTCTTTACATATACCCCTTTAAATGAGTTTTAATGGTAATAAAATACACCCCCAATGTGTCAAATCACTCAAGCACAAAATAACAGCACAAATGTTCAAGCAAAAACAAGAGAAATTAATTTTGTTACCTGGAGTAAGCTTTTTTCCATCATCGCCTCTGAAGATGTTGTCCATACACTTCGCCGTTATACATTGATCCAACCCATTTTCATTCGCTATCCAAATCTCTGCAGCCGCCTTCAGTGTTTCTACCTCGATAATTGTCAAGACCTAATCACCTTCCGTAATTACTACACCTCACGCATTCCTGTTTCAAGCACTTTTCAACTCGCTTACCCTAGTACCATCCTTCCATTTGTTTGTTGAGTGTAGTAACAGCACCTTCAATTAACTAGCACTCACTTGTGCAATACACACGCCTAAAAAAAATACTATTGACGTACTGTAATAACACCACTTTATACTTTTAAATTAGGATGTTGCTTTAGTAAAGCAAAGTCAAACGGATAAGCGACGTACGATAATAAGCCAGAGTAAGGAGAGCTATACTACCTCTCCTAATGTATTTATATTCTCTCATCCACCCCTCTCGAACCCTATTTCAGTCGAAAAGCTTATTTTATCATAACTGATTCTAAACATTTTACGCGTAACCGACTAGTACAACCGAAAAATCCCTTTCCACCGTGGTTTTCGCCTGAAAACTGTTCAACAACATATAACCGTCGCGAGTTTCTTAAAAATTTCTAGCTTTCAACCAATCAGATACTTTTCCCCTATTTCTACGTCCAGCCTCTAGCTATCTTCCCTTGTTTAACCCATATTTACTGTCTCTTTTAGAATCCCACTCAAGCAACAGAAAATCGATATTGTGGTTGACCTCCAAACCTACCGCGTTCTTTAAACGAGTATTTTAACCAACTTTTATTATACATGCTCTCTGTCTGATTTACACTACGGATATTCTATTTCACTTTGCCTTCAAACCATCTGTTGTTTTAGTAGCTTATGCATTGACCGTTAAATACGATTTTACAGAATTCTGTTCCAACGTTCATTTAAGTTTCCTTGAACTTGTTATTTTCAAATGTTAAGTTTTTCTATGAAGCACACTGTCCGTTTGAAATTATATTCCAAGTTTTAGCATTTCTTAGGATTTGTATCTTAACAAACGTTTAGTTAGTTACCTTGAAAATACTCGTTTCCATTATTGATTTTATGTACCCAAAAGCTCTGTTTATTATCCCATGCGCTTGATTTAAAATATTAAAACTAATGATGCGTATCCTTGAGTATCCACGTACTCCAAAGCTTCTACACGTTATGCAAATTTAACATTCCAATTTAGAAATACAAAAATATGTTATTATCCGTCCGTTTTTAATGTCACAACTAATTAATTTGGCGCGTAAAAAAATTATTCCTATTTCCTATATACCCAGTCGTTAAAAATTTATTATCTAGACCTATATATCCCTTTTGACCTATAATTTCCACGACAATATATATATATATATATATATATATATATATATATAGGATCGATGATGAATGTAGAAGTGAGTCTATATCAAAATGTCGTATATAAATCATCTCGTGTGTAGTTAGTAGGTCATTACGTCTGAAAGTCCTATAAAAAATATAAATTTGAAATTTGTATTATGTGAACGTGTATATTGTACCGCCAGCTTGTACATAAATAGACAAAAGTGTAATAAATAAATTATAGTAGTGTTTAGTGTTGTTAAGAAAACGTACGGTTAAGGATTTAGTTTCAGAAGATATTAGTGCTTGTAAATAGCATTAGTGTGATAGTGCTTCATTGTTAATTGGACTGAAAACATCTATATAGACTGTTAATTAGACTTGTGAATAGTGAGTAATAAAGACTTTTGTTATTACTTGTTCTAAATTAGTAAAACGCATTAATAGTAGCCCGCTACAATATTGTACTATTAGAATGTAATTTGCACTTAAGTTATATTTATCTTACCTGGAATTAGACCTACACCTTTAAATACATTTTCAAATTCCCTAAATATAACATTTTTAGTCAATACGAATACGACTTCTTTTTCTAATAAATCTATGCTGTTAACGATCTGGAACTCGATGCATTCATTCAACCCTAGCAATGGCGTTAAATTCTTACAATCTACAATTATAAATGAAATATATTTGCTCACGTTATTACATTTGCAAAAAAACATTAACTTTACCCACTAGTTTCAATTTAAAATTACCATAGGCAACTAATATAGTATTTGATGGTATAAGTTTTAAATTATTATTTGAATTTATTTTATCAAATACTTGTTTTGGGAGTACACTAACATTCTGCACTTGTATCAATTTTAATATTAATGGATACATTTCCAATTTGCAGTTTTTTAAACCATCCTCTTTTGACTGTTGTCTCATTTCCAATTCGTGAATTTAAAGCTCGTCTGCCTTTTTCTCAGCAGATCCACTTTCCTCCTCTTTAACAACTAGATCGTTGCAATATTTATTCCTGTCCCTTGCATCCTCCATAGGGCCTCCTCTTTTATTCCATTCCTTGGTATTTACATACCTTTGGTTCTTTTACCTCGCAAAATTTCCATTCTGATAACTTTTTCTATTTTGTGTACTTTAACTTACTTGATTTCCCCTGTAAAAATCCTGGACGTTTCTTTTTAACATGCATGCTTTTGCAAAATGTTTTTTTCCATAATTACTACATACTTTATTAAACGCAGGACATTTATTATTTTTATGCGAATTAAAGATTTTGTGCAATTACTAATAATCTTCATAGATATTTTTGGATTCAAAGCTTTAAAATATTTATCATTATCTTCGATTGACTTACAGTAATCAATAATTTTTTGCAAATCCAAATTATTATCACGTATCAATTTTCTTTGAATTATTTTATCCTGGTTGCCAATAATTAATCCATCTATAATCATGCGATTCACATATGACACATCGTAGGCAGCACACTTAAATCCATATAGAACTGCCTGTCTTTTACTTCCATTTACATAGTCTTCTATCGACTGGTTTTCCGCTTGTGTGATTCCATTAAATTTAAACGCTTCCCTTGTTAAGTAACTTTTAATCTTATACTTATCACCAAAAGCAGAAATTATATTTACGAACGTTGACTTTTGACATTGATCCAATTCGTTAATTAAATCAATTCCTTCATCACAAACACAATTCATGAAAATGTTTAATTTTAATTCTTTCATATTCTTGTCATCAATTTATTCAATAATGTTAATAATCTAATGTAAACGTTGAATTTATTTTTCTATTTCAACCATGTGAGTAGTGGATATACCTTCCTTCTAAAACACTTCGATCCTCACTCGATCGATCCCCCCACCCTGCCTTCTATTTCGCAGTTGTTGAGGTGGTGTGCCTTGTAAATTCTGACGATCCTCAAGACACTTCTGGCGCACACCGTTTTTCACTGAATCACCGCCCCCCCTCCTACCCCTTTCTGCTTGCCTACTAGTCGTAGGGTGTTGAAGGGGGTCTCATGACGATTCTCATGACTCATTCGAATTCTTCATTATGTTTATCGGCTTTGCGGGTGTCCTAATCAGCATTTTGCGGGCTAGAAAAAATTTTAAATCGTGCTAACATATGCACTCAAAATTATATGGCATAGGTATGGGTAATCAAAATTGTAAAGGGTAATTGTTTCCGTTCTTTGGGATCGGTGATTGAGCACAGAAATAAAAATAAACTGCAATATATATGGAAATAAAAATTTATTAGACAATTTATACACAATAGTAATAAATTCTTTGTATATATCTATATTTACAATAATATTATCATTGTACATGTTTTTAGGCTAAACATGTATATACATTGTGACCCTAAAACAGTCACGTAATGTGCACAACTTAAATCCGAGCAATATATACAACTTATAAACTAAGTAAAATAAAATCTATTATCTATTTCCTATGTCCCCATGCATACGTTAAGGTCGTGTTAGATGACAAAACGCTTATCATCAGCGCCCGATAAACTAACCTTGCTGAGTAACAGCGTAAACAAATCGTGTTTTTGCTCCTAATAGTTCGCATCGAATGCACGAGGGCTCGGAAGTTACTGTTATGTGCTACGTCCTTAAAACTATCAACACTTATACCCTGCACAACACTACGCTTAACTCCTTTAATCTTTTTTATTACGTCTCTTTCGGTAACTATACAGTAACTCTTGGCGCGAGTACCCACAAACTCTAAAACTATCTCACCACCAAACTCATCCTTGAACTTTCCGGGCACTTTCTTGTTTACAAGTGGGATCTTATATTTATTGTCTGGGTGGTAGTCACTAGTGTCGAATAGGTCCAGGTGGGCATGAATATCACTGTACAAGTCTTCTGTTTCGACACTATACACGAGCGAATCTGTATCTGTATACAAAAGCGAAAGCTTAGACCCATACAGAGGCAACAGTTTCTCATAGTGAAAGTCATAAATCAAGGTTTTTGATAGGTCTAAAATCGAAAAACCTGCATATATAGGTTTATTATAAGTGACTTTAACGCGGTCCATCTGTATGAGTGCTAAATTTTCGCCTAGTACCAGATTACAATTAAAGTTCGGGCGGGCAATCAGGGTACTCGCACACGAGGTCTTCCGGCTACACTCCCATCGAGTCACAAGCTTCACGTCGACGCGCTTGTCTATATTTTCCATGGTTTTACCAAAGATGGCATTGTTCATGAGTTTGAAAAAGTCCTTCTCAAAAGCGTTAGTGGCACAAGTGCGAAGGCCCGTGTTCAACTCGATATAAGGCTTCAACCATGGAGACTGGTCGAACTCGAGAACCCGATGGATGGAGGTCAACACTAATCCATTCCGCACACACTGCTGTAGATTCCTGTAGTGGATAATGTAGCGGTGTTTGTCTTCTAAGGTGGCGAGGAGCTTCGGAGCCTTAGATGTGATATAAGGCGACGTTTTCATTTCCGGGCAGAACGGCAGCTCGTTGTGGAGATCATGTAAATGTGAAGGGTACTCCAAGTCGACCTCCAGAATGAATCCTTTCGCAGAGTCCTTGGGAACATTTAAGATGGTGGCATGTAGTTCGGCTATATCGGTAGAGGGCAACCATCGAAATCCTCCAAGAGGAGAGCCTGGCTCATGGCCCAGCCATACAAGTTATTGGCATCGTAGTATGCCAAATACTTAGACGGAGCCGCAGGATCGTACTCTTCCATGTACTTGTTGTTGGCAGCAGCGTAGCGTCCACTACACTGGGTCAAACCTCCTCTGATCCCAGACTTTATAAAATGGTACATGTCAATATCCGTGAGGAGCTCCAGTTTTACGCCGGTGTATTTTAACATGGCGTCCCAGGTTAATGAGGGCGCTGTCACATACTGGCACGGATCAAGGTCATAAGTCGACATGCACACCCGGCGAAAGTTCTCAAAGACGTCTGCTAACAACAGTACATCTGTCTTCAAATAGAGGTCGCTATATTCTCCGAGCGTGTTAAGACCAAAGTCCCTCCATACCTTCTGAGCCCTGTCGTATTCGTCGGTGGTAATGGATGTAGAGGCGGCCTGTGGTGGAAGAGCTGTTTCGTCCAATACTTCCATACTTTGTATGTAAGTGTATGGAAACACACCTTTCTGGTAACCAGTTGTAACCTGGAGTCCTCGGGGAAGTGACGTCTGACCTCTACAAACTGGTCCTGGGTCAAATTCTTCGCCAGTGTATCCAACCCGGACGCCATAAATCGGAGAGAGTCGATAAACCGAAGTTGGACACAGGACTTGTCGGCAGTCTTTTCTTGTCCGTCTAAGACCACTTCTGTATCGTATAGTCGTACAGTTTTCGAAAACGAGATGAACCGCTCTTTATTGTTCGGTATAACGTTAATCTTCTCGTTATCATACCCCAGTTCTTTTATGATGAAATGAGCATCATATCCACTAAGGTTGTGAAACACCACTGGGATAAACTGCGGAACCCGATAGAGAATGTTACATTTGGAGTGTACAGGGAAGCGGTACGCACCATTCATGTGGTTGTGATCCCGCACACGGTCTGTTCCAAGCGGTTTCTTGCATATCCCACAGTCTTCGGTAGTGTGAAACAAAAGTTCATTCTGGGCATCCAAAGGAATCATGGGCACATTCGTCGTCAATATCTTACCCAGACGTCTAGCTTCCTCTCTAAGTTTGGTGACAAATTTACGTGCTGTGTCTGGGCCCCTGTAGATCTCAAATTTATTGAGGGAGTCATCGTAGCAGCATTTGATGTAATATGCCCAGCTATAAGGAGTATGCAGTTGGAGCGGTGTTGTAGATGATGTGTAGGGGTCGGGCGTCGCAAAACTGTACGGCTGTAAGAGCGACTCAAAGTCCGCATAAATAACGAATGGGACCTGCATTTGTTTTTGGATGCTCGAAAATTCTAAAACGTTGTTGAAGACGGTGGGCATTTGGGTTACGAGATGGTTACAGTCCTGCTTAGTATGCCTGATTAAGGCAGTCTCAGTCGGAAAAAAGATTAAACATCCATCGCAGATCCATTTATGTAAGCGATCTTTTGATAACTGTTTACCGACCAGACGTCCCAAATCCTTGATCCAACAGAAGTGACCTTTTTCTTCATCCTGGATGTAGAGCAAGTTAACGTGCCGGGCTCTCCTGCGTTTAGTAAAATGTAGAGGACCAACAATAGACCTTCTTTCCACACCGAATACATTGATACTCAGATCGTTCAAAGCCTCGAACTTGGCAATCTTGTCAAAGGCTATAGGGAACTCTATACCACCCATATTTAAGCAGCTCGAGTAATGGGGGTACTTGCTAAGACGTTGGGGTTATGCTCGGCAGGATACAGCGCTGCTACAATGGAGTATGCAAAACAGGCTGCGTCTCGGTTTTTAACATTCACCACCGCTTTTTTAGCTTTTATCCAGCATGGAAGGTCAATGTAAGAGGATCCCCTAAGCGGCTGGTATTTGTTGATGTTTAGTTCTAAATGCAGGACACGTTGTAAGGTCCAACCGGACTGGCGATGTTCAAATTCTTGGGATTTATCGAGCATCTCCCGAGAAAACGCCGTATACACTTTGTTCAAGTCGCTCGATCGGGTTATAATTTGATTCTTGGTATTGAAAGATTTAGTTGCTTCGGTATCACCCAAGTCCATCTTTGTGTATATACCAAACACTTCCACATTAATTTTAGGGGTCGTGTGGACCTCCAAGGTGTCCTGGATCAACTTTACAAAATGCGGCTTTTGTTCAAGTAAAAAGTCTCCAATGTCTTTACAACCAGACATATTATTGATGCGGTAAGTTGCGATCCGGGAGCGGAAGGCAGACGATAACAGCTGTATCGCTTCTTGTTCGGGGTCTCCGGATTTGGTCTTATGCGCGGCACTGCGTAAATGTCCAGGAACTGGCGTGAAGGAACGTCCATATTGCAATCCTTGCAATATCGTATGTCCTGTCGCTGGCGTTTTGGGGCAGGTGCAGCACGTGGTGGTGATGCTCCACGTTTGGCTGACATCGATGTAGAAGAAATAGTATCTCCGTGGAGAGCGTGCTGATGCCGGGTTAAATTAGCTCGACGCCCAAACCCCATATCACAAATGTCGCACACAAATGATGCTGGTGCTGATAATTCAGTCGGTGGAGCTGAGGCTGTAACCTGACGTGGTGGTCTAATGATATTATGAACCTCCTTTTGTGTCGGTTAAGGTTGCTCTGGATCGAGAAGTTTTCTGGCACACATTGCAGACGAATACTTTGACGGATTCCATTGTAATCTGCACAATAAAACTATGTTTATTACTCAGTTTAAAACACGTAAATTGCAATGTTTTACAGGTGTAAAAGAAACACTACTGAGGAAAATGGGCTGAGACTTCTTATAAATAGCAAGATGATCGTAAACAGGCAAATTAAAGTGCGTGCTCACAGGCAGTCAATATAACTTCGGTCCAGGATTTGTTTGTTACTCAGTTTAAAACACGTAAACCACGAGGTTTTGCGATCGTAGAAGAAATACAACTGAGGAAAATGGGATGAGACCCTTGTATTTATAGCCAGATGATCGTAAACAGGCGAATTACTGCGCATGCTCACAGGCAACCGATATAACATCGCCTCAGGATTCCTATGAAATTTGTATAATAAAACGATGTTTATTTATAGTTTAAAACACGTAAATTATGAGGTTTTGTAGTCGTAGAAGAAACACTATTGAAGAAAATTGGTTGAGACTCCTTATAAATAGCCAGATGATTGTAAGAAGGTAAATTAAAGCGCATACTCGCAGGCAACCGATATAACTTCGGCCCAGGATTCCTATGTGATCTGCACAATAAAACGATGTTTATTACTCAGCTTAATAAACGCAGACAAATGTTTTCGCATTCGCGGAAAAGGAAAATGGGCTGAGGCCTCTTATAAATAGCCAGATGATCGGAAATAGGTAAATTAGAAAGAATGCGCACACATCGCTAATAAAACGTCGCCCCAGTGGAGATACTCCTAAAGGAATGGAGCACAGTTACGTCTGGAGAACTTGCGATACAACCAAAAACAGAAAAATTAGCATTATATGAATAATAAATAGTCATTGCTATGTTTTCGGACCTTATTCGATATAGAACCATGGCGTCAACCGCAAACGACAGCATTGTTGCATTCTATAATTTATAATGAATACGACCGTGGGCTACTTCAGTTTTATTCTAGTATTTTTAATAGCTTGTAAATTTCGATATTGAAATTGGAATTGATGTGTAAATATAATATAAGAATTAAAAATTAAAACCAGTAGTTTACATGGAAACTGTGCATGTCATCAACCAGTTCAAAAAATATATTTTATAGGTATTTCAGTTATTAATGACATTGCACCAAATTCATTCCTATAATATATCATGATGCTAACCATCATGATCCTATTACGTAATACTAAAAACTAGTGCTAGCGGTGACTTAAGTTGCTGCTACAGTTTAGAAACCTATAAAACTTAATTCATATACAAATTTTCAAGCCACAGAATAAATAAGATGTAAATAAAATAGCCGAGCGCCTGCCTATTTGCAACATTTATTAAAACGTGTATGTCAAGGTCATATTAATATACACGTCTGGCGAATACTAAACACATAATTAAGCTAAAATGAATCTTTTAAAATAAGCATCGTCATCATCTGAAACAATGTTTTGTTAAAATCCGAGTATTTTACGTTAATGTATCAGCATATGTCATAAGGAAATGCTCCGAGTGTAGACACCAGGTATTTATTTATAAGTAAAATATTTAATCATTACTATTATTGTGCTATTCATTAGCAGAAATCTGCACAAATCTGCATAAATATTACGTCCAATGCTCGATTTGATTGCATAAAATTAACCTTGTACCTGTTTTTGTTTGAGGTCTGAAAGCATATAATTAAAATATTGTATCATCCGTTTTAAATAATTCACGTATGTAAAATTTGTAAAATTCGATATTCGGATAATTTAAAGAAAGAAATAATGCTTTACATAATCAAATGGAGTATTTTCATTATACAATAATAATTATTACAATAGGTAACCCTATTTCGACTATTAAAAACAATGTCGATGTGTGAGCTCAAACGATTAGTTATTCGATAAAAACTTCTTGGGGGCATGATTCGAGCGATCAACAACCTACTTAAACATGTCTATGCTTGTATAAATGTGCGTGACGTCATAAATATCATAGCTTATAAATATTTCTAGGATTAGTTCGCTGTAAATTGCAGAAATGACCATTACTCACGATTTTTGGAAGATTAATACATATATATATAACTTGAAAATACCAGTGCCGGTTTGATATATAGCTAATTTTATAAAATAATTGCTAATTCGATAACAATAAGAATGTTTAGTTTGAATCCAAAATTTATTATTAACGTTTTATATCACATTACTGTCAAATTCTGGGCTTATAAACCGACTAATACAGTTCTTGAACAAACAAATGCAATTTAATTTAGGAAATATGTTGTTTCTCTAATAACGCGGTTTCGAATAGGTAGGCTGATATACAGGTTTTGTAATATAGTTTATTCATAAAATCGATTTCTTATGAAAATTATTTATTATACTGTAGTATTTATGTGTCGTTTTGCTTTATGCAAATCACAGAAATAACTGCATTCCATACGATACGATGACACATCTGTCTATAATTTACTACAAAATACTAATTATAACATGAGTTATATATTAAACCAGAGAAAAATTACTTTTACCTGACGTTGAGATATTCAAAGCGGTTGATAATTAATCAATTTATAAAACTGAATACCCTTCAATCGGTCGATTTACATATATTTTAAATTCTGGCAATTAATTGTTTTATGATGTAACTATGGCGTCATGACTCATCCAAATTCTTAGACACGTTTATTTTATGTAGCTGCAGAGCGAAGTCCGGTACATTTAAGCCCATCACAGCTTTTATTAGAACTCGAATATTTCAGTGGATCCTAAAATATTAACAAAAAATCGTTAAAAATCTATTAGAAACCATAAATTATCCCGAAACTAAGCCGAATTTACGCTAAATTAAAATTAAATATGTAATTCATTATATGCAACATTAAAAGCTCATCAAAACGTGTTAGCGATCATATTAATATACACGTCTATCTAAAAAGCGAATGCTATACATATAATTAAGCTAAAATGGGTCTTTTAACACTGTAAAACTTGCAGATAATCTGAAAAATATGCTGTTAAATATGTATAGGTATAGTTGGTGTAGTATGAATATAGATGGACCTCAGGTGTTTACTCCCGGGACATCTTGTTACGATATATTTTGATATAATAACGTAAAGTGCGCTCGGACCAGTTTTTTTTTTTCCCCGGTTCCTGTTTACTATCAATGCAGTTTTGAGAAGTGGTTGAAAGTGAGTATTAAACCTTTGTATACATATTTAACAGCATATTTTTCAGATTATCTGCAAGTTTTACAGTGTTAAAAGACCCATTTTAGCTTAATTATATGTATAGCATTCGCTTTTTAGATAGACGTGTATATTAATATGATCGCTAACACGTTTTGATGAGCTTTTAATGTTGCATATAATGAATTACATATTTAATTTTAATTTAGCGTAAATTCGGCTTAGTTTCGGGATAATTTATGGTTTCTAATAGATTTTTAACGATTTTTTGTTAATATTTTAGGATCCACTGAAATATTCGAGTTCTAATAAAAGTTGTGATGGGCTTAAATGTACCGGACTTCGCTCTGCAGCTACATAAAATAAACTTGTCTAAGAATTTAGATGAGTCATGACGCCATAGTTACATCATAAAACAATTAATTGCCAGAATTTAAAATATATGTAAATCGACCGATTGAAGGGTATTCAGTTTTATAAATTGATTAATTATCAACCGCTTTGAATATCTCAACGTCAGGTAAAAGTATTTTTTCTCTGGTTTAATATATAACTCATGTTATAATTAGTATTTTGTAGTGAATTATAGACAGATGTGTCATCGTATCGTATGGAATGCAGTTATTTCTGTGATTTGCATAAAGCAAAACGACACATAAATACTACAGTATAAGAAATAATTATCATAAGAAATCGATTTTATGAATAAACTATATTACAAAACCTGTATATCAGCCTACCTATTCGAAACCGCGTTATTAGAGAAACAACATATTTCCTAAATTAAATTGCATTTGTTTGTTCAAGAACTGTATTAGTCGGTTTATAAGCCCGGAATTTAACAGTAATGTGATGTAAAACGTTAATAATAAATTTTGGATTCAAACTAAACATTCTTATTGTTATCGAATTAGCAATTATTTTATAAAATTAGCTATATATCAAACCGGCACTGGTATTTTCAAGTTATATATATATATATATATATATATATATATATATATATATAGTATTAATCTTCCAAAAATCGTGAGTAATGGTCATTTCTGCAATTTACAGCGAACTAATCCTAGAAATATTTATGAGCTATAATATTTATGACGTCACGCGTATTCATGCAGGCATAAACACGTTTCAGTAGGTTGTTGATCGCTCGAATCGTGCCTCCGAGAATTTTTTATCTCTAACGGGTCGATAATTATTTTTGAAAATTCATAAATCGATTCAATGTATAGATTTTTACGCTCTTATAATTGTTATACAAATTTCATGTTTGGACTTAAATTACAGCTTAATGTTTAAAGAACATCACACAAAAACCCGTTTTTAATATAATAAAATTTAAGGAAGCGCTATAAAGTTTACATATTGTTGAAATACAAATATTCTGCTATGATAACTAACAATCCTACTTGTTTAACTTTATTATTGTTTAGGCTTAAAAATAGAGCAAAATTCGAGTAACCAGACGGTATATAGTATATTGTGTCACAAGGACAAAAAGTGCTCATTAGCAGTCCGCAGCTATTAGATGCCTGAGCGAGCGAAGCGAACGAGGGCAGCTGATAGCTAAGGACTACTAATGCATTTTTGCCTGTGTGATACACAACTGTTTTTCGTCTAACATTAAAGAAAAAATAGAAAAAACCCATAAAATAAAGAAGGTTAATAACATTTGACGTATTTATTTATTATAGTAATTGATATTAATTATCCCTTGACCATTATTATGGATAGTGATACCAGAATTTGTAGGCACTTGGTAAGTATTTGAGATGCTGGTAGCATGATGACATTTTTTACGATAACGTTGACGGTCTATCTACATTAACTGGTATTTCATTCATTTGGTTTAAGAGCAATTAACATGTGAATTGTATTATTTGTACTGGTACTAGACAGTTGATGTTCTTGGTTTGTCAGAATTTTTGAGAAACTTTAATCTTATTTGATAACCAATCACCTATATATCCTTAAGCAATTGCAGAAGAACACCATCCTCCATGTATCTTAAGTGTTATTAAATTACTTCCAGCATTAGCTAATAGTGTTGCAGAACTACGGCGGAAGCAATGGCCTGTGTATGTACTACGTTCAACCAATTTCAAAAAGGTGGCTATTTTGCTTGGAATTTTGCTAAATACATTTTCCCGATCGGCTGTATTGTACATTTATTATTTTTGTAATAAATGAATAGGGAATTATGAGTAATGTGGGGAGGTCTAATAGAAACATATTTGTTGTATATTGTAAGTAGATTCAGTACATCAACTGTAGTGTTTGTGACTGTAAATGTTCTTGTAATATTATTTTTGGTTTGTGGAACTGTAACAATCAATACGTCTCCTCTATTATCTATGTGGTCAAGTTTCATATTCGTCAACTCATTTCGGCGGCAAGCTCCGTATACTCCCATAATAAGAGAAACTTGCAATGTAAAGTTAATCTAAAAATTTACAATAATTTTATTTGTATACCTTTATCATTAGATATTCCGAATCATCTGCCGCCTTAAAAATTGAATACATTCATTGTACTTGAGTCAAAATTTTAGATTTTTTTGGGAAGGTAGTTTACAGAATGCTTTATGATGATTATCAAAATTAATATTTTCTTTGACTTTAAAAGTGCTTTTTAGCATTGAAAATTTAGCCCATCGAGTAGCAGCATTTACACGTTTCAATCTTTCTGATAAATACGCAATTAAAACATTCTCTGTTACATTTTTAGCTTTTTTTTTTTTTTCTATTTATTAAATAATTCATAGTATTTTTTGTACCGTTCTCTAGACTTTTTAGGTAAAAGATTTAAAGAAGCATTGCTCACTTCTTCTTGCAATACCGGTGGAGTACTTGTAAATTCTTCATCATCATCACAGTCTAAATTATCATTCATCTTCACTAACAGTTATTCAGTTAGAATTACAATTATTCACTACTCATCTATGATTATTTTATATTTTTATTTGATGCTCTCATAAACAATACACCGACGCCGAGGTTAAATGATAAATTATTTGAAACGTCAAAGCCGCAATATATGAATCTCAATGATAGTCATAGGTGTCTAGATCGTGAAAAACTTATAAAATCATGCTATTATGAGTTTTGCGGCCCTAGGAACGCAAAGGTTTACTTTCAGTCAGATTTTTTAGGGTAGATATGATTTATTTTCATATATGCTAGGCGAAAAAACAAATTTTTTATAAAATCAACTTAAATCGGCGCGCTGAAGAAAATATATGTATCGTTGTGATACTAACGATTTAATTTTCTAGTACGGTTTAGTGTGGTTCCAGATATTGACAAAGACGAACGCGATTTTGTATATGAATTATATATTTAATGCGACTTTTAGTAAAATTCTACATAGTTTTTTGAGATAGTTTTAGGTTTCTAATTAATTTTAATAATTTTTGTTAATATCTTAGGAGCCACTGAAAATATTCGAACTCTATATAAAAGCAGCGCTGACCTCAATTTTACCGAGCTTCGCACAGACGTGATGTAGAATTTTGGATGAGTCATGATGTAATCATTTTATAACTTTTGTGGGGGTTCGTTCGAGACTAATCATAGTCGTCGGGTGATCGTGAGAGGTTAACACTCCTTCGACTGATATTTTTACTGTAATTAAACATCGTTCTAGGTAAGTCGAACATTTTTGGGTATGTGTATGCTTGATTGGATATTTATATATTTTTTTCAGATATGTATAATGATTTCACTTTCTGTAAATTGCAGAAAATATCCGCAATCTATACGATGGTACATCAGTAGTTTAATTGTCATACAGAAACACCTTACTTATTTAAATTTACTAGTGTTTGGGCTTAAACAACAGTGTGAAATTCGATGAACCAGATGGCATGAACAATTTTTTATAAAATCAGCATTAATCGGTGCTCCGAAAAAAATATGTGCCGTTGTTATTCAATTTTCTGGTGCGGTTTCATGATACATAATTGTATCGTGGTACCAAAGACGCTCGCGAATGCAGCTCTCCATAAGGCAAATTAGTACGTATTATAAAAATCTTTTCTATTAGTGACCCATTTTTAAAAAATCTGTAAATTATATTGGTTATTATGTGTTTGGATCTTTAAATTAAAGACCGACATTCTGTGAATACAAAGCAATTTTCATTTTAAAAATAGAACTTAGTAAAGCGCGAGAAGCCTCAAACGTGCATCCGGTTAATATATTTTACAGCTAGAAATATTTATAAGCTATGATATTTATGACGTCACGCGCATTTATACAAGCATAGACATGTTTAAGTAGGCCGTTGACCACTCGAATCGCGCCCCCAAGAAGTTTTTATCAAATAACTAATCGTTTGAGCTCACACATCGACATTGTTTTTAATAGTCGAAATAGGGTTACCTATTGTAATAATTATTATTGTATAATGAAAATACCTCATTTGATTATGTAAAGCATTATTTAGTTCTTTAAATTGCACAAATATTGAATGTTTACAAATTTTACATACGTGAATTATGTAAAACGGATGATACAATATTTTAATTAGCTGCTTTCAGACATCAAACAAAAAACAGCATTGGACGTAATATTTATGCAGATTTGTGCAGATTTCTGCTAATGAATAGCACAATAATAGTAATGGTTAAGCATTTTGCTCATAGATGGATTCCTCGTGTTTACACTCGGAGCATTTCCTTATGACATATGCTGATACATTAACGTAAAGTGCTCGGCCTTTCGGTTTACGAATCGAGTTTTGTGAAGTCGCTCTAGGTAAGTAAACTACTTTTGTAGCCAGATTTTAACAGCACATTGTTTCAGATGATGACGATGCTTATTTTAAAAGACTTATTTTAGCATAATTATGTGTTTAGTATTCGCCAGACGTGTATATTAATATGACCGTTGCATACACGTTTTAATAAATGTTGCAAATAGGCAGGCGCTCGGCTATTTTATTTACATCTTATTTATTCAGTAGCATGAAAATTAGTATATGAATTAAGTTTTATAGGTTTATAAACTGTAGCAGCAACTTAAGTCGCCGCTACCACTAGTTTTTAGTATTATGTAATAGGATTATGATTGGTTAGCATCATGGTATATTATAGGAATGAATTTGGTGCAATGTCTTTAATAACTGAAATACCTATAAAATCTATTTTTGAACTGGTTGGTGACATGCCCAGTTTCCATGTAAACTACAGGTTTTAATTTTAATTCTTATATTATATTATATTTACACATCAATTCCAATATCAATATCGAAATTTACAAACTATTAAAAATACTAGAATAAAACTGAAGTAGCCCACGGTCGTATTCATTATAAATTATAGAATGTTGTCGTTTATTATCCCTTCCCCTCCCTTCTGCTTACAATATTACTAATTCATTTTACCTAATAATTTGCATCATAACAAAACAATCGCATTTATTCATTCTGTTATTGGCTACGCATAATTGCTTTGAGAGTCCATAATTCTATACAGGCTAGAACAACAGACATCTTATCCATCGTGTATATGTAACTGCATGTTTTGTTAATATCAACTTAATAGCTATAATTCATTTATAAAGGTGTCAAAAAAATATTTACTATGTTGCTTTGATCTTTGTGCGCATGGTAGACCATTGCACACGCCTCTGACTAAAGCCGGGTCCACGGTGCTTGCGGCATGGTTCCAATTCAACATCAAAAGCTCAGCGAATAGGCTATGAGGTAAGTGTTATTGCACCGTGTTACCTTGCGCCCAAATATCATAACAATAAGTAAACTCTGTTGTTAACAATAGCATCATGGATATAAAGCTACTGGAAAATGGTTTGGGGTTTAAACTGGTGGTTGGCCATATTTATACGACAGATACCACAATGTGGGAGTGTATCGGCATTGGATGATCCTAATCCCTGCTTACAAACCAGGATGTCATCCATTAAAATGTCAGGTATATATAGTATAAAAAAAGCGCTGCCTGGTGGCTATAAAGAACCGTCGTACCCCACCCCTAGGCTTTATATTGCAATATGCTATTGTGATTAACTGTAGTAAGTTACTTAGTAATGTGACAATTTGGATATATATGGGGCTGTTGGATCATAGGTTAGAGTAACATCGGGTACGATTAGAATATCACAATGTATTGGCCACTTAGATTGCAATCGATTGAGCAACTATTGATCGAGCGTAGCCCAATAGTATCCGTTACGACGACCTTAGCGCTGTATTCGCAAAAGTGATGTAAAACGACATTTCATTATGAGCGTATTATCAAAACATTATTCAACTTTATACAACTTTATTTTTACAAAATACAATGCAGATACAAATTATATAGATATCCAGTTATTGGCTATCCTTTGGAATCTTTTCGGTAGTCTAGCGTTCCACCCTATTGGATGTATAAGGAAGCATTTTTCTTATCCAATTAATATTTTGCTCCTGCCCATTATAATATTAGAGACGGCAAAGCTGATGTTGTGGGCGTTGTTGCTGTAATTGTTTAATGGTTTCATGAGGTTGGTAAAGTTGATTATATTGTTGATATTATCGATGTTGTTGATGTTATCGATGTTGTTGATGTTGTTGATACTGTTGATGTTGTAAATTCTCATCATTCATTTCTTATGACAGTAATTGAGACAGTTAAATTTTTATCTTAAAACTTAGAATTTAAAAGATATTCCATCTGAATATCTGCCAACAGTTTTATAAATCCCATCTCCTCGATTATTTCCATAAAATCATCCAAATCTTCGGGCAATACTAACACAGCAGTACAGTGCTGTATTGCTTCCTCGTATGACTGGCACATAAGACATTTTTGTCCTTCTATCGAAAACCGTTGCCCGCATTCCGCCTTTTTTACTCGTAGAGCATTGCGAAATCTTCGAATAACCTTCCCAAAGTCTTTATACATATTTGTTTAATCACCTCTTTAAACTGTATAATCAATAAATTATAACTTCTATGCCAACAGTCCTTTTATATGAGCTACTCTTGTTCGGATATGCTCCGATTGTGCTCGATTTGTGTTATGCTTATTCTATTATACAACCCTCTTCTCTTAATTCTTCTATTATAGATACCCCTCTAGTGCTAGGAGGACCTCTATTATTTAAGGTTATGTCACTGTTTTCTGTATCAATTTCCTATATACTTTTTCCCGAACTATGCGTATCAGATTGGGGATTATACTTAACTCCATAAACTGACGTGTATATATTTTCGTCTTCAGTTTTAACCAGCACGTTCGTATACTAACGATGTACAGGCTCGTCGTTAACTGGTAACTCAATCTTTTTTTTTTTAAAAGTTCGCCTTTGTTTTCAACTTTAATCTCTTTCATAGGTTTTAGTTTTTTTCCGCTATTCCTTATGACTGGGAAGCGGTGATTTGCAAAGGCTCATGCAATGTTTATGAGCTTCTTTGAAATCTGGTTGTGAAGTATATCTTTTTTGCGTTCCACAAACTTCCTTCGTACGGCATCCTGCATAAAATGATGCTTATGTTTGCTTACAATAAAATCTTTAGCGGCCGTCATCATGAAACTTGAGATTGGGGCTAACCATTAACGGCTTCTTCTATATTTATATACTCATCGAAATTTTTCTATATCGCCCTTACCCAAATCAAAATCTTTTACAATAGTAATAAAACTATATTTCGAGTCACCACCATTCCAGCATCGCTGACAAATTTCTTTAAACTTTATAAAGGGCATATCACTGCCAACATGATTTAGAAAGATATGCCAAAGATTTGCATCATCCTGTTTCCATATTGAAATAACATTAGCGTTATCTCTAAGTCCGTGCTTTACTGTGCTGGCATACGTTTGACATAAGTAAAAGGAATCAATACTCTTATGTCTACCACAGGAGAAAAACCGTGCCATCTTGTTTTGTTCGTTAGCATGAATATCATCAAAGACAATAATTGAATCTTCTTTTGCATCCTCTGGCCTAATCATATCTTTATAATTCCCAAATTCGTAGTAACCAATATCCGTCTTTAAGGGTTCAAATAACTTTCTTAACAGTTCATACTTTGGCTGATATAAACTTTTAGAAAACACATAGACGTTTTGGAATGTAAGTCCATTCTCATGTAAAATGATAGATATTAGAGCGTTGGTTTTTCCACAACTCGATGGTCCAGCAAATTTCGCCCTTATATTGGATGGGAACAAAGGTCCATGTTTACCAACTTCCTTTGCACTAGAAGTGGTATATGGATCAAAGTTTTGTATGGGTATTTTAACTTTTTGTCGTGCAGCTTCCACCGGGATATTTGATTCTCTACTTTTATTTCGAGCACCGAGTTTATAGAGGTGATCCCGTAGCGTTGTTCTAGGCACATTATACAACCTACTAGCTTTACGCGTATTTAACACACCTTTCCGAATTTCACTAATTGCTTTCTCTAAAGATTGCTTGGTGTACATTTTTCAAATATACTGTTAAGACTGATTCAAAAATTTCAAAAAGCAGTCTTTTATACTAAATAGTCCATCCCTGCCCGCCCGTCCGTCCATCCACCCGTCCGCCCACCAGCCCGCCCGCCCGTTCATCCGCATTCGTTCGCCCGCCCGCCCGTGCAATCGGTCCGCCCGCCCATACGGAACGTTGCGCTGCAGCCAACAAGTACATGGACGAAGAGTACGATCTCATTACACCGTGTAAGTATTTGACCTACTACGATGCCAATAACTTTTCCCCATATCTATGTTATATAATTTCGAATCGATTTTTTAAACCCCAGGACATATGTTCACTCAATTTAAAATTTTTTTAAAATTTTTTCTAAACCTCAAAATTCCGAATGGGGCACCCGCAAAGCTGATAAACATAATGAAGAATTCATACGAGTCATGAGGATCGTTAAAAAATTTTTCTAGGCAGCAAAATGCCAAATGGGGTACCCGCAAAGCCGATAAACATAATTTCATTTATTTCATTTATTAATAAAGTCTCCACAGACATATAAGTCCAATTTTGTAGTCAACTTAATTCTAAAATTTAAGAACACACTTATACTAGTCTAATATTAAAAATGATATATGTTAAAAAGTAAAATTATAATATCAAAATAATAGTGCTAAATAATCCCATGTAATTTCACAATTATATCTGCCTATATATACCTAATCGTTAAAAAATTTCTAATCCGCAAAATGCTGATTAGGACACCCGCAAAGCCGATAAACATAATGAAGAATTCGAATGAGTCATGAGAATTGTCATGAGACCCCCTTCCCCCTTCAACACCCTACGACTAGTAGGCAAGCAGAAAGGGGTAGGAGGGGGGCGGTGATTCAGTGAAAAACGGTGTGCGCCAGAAGTGTCTTGAGGATCGTCAGAATTTACAAGGCACACCACCTCAACAACTGCGAAATAGAAGGCAGGGTGGGGGGATCGATCGAGTGAGGATCGAAGTGTTTTAGAAGGAAGGTATATCCACTACTCATGTGCTTGATTTATTATCGCACTCGTTAATTTCCAAATACGGCGGTAACTTTATATCCATGTTGGCGTATTAATTGGACCATGTTAAGCATTGGTAGACCAAACGACACATTTTGAGGAAAAGAGATGTCTCTGCTATCTGATGGCGGACGAATGAAACTACACAAAAAGATTGATTCAAGACATAAACATTACAGTTTACCATGTTTTATTTGCACAAATGCTAACCGCCATTTCTGTTATTTCAAGTTCCGTATTATGCATTAGTAGACTATCTTTCCACATAAATAGCAATAACAGACTAACTGACTAAAACGATACTATTTGGTCTACGAATGCAAAATTACAGTCACTTAATCTGTAAATGTAATATTAGAAGCAGCTAGCTTTGCATGGTGTGATTGAGTGTTATACATTACTTGTGTAGTGGGGTATGCATTTGCTAATGGTGCATGTTTACCTTTTAGAGATTGTGTGATGTTATTAACCAAAATAATCGCCTGAAGTTCTTTTGATATTTGATTAGATTAACTCGAGGATTAACTTATAGATATGAATAATTCATGAGGAAGAAAATTATGTGCACTAGCACTCGACTTAATGTAGGTAAGCAATATTAGATCTTTAATTTTTCAGTTACTGCTAGGGAATTCTTATTTTTGTTTAAGTTTGACAAAATTACATCTGTTATTAAAAAACTAGGCTAAACACATGTACCGGTTTCCCCAGACATGTTTGGGATTTTATAGTATCCGGCGTTGATTTTTACAAAACGACCGTTTGACACAGTCATTTATTACCTCCTATTTTTATGCAATTCCGCAATTTATTGTACCTTACTCGCGTTTGTCACAACTAGTAATATCCAAAAGAATACTAACATAAAAATTATTTTAATTGCACAATTTAAAAAGTCTTCTTTAGAAGCTATTGTTCATTCCTTTGCGTCTGGGGCTTTTCTGAATTTTTACTACCACCACAGAATAATAATTATTCTATGCTACTACCCATCCTATGAAGTTTAGAGCGGGTCACTCTAAATAAATCTATTTTATATTAATTCTTGTATTTTTTACTTCAAACGATCAGTACCTAGCAAAAATAACTTGCTTTTCCAGGAAAAAGAAGTTGTGATGAAAGATACGCATACTAAAGAACTTCTCACAGACAAAATAGGTACAGTATGGCATAAGAATAGGCTCATCACAACTCACCCTGATGAGAATCAAACGACAGGATCACATACCTCCATAACGATCTTGCAGTGTGAGGAGCCTAGTAAAAGTGTCGACAATAATATAAGTAACATCTCATGTTCATCTCCTATTCGTGGACCTTCTGCAGAGATACAAAATACAAACAGGCCTACTTTATTTGCCGAGGAATCTGATAATTTCAATTCCAACAATCTTCAAGGTGCATCCTTGTCGTTATAAAAATTAATGATCCAGAATTAAAGAGCTTAATAGAGTCTCAGAGTATCGTTAACTTGTTTGACACAATAGAAGTTCAAACAAATAATCATGATGATACTACTCTGAATGTTTCTTTGCAAGCCTGTTGTGAGATGCAGTTGGACCTAAGTAATACTGGTGAAAGTATGCCTATTGAATACAGCGACATGTATCTTAATATTGGCAGTGAAGAATGTGTTTCAAACAGAGACAATATAACTGATCGTCTTGAGACAAATATAGTCATACAAAACCTATGGCAAATTGCAGATATAGATAAACAAGTAACTGAAAGTGAGAAAGTATTATATTCAAAAATTAACGGCGGTAGACCGAAAAAAGGAGAAACAAGGAAATTTTTAGACCAGACTCGAGCTACTAAAAAAAAAAGAGAGTAAACACCAACCAAGACTATATACCTACAGCTAGTAAGCTGAAAGTTTGTAAAAAGTTTAGAGAATACGTTTGCAACTGCCGTTTAAAATGCAATACGAGAATTCCAATTGAAAAGAGGAGAACAGTGTTTACAAATTTTTATAAAGCTGGAAGTTTTAAGGTCAGGTCTCAAATAATACAGTCACTTGTGAAAGAAGTTTCTATAAAAAGGAAAAGAGTAAAACACTCTGAAGTAAAAACTGCATCCAAAAGATATTATCTCTCTGACGAATTAGTCTGTAAGGGAATGTTTACTCAGATCCTCAGAGTATCAAGTTGTGTTACTGACAGGGCATTAAGATACAAGAGAAGTGATAGAATTGTTGCCGATGGACGTGGTAGAGCTGGAGGTCATAATAAGACCCCTGAAGCAAAACTTCAAATGGTAATGGATCATATTTTAAAATTTCCACAATATAAGTCTCATTACTCATGAAGTACAACCGAAGCCAACTATTTAAACACAAATACAACTCTGAACGTAAATAATCTCTATGTACAAGAAAATCCAGAAAACCCAGTTTCTAAGATAACATACAAAAATATATTTTTAACCAAGTTTAACTTAAAAAGAAAGCTTTAAAAAAGGATAGGGCAGTCTTTCTGATATATTAGCAGCACAAATTAAACACCTAACTGGTCAGCAGTTAGAAGCTGTTAAGTCCAAGCATGAAAACCACCTTGCAAAGGCTGAACAGGCAAGAAAACTTATGCGTGAAAATTTTGAAGAAGCTAATAAGGATGTAACAAAATAGTGTTTATCATTTGACTTAGAAAAGACAATTCCTTTATCAAGAATACCGACAAAATTCGTGTATTACAAGAGGCAGCTGTGCAATTGTGGAATACATGACTCAAAAAACATTGGTTTTTGTTACACATGGGTAGAAGGAACCGCTGGAAGGGGTCACAATAAGTCGGTTATTGCTTGCGGAAGTATATTTTAGGAAAGATTTCACCAGCAACTAAACATATTGACCTAGGGTCAGATTCTTGCGGAGGCCAAAACTGCAACATAAAGATAGTTTTGATGTTAAAATCAGTTTTAAAAATACATCCTGACCTTGAAACAATCACTTAACACTTTTTAATGCCCGGACATACCTTTCTTAAAAATGATAGTGATTTTTCTGATATTGAGTGTGCCTTGAGGTTTCAATCAAGACTGTACGGAGCTGATGACTATGTGAACATTATAAGAAAATGTAGAAAAAAAAACACTTCTTGTGGAACAAATGAAAAAGGGCGATTTCTGGGGAACATCAGAACTAGAGCGTTGCATTACAAACAGAAAAGTAAGTGTAGAAGGTACAAAAGTTAACTGGCTACAGTTTACAGTGGTTGAAGTCAGAAAGTCAAGCAAGCCCTATGGCGTTTTTGATAAAAGATGGTCTACATCAAGAAAAGTATACGGAGATGAATATCTTAAAAAAGAAAGGAAGAAAAAGTACCCCAGAAAATGAAGACAAATTTTATTTTAGCAAGTTTAGTACACTGTGGCCGAATGGTAAACCACTTAGTTCAGCGAAGCTTGCAGATCTCAAGTCCATGTTCCCCATGATTCCCAAGGATTGCTTGCCTTTTTATAAAAGTTTAACTGCATCAAACATAGTAGAGGATGATATTGAAGGTTTCAATGGCAATCTTGATTTTGAGTTGGAGGTAGAAATACAGGAAGATTAGCGAAAGAAGATTTGTGCCTAAATACAAGAAAACACATTCCAATGTAAATATGTTCATTTTCTGTTAGTAGTTTATAACAAAGCAAATTTATAAAGGATAAGGCTTGATAACATTTTTTAACCGTACAATGATCCCAGTGTTAAATAATAATGCATTATTAGACAATGCGCCATTTTGGAGCATGGTCTATTAATGTATTTTAAAGTTATTATTATTATTAGCGTGAAACGCAATGATGGACTATGCGCCATTTTTATTAATAAACATTAAGTGGATAAGAATATCATTAATAATTGTATTGAAAAGCAAACTACTACAGTTATTGCAGATAGTAAGTTTAAGAAAGTATATATAAAGTAATATCTAACAATTTTTCCATTAGCATTTGCATATTCCTCAATATCTCAAAATCAACTTTATCACTTAGTCTAGCATTGATAAACATGGTCCAATTATCAATTATACTAGCAAGTATTATATTAATTTGTACACACTTGACACCATGTTTTGTATTTCTGTATCAGGATGGTCTTATTAAAAGTAAGTTTATTAAAAGCCATTTATTAATACTGTCAACCTTCATCTTCTAGTACGCCCAAAAACGTGTCTCTTAAACTTAACACCTTGTACAACCAAACTACGTCACATGTAACCAACACTTAAATAACAATTGTACAATATACTGCAGACGGATCTTTTGTTCAAATACCTTTAATTTCTACTCAAATATCTGTAGTTTTCTTGATACTTTTTATTCACAGTATCAGATACCTTAAAACTTATTTGGTCAAGAAAAAACTTCTTCTTGCAATAGATTACAAATAGATATTTTAATAATTTGGGTTATACCTACAATCTGTTCCCGAGTAAATGGCATACCGTAATCACCGAACAAATTATATTAGATACTATTTGTTTTATTTCCAATCACCGTAGTAAACACCGTAACGTTAATCGCAGTTCTTTATAAAACGAGCATTCTATTACCATTCAAATGTACATATGTTTTTCGCTCGCTTGCAAATATAGTAAAGATTCTATAATTGGTTTGTACCTATTAAAAGTCGTTTGAACCTTTTACTATAACCTTGCTCCTCTTCAATTGATCCTTGGTGGTTTCATATTGCTGCATTTCGTTTACAATATTATCGCGGTGTGATATTATTATGATCTAGTTGCCTGATGTTGTTTATAGACATTCACTTTCCTATCTGTCATTAGTTTTAATGTGTTTAGTATTTACTATAATTAACTGTTTATTAAAACCTTAAAAGAGGTTCTCCATTTCATTACAATTTAATAAACAGTTAATTCATATAAATGGATCGTTTTCTGGCTCCGGAACGATTCGACATCGACCCAAACTCTATAAATGCGACTCTGGAGTGGGAACACTGGTATACAAAATTTCTTAATTTCTCATCTGGAAAGAAGACCCTGATAAATTGAAAATCCTTTATAATTACATCTCTGCCAAAGTCTACCAGTATATTAGTGCTGCTGTGACATATAAAGATGCTATTTCAATCCTCAATGATATATATGTGAAGCCAGTTAATGAAGTCTATAATCGGCATAAGTTAGCTACTCGAAGTCAACTATCTGAAGAAAATGTTGACCAATTTTTACAAGCTTTAAATCTTCTAGCTAAAGATTGTAAATTTAAAGCTGTTACTGCTGAAAAGCATCGAGAAGATTTCACTCGGGATGCCTTTATTCGTGGTTTATCTGATACCAATATTAGGCAGAGACTTTTGGAAAGTCCTCTATTAACCCTAAGCGAGGCATATGAAAAAGCTCGATCATTAGAAATGGCTCTACAACAATCGATGCTTTACAATCAATCTCTGAATGTAAACTCTATACAAACCCACAATCCGGTCAATCATGCGGTCCCTTTGAAGCAAGAAGTTCAAAATGAAAACGTTCCATATAGTGAAACTAAAGAAACATTAGCGGCTACTTATAGAAAGTGTTTTTACTGTGGATTTAAATGGCATATTCGATCCAAATGTCCAGCTCGAAATAGTCTTTGTAATATATGCCAAATAAAAGGTCACTACTCTAAGGTATGCAAATCACAAAAGAATGGGTCCAACTCAAATCACTCTGCTTCTATGATTAGCTCTATCAATACCAAACCCATGCCTGAATGTTTGGCAAAAGCTGTGATTCGTGTAGAAGTTAATAATTCCTCTCTCTATGCACTAATAGATACTGGTAGTTCCTGTAGTTTTATTAGTGACCAAGCTGTAAAGAAACTTAAATTACCTATAATGTCTTCACAAGAGTCTGTTACAATGGCATCTAAATCCTTCAACTCTAGAACATCTGGACAGTGTATTATTAATCTTCGTACCAAAGATCACTTCTATCCTAATGTTCGTCTGTCTATTCTCCCTAATCTTTGTTCAGATATAATAATTGGCCACGATCTTATGAAACAACACTAAAGTGGAAGTTGAATTTGGTGGCTTAAAACCTTCGTTGAAAATTTGTGCTTTAGCTACAGCTAGTATTGAACCTGTAACTCTCTTTGAAAATTTAACACCTGAATGTAGACCAATTGCTATAAAATCTCGCAGACAAACTGAAAGTGATTCCAAATTCATAGAAGCTGAAATTAAACGCTTACTCTCTGAGGATATAATTGAAGAAAGTAAATCACCGTGGCGAGCGCAAGTGCTAGTTACATCTTCAGAAAATCACCGCAAACGTATGGTAATCGATTATTCTCAGACAATCAATAGATTCACTCAGTTAGACGCATATCCTCTTCCGCGTATTGAAGATATTGTAAATAGTGTGTCTAAATATCAAGTCTTCAGCAAAATTGACATGAAAAGTGCATATCACCAATTTCCCATCAAAAAGGAAGACCGGCCATATACTGCATTCGAGGCTTGTGGTATACTTTTACAGTTTAAGCGAATCCCCTTTGGAGTAACGAATGGAGTAGCTGCGTTTCAAAGAGGCATAGACTACATTATTCGCAATAAAAAATTATCAGATACATATACTTACCTGGATGATATCACTGTTTGTGGTAGAGATCAGAAGGAACATGATGAGAATCTTCGGTGTGTTATAGAAGCTATTCAGAAATTCAATCTAACCATAAATAATGAGAAAAGCGAATTCTCTCTTCGTTCGATTCACCTCTTAGGATATTTGATATCCTACGATTCTATTAGACCTGATCCTGATAGACTCAGAGCATTGCATCAAATTCCACCTCCAAATAACACGACTTCACTAAAAAGAGTCGTTGGAATGTTTGCACATTTTTCAAATTATATTCCTCGTTTTTCACACAAAATAAGTATCCTTTCTCATAGCAAATTCCACTATCTCCTGAAGCTCTAAAAGTCTTTATAGTATAAAAAAAGATAGAAAATGCCTCGTTCGCACCTATACGTAGTGAGGATATGTTTACGGTAGAAACTGATGCTTCAAATGAAGCAATAGGAGCAACTCTTTCACAATCTGGACGTCCTGTTGCCTTCTTTTCAAGGACTCTTTCTCAATCAGAATGTAGACACTCGTCTGTAGAAAAAGAAGCATATGCGATCGTTGAAGCAACTAGGAAGTGGCGGCATTTCCTAATGGGAAGATATTTTAAGCTAATCACTGACCAACGCTCTGTTACCTTTATGTTTGATCTAAAATCCAAAAGCAAAATAAAGAACGAAAAAATTCTACGGTGGAGATTAGAATTATCGTGTTTTAGTTACGATATTATTTATAGACCTGGACCTCAGAATACTGCTGCAGATGCACTTTCTCGTATTTGTTCTGCAACAACTGCTAACGAAGCTCGACTTATGGATTTACATAATACTTTATGTCACCCTGGAATTACTCGAATGTATCATTGGATTCGAATAAAAAATTTACTTTATTCTATGGAAGATGTAAAGAAAATGACTTCTTCTTGTCCAGTATGTTGTGAAATTAAGCCTAAATTATATATATTTAAGGGAAGGCTCATAAAAGCTACTTCCGCCTTCGAACGTTTAAATGTGGATTTTAAAGGCCCTCTTCCATCCTGTACTAATAATCGTTATATTCTCACAATCATTGACGAATACTCACGATATCCTTTTGCCATCGCCTGTCCAGATATGACTTCTTCAACTATCATTGCTGCTCTCAAAAATATCTTTTATCTCTTTGGAACTCCCTCTTATATTCACTTGACAGAGGGAGCTCATTTATGTCTAATGAATTAAAAATGTTTTTGAACTGTAATGGAATCGCTTCTAGCAGAACTACACCTTATAACCCTCGCGGTAATGGTCAAGTAGAAAAGTACAATGGTATCATCTGGCGTACAATCCAATTAGCTCTAAAATCCAAAAATAAAAATATAAGTCAATGGGAAAGTGTACTTCCAGAAGTACTACATTCAATAAGAAGCTTACTCTGTACCTCTACAAATGAAACTCCGCATGAACGATTGTTCAGGCATCAAAGGCGAAGTGGTAATGGAGAAACGATTCCAACGTGGCTTTTAAGTCCAGGTCCTGTTTATCTACGACAATTTGTTCGTAATTCCAAATATAATCCCATAGTCAAAGAAGTTACACTACTTGAAAGTAATGCCGAATATGCTCATATTAGAGATTCTGAAGGAAGAATTACCTCTGTATCTACACGGGATTTGGCTCCAGTTGGTAATGCTGAAAATATTCAGATTGGAGATTCTGAAAGAAGAATGAACTCTGTATCTGCACGAGATCTAGCTCTAGTTCATAATGTTCGCATTAGAGACTCTGAAAAAGAAGTTTTAACTCCCGAAACTAACGACATGCAATCAGACACTCGTGAATCACAAGTCGAATTAGATAATTCTCGAAACGTTCAACCTATTGTACGTAGAAGTTCTAGAACAAGAAAACTACCTTCTCACCTTGAAGAATACGTGTTGTAATTTATAGGCAGGGGTGAATGTGATATTATTATGATCTAGTTGCCTGATGTTGTTTATAGACATTCACTTTCCTATCTGTCATTAGTTTTAATGTGTTTAGTATTTACTATAATTAACTGTTTATTAAAACCTTAAAAGAGGTTCTCCATTTCATTACACGCGGCATATTTTTTTACTAATTCGGATGTAATAAATACAATTAATATTTTCTTCTACATTTGAATGAAAGACGCTCTTCCTCACTTTAAAGTCAACCTTTACTATAAAATCGGGAAATAGTGTGGTATTGATAATGATAGCACTTCTCTCAATAAAACTAATTTCATGTTTACATCTGAGCAAATATCTATGTACAGTCAGGTAGCTTTATTCGTTAACAACTTCTATATCCTTAGAGTGTCAATTTACATCCTTTATAATAATAAAAAGAATCATAATCTTGTTTAATGCTAGAAATGAGAAATGTTTTGCGGCCATCGAGGAATATTCTAAAATAGGACACAAGCACTACTTCTTAGTTTAGCGCACGTAACGTGTTCTCAAACATGGTTCCAAAGTCTCTTTATTTAATTTTAAAGTGGATTATTAAATCCATTTCATAGTGAATAAGGGGACTGCTAAATTTGCTTTATATTTACAAACCCTGTCTGAAAATGGCCCATCACAGTACGTATTATAATATCTTTTGTAATTGCCTAATTCAGATAATAAGTAATCGTAAACGTACATACATGAATATGGTTAGTTTGTGCTCTCACATATATCCTTAAATCATTCATTTGACAAGTTAAGTAATCACAAATCGTGCGCGAAATATATTTATAAGTAATATGAATTCTACTGTGTTTTTAAAGTGTGCGTTCGAGATGCACTGTAATCACAAACCGTACGTGTATATGGTTTATTATAAATCTGTTTTCATATAATTCTCTAGACCGCCCACACAAGATGCTTTGAAATTACAAACCATACGTGAAAATAGTTTATCACCAATATGTGTGCTTAAATAGTTCTTTAATTCGCCATTTAAAATGCTCAATAATTACCAAACCTACATGAAAATGGCTTATCATCGGTATGTATCTTCATATGGTTCTTTAAATTTGCCATTTAAGATGCTTTGTAATTGCAAAGTATACATAAAAATGGTTTATCATGTTTCCTCAAATCATTTTAAGTTACCCAATAGGGATGCTTTATAATCACAAACCGTACATGCAACTGTTTTATTCCCTATGTGTTCTTATATGTTTTTTTAAACGGGCCATTACAGATGTTTTAAAAATACAAACCATACATGAATATAGTTTATCACCAGTATGTGTTCTCATATGTACTTTAAGATTATTTATTTGAGCAGCTTTGTAGTCACAAACCATACATGAAAATGGTTTATCACCAGTATGTATTCTTATATGATTTTTTAGGTTACATTTTTGAGATGTTTTGAAATCACACACCAAACATGCAAATGGTTTATTACCAGTATGTTTTGTAATATGTATTTTAAGATTGCTTATTTGAAATGTTTTGTAATCACAAACCATACATGTAAATGGTTTATCACCAGTATGTTTTCTCATATGTATTTTTAGGTTACACATTTGAGATGTTTTGAAATCACAATCCATACATGCAAATGGTTTATCACCAGTGTGTGTTCTCATGTGTGTTTTAAGACTACCTAGTTGAGCAGCTTTGTAATCACAAACCATGCAGGAAAATGGTTTATCACCAGTGTGTGTACTCATGTGTGTTTTAAGACTAGCTAGTTGTGCAGCTTTGTAGTCGCAAACCATACACGAAAATGGTTTGTCACCGGTATGTAATCTCATATGCCTTTTAAGACTACTCATTCGAGATGCTTTGTAGTCACAAAGCGTACACGAAAACGGTTTATCATCAGTATGTGTTCTCATATGCATTTTAAGGGTACATATTCGAGCTGCTTTGTAATCACAAAACATACAAGAGAATGGTTTATCACCGGTATGTGTTCTCATGTGCTTTTCAAGATCACTTATTGCAGATGCTTTGTGGTCACAAAGCATACATGAAAATGATTTATAACTAGTATGTTTTTCCATATGTCTTCTTAAATTGCACATACCGGATGCTTTATGATCACAAACAGTACGCGATAACGGTTTTAGTGTGTTCATTCGAGAGGCTTTGTAATCACATTTTTTAGACGCAAATGGTTTAGCATCCCTATGCTTGGTCATATGCTGGATTAGTCTGCTTTTAGTTGAGGTTTTATAATTACATGTATTACAACAACGTAGCTTGGTTTTTAAATGTATATATACTGTATTATCTTGTTGTTTTTTGGATTTGTAGATGCGTGTCCGTTTCGTGTTTTCAGTAGCATATTCTGTTGTATAAGCATCTTTTAATGTATGTTCATTCAAAGACTCTGAATTATTAACTGCATCATAACTGCTATTTGTAGACGTAAATGGTTTGAAATTCAACAGTAAAAGTGATTCCTCTTCTTCAGTTAGTTTCTCCAAGGTATCAAATCCCTCCTTAATATCTATGAATTCAAATGATTTCTCATGTGACGGAATTACATTTATCCTTATATTACTATTCATTTTTGTTGTTAACCGATATTCACAAGTACATTTTAATTTTTTTGATTTCGGTTACAAATATCTATACAGGTCATAGACTCCAACATTAGACCAGGAACATACATGAACTAAATACGTCATCAACACGCGAAGATAATCAAAACCTAATCGGGTTGAAGTTGAATGGACATTGCCTGACAAAAATGAATTTTCAAGTTTTCCACTGGACGGATAAATTAATAATCAAAACGATACTTAAAAATATCAAGATTTTTAAATGGCAGAAATGCACTTTGAGCGCGGAATGCACAATTAATAAATTAAAAGCTTGGATGTTTTATTCTTAACCACTAATTAACACTATTGTTAGTTTTTCTACATCAATAGTAAGTGAACTTTCAAAGATATTAATTCGGTATTAATCTAATTTATCGAAATTCAAACCATCACCCATCACTGTAACTGCATCATTGAGTAGTGAATTCTATAATGTAAGTATTTTATTGATTTGTTGTTGTTTGAGCCTTATCGGTATTTATTTTACATTGTTAGTAATTTCTGCGTTAATTTACTTTTATTCGACAGTTTTTTTTTCAAAACTACCATTTTTCGCACTTTCATACAAGGCAGGTTTAAATATTTTATTAAAACTATATGCAAAAGTCAACTTAACCTAAAACTTGTAATGTAACCTACCTACGGACAAACGAATGCCCTCTATCAACAATGTCTGGCTCATGATCTAGTCGTCTAGTGGCAGTGGTTTGTGATCCCTACGTTGTGTGACCGACACGTAACCCAAATTAACACACTGAGATGTCGTTAATGCGGGAAGGTTTGAAATAGAACTACAGTATTTAACAACCTTACTTTTAATATTATAGGATAACGTTAAAATTAGGCTACCAGTACACATTGAATACTAGAAAAACAATGCCGTACTCAGCTGGGTTAACGCTGAGGAAATGGTATTGGGTATGTCAAATTTTAAACTACACCTCTCCCTTTTAATATAGAATATATTATACAGGAACACGAATGTAATTACTTTTTTATTACAATTACGCTCCTACATTTTCTTATTTTAATAATTCTCCGGCTGCCTTATTCTCAGCACTACGACTCACAGGCGGTTAACCTTTTGGAGAA
Source organism: Platerodrilus igneus (assembly GCA_036346225.1). Taxonomy (NCBI): domain Eukaryota; kingdom Metazoa; phylum Arthropoda; class Insecta; order Coleoptera; family Lycidae; genus Platerodrilus; species Platerodrilus igneus. The sequence goes on from JARFIW010001167.1 coordinate 3,144,240, forward strand.
ATAGGTTTGATTGTCTACACTTTTATTTTAAAATTAGATCTACTATCAGTCGGTTCAATCCGGTAACATCAAGCTCGAGTCTCACCAATATCAATGAAAATAAAATTGCTATTTATACTTTGCCACGTTCCGAGGAGAGTCCTTGTATGCTGGCGCGTACTGTTCAGTCTCCGATCTGTGACTTGCGTTATTGATGCTGCCTTACTGCCTTAGCAAACTTGCAAAATATTGTGGAGTTAATTTTCTAGTTAACCTTCCAAAAAAGTGAACAACAAAATTTGACCCAACTACAATCATTCACAGCAAAACTTTCTATAACTACTAATTAAAATTCTACTATACTTGGTTGTTGTGCTCCCTGATCTTCCTGTTCTCTCTGTTAGCCATCCTTTTCTTCAACAGCTTGTTTTTACTCTTTCGAATAACTTTGTTAAATTGCCCCTCAACTTACTCCTAACTTTCAGCACTTTCAGCACGGTAAAATAAAACCACAAAATTTCTTGGTTGATTCTATTTCTCATTGGGAACAATTCGCCTATACATACAAATTCATTTTTTCAATTCTCTATATCACAAATCTCAGTTATTCTTCTAAATTTTACAATTCTGGGAAAAATTATTTAAACTTTTCCTAAGTTTTTTTTTAAAGAATAACTTTTAATCTCCCCTGGCAACCTCCCATTTTTGATAGATGCATACTACTTTAATGAACATAATTAAAGTTTAATAAATCCACAAAGTGTTCTTTTGATTACTATTTCTTCTTAGTATTTTTTAGGGTTTATTTTCATTTGTAAACTTAACTCTAATACAACATCGTTTAATACAATACATTTTGTTTGAATTATTGTCTTTTAAATACGTACATAAACATGTCCTCTATATATATATATATATATATATATATATATATATATATATATATATATTGCTATGTAGTTTGATATGATAACGCCGTACTCGGTGTAATAAGTTCTACCTAACGCCACCGCCCGGTGTTCTCTCAATTTAATCTTTTACTTTTATTATTATGCCACGGCTAGCCCTTTTAATCTACACAGAGTGCACAACGTTATGATGATCAATTTTCTTTTTTCACCCCTTTAAGATTACCTGTGTGAATTGATAAAACGAAGTCAATTAATTTCATATAATGAAAGGAAATAATTTTTACAATTTTTGAAATTCTTTAAATACACCCTTCAATCAATTAATATCAAATGTATTATTTATCTCAAAATTTATATATTTTTAATTCAATATAAAGTCACCAAACACCACCTCTTTACAAAAAAATCTGGAACATTCTAGACCTCTTTATGATTTATTACGTAAGTTTAACGTATGCAATGTTTCTTGTTGATTCTTTACAAGTTTTGGATAAATTGAATAAATTCAGTATTAAAATTTAAATTGAAAAATATCTTAAAATTAAGTAGAACTGACCTGTGATATGTTGTTTCGTGTTGTGGATCAACACCCCCTTGCTGTCTTCAGTTGAATACCAATGCTCTGCTTAGTTGTACCAATATTTGAGTACAGTTGCCCCTTGTTTTCCAAAAATCACCTCATGCTTCTTTATTTTATATTTCTCTGCATATGCTTTGAATCTCTTCCCTTAAATGCTTTCGACGCAGATTAGAATTGTACCAGAATCCGATTAGAATCCACTTAGAATTCAATTAGAATGCAATTAGAGTGCAATTAGAAGCCCATTAGAAGCCGTTTTCTGAGAAAAACGGCAAAAACTTTTCATATATTCTTAACACAATTTAGCATGTAGCATATAACATGTAGCACTATTTTCACTGTAACATAAATTTGATATATTTTAAACTGTATTTATTTGACGCGTAGATTTCTGGTTAACAGTGTCGTAGCTTCGACGTGCATCAAGTGTGGACTGAGCGGTCTTATCACCGCTGGGTGTTAAATAGCCTTTTTCCACTACATTTGGGTTGGTTTTTCAAGCAGTTTTAGAGATTTTTTCAACCAACCAGCTTTTGTCTTTAATATTCCCTGTATTTTTAAGCTGTTTCTGATGAAATTATGCTTGTTATTTGCTATTGTTTGATACTTTATTATTTGTTATCTTTGCCAGACTTTCAACTTTACGTCTATTGTTTTGTGTAGATATCGTCTTTTGGATAATTGTACACAATAAATGATGTAACTCTAATACTGTTTTCGTTCATGTATTTATGCATCTTTGAAACTGCGTTTTATTATCAAAACGCTTATTGTTCCAACATAATTGCATGAGACTTTGTTAGGTTTTCTCTTATCTACTGCGTATTTTATTTTATAACTTGTAGAACACTTGTCAACATATGTTTAATTACATGTACGATTATTTCTCTACTGAATACGCGTTCTATTGTTGAAAGATATGCTTACTGGCATTACTTAAAATTAATTACGATCTATATACAGGGTGTTAAATGCTTGCTATTTACATAATGTACGAATTACTTATTTTTCTGCTAAATAAATGCAGTTTTCTAATTCCTATTGCTATTTATTGTTACTACACGATTCTTACTACTCAATACACCCCTAAACAACCCCTTATCACAGCAATATATATATATATACATATATATATATATATATATATATATATATATATAGTGACAAGGGCCGGCGTTAGGCGAGTTAAGGTTCGGGCCTTTGGAGCGGTGTTTTTAAAAACAATTCCAAACTCTTCACACATTATATTTTAACTTAAAACAGAAATTAACATGGAATTTTGAATAACTTATAAAATAACTTTAATTCAAAAATATTTAATTAATTGTAATAAGGTGAGTAGCTTGAACAACGAAGTATGGAGTTCGAAGACTGACTGCCGGGGCTTGAGCTCCCGGGTTTTTTATAATAACCTGCCACTCACACGGCTTTGGGAACTTGCAGATCTCATGTCTGCTTTTCTCTTAATTGTACACTTTATTACATTGTAACAATCTTAATTCTAAGTAATTGCGGTATGTTAACCGCCTGTGACCTGCCACCTGCAGTATCACTGCCCTTTCGGATGCAAAGTTGCATATCCGTTCTCATGAACTGCTAATAACCTCTCTGGGTTAGCCTTGTATTACATTGTTGCAATGAACTTATATTTTATTTAACAATTTCTAATAATTCCTATTAGATTCAATATATTCAATATATATATATATATATATATATATATATAAATATTATAATTAGTTTTTTACACAAGGTAAGTTGATAAATACTTACGTATTGAAATTAATAAGATGAAATAATAACTTAGACTTTTTAAGTAAAGCCCAAATGATCATTTCAAATCGAGCTAGTAATTGAAAGAAGGAAAATATAAGGCCTTGGACAGGATAATTGGGGGATACATAACTGGCGTCGCTAAAAGGGTGCTGTGATACAGATACAGCAAATTGTAAATTTTAAAATTGTTGACTTACCATCCTTTCTCACTTTGCCTTTCCTGGCTAGCTGAACAAATTAATGGAGTTTTCAAAATGAAATCAAACACAGCAATATCATGAAGCATTATTACAGTAGGAAATACTTTCTCCCGTATAAAAGCATATAGAACATATAAAACATCGTTCCTTTCAAACATCAAATTATTTCTAACAAGCACCTTACTTAATTATCAAAATGTCTCTTACTTTCGTTAGATTTAAATTTACAGAACTAAATTTCTTCTCTTATTGAGTGTGTATCTGGTTATGATTCTCACGCTTGTAAAGTTTGTTTGGCCAAAAAGTCCTTGACAGATAATCTATTAAAAGATCAGAGCGTTTCGAACTCTTAACACAAACTTCGTGGTAAATACCCTTACAAAAAAATATTATATGATTAGGACTTATTTTAGCTTAAATTAAAATGACAAATACTCAAGTATCAGTTACAAAAAAAAATTTTGAAGTAATTATACTTGCAAAATCCATAAAGCGGTTTTCTAATTTGTAATCAAATATCTTCTGCTTTTATATTAAGTTGACATCCAAATTAGGTTACAAGATTTCCATTTAAATCTGCACTTAGAAACGAGTGTGCATCTTTGGCTTAATTATTTAAGTTAATTTTTAAATAGCTTTTTATCTTAAAGAATTTTCCATGTTCATTACATTTAATAACTTCTATATTCATATGCAGATAACGTTTAACTTTACTTCTTTATTCACCGTTCCATTTTATCATCAACGTTGTATTTTAATTATTAATTACGATATGCATATTACATACTCAAAATATCATCTTCGCATAGCAACAAGCTTGCGACTTAATCTAAGTAACATATCGCGATCGAATTCATGAGCGAATTTTTTAATCACAGTTCCGCGTTTATATACAAAAAGTATCTTGTTTCTACTTACTCCTTAGGTTTTGCCAGGCTTCCCAGAAACTTAAATTATAAATATTAAAATTATATTTAATTAATAAGCTTTTACTTACCTTTTCCATTCAACGACAAAATTTTTCTCGTATATTTTTTACTACTATTTTAATTTCAAAATTTTTTGTCACGACTTTCACTAAATATAATTATTAAATTTTCTATGCTTACTTTTACGTAAATTTTTAATTTAAACTGATGTGGAGCGTGCTCAGATTGAAATAAAACTGACTTTTATCAAATTTGAGTGATATATAAAGCAACACCTTCATCTGACAGAATTGGTTATCGGCGTACCACGGTCAAGGTTTAAGGCATGTTATAGAATATTGTCAGCACTCTGGGCTTCAGGTATGAATTTGATAATAGTCCACCTGAACAATGCCGTAGTCGCGTAGTATACCAGTTCTATATGGTGGATTTCTATAATTCTTGTACTTTCACCTGTCTGTTTTGTTTTGTTGTAGGAAATGTTAATTTGACTTCTCACGTAGACAAACTTATGGTTTCATTTTTGTCAAAATAATGTTTTGGGTTTTGAATTTTCATGTTAAAAATCACGCACGCGAAATTTCTATAATGACGTAAATTGAAATGCGTCTCTTTACATCTCGCGTTTCCTAAACGTATTGGTTCTTCAAATGTGCGTTCATTTCGAAGATGCTTTGTTATTTCTTTGTACATGTCATATCCTATTTTACCAGAATTCTAATCATGATTTCTAGCCTTCAATGCTCTTAATGCGTGTTTGTTTAGAATTTATGAATGCTTTTCTGATTTAAAGGAATTTAATTGCGTACAGAGTTGTTTATTTTACTTACTATGTTTGTATTATTCAAGGATGTGCTTTCCAATATTAATTAAAGTCAATTGTAATCCTTATACAGGGTGTTAAATGTTTGATTTTTGCATTATTTGCGAATTACGTTCTTTGTGTGATAAAATTGTTTGGTTTTCAAGCTTTTAGTATTATTTACATGTAGTGTGCGACCCTTATGACTCTGTATACCCTTAAATAACCCTATTATCATAGCAATATATATATATATATATATATATATATATATAGTGCTTTTATAATGCCTCGTTCGTTGGAGCATCACTAAAAGAATGCTGTGACAACGCCCCGCTTTGATGCGCCGTTAAAAGAGTGCTGTGATAAAGATACAGCAAATTATAAAATTTGAAATTGTAGACTTACCTCCCTTTTTAACTTTACTTTGCCTGGCTAGCTCAACGGAATTGACGGAGTTTTCAAAATGAAATCAAACAGCAATATCATATAGCATTTATATAGTGTAATTTATTGTCCTCATAGAAAATCATATGGAACATTTACAACATCGTTTCTTTCAAACATAAAATTATTTCTAACAA